>JAGKPW010000094.1:0-490111 GCA_019926035.1 Melaleuca alternifolia | reverse complement strand
ACTTAACACCTAAAAGATAAAAATCAATTACCAGGCGTTAATGAGACGATGAAAAATTGTAGATATTGAAAGAGAGCTTGTAGAGGATGATTAAAAAGAAGAGAAAAAAAGAATCTCTCCCATGTCAAAGCACAAGTTGGCGCTCGAGCCTCTCTTCCTCGTCCTACTTCATCAACACAACCTTGTCGTGGATAACCTCGTCGTCGTAGGAACTGGAGCTCGGAAAATCACGGCCATGTTCACAGAGGCTAAATTTTATCCGCTTTATACTAGAAGTCATTTGATGGCCATCTTAATTTGATTTGTTTAGAATTGGCTTAAGGACTTGATTGAAAATTTTACAAAAGTGGAAGTAATTGATTAAACAAAATTATTAGTATCCTGATTTAATTAGAAAAAGAAATTGTTAGCATACATGGGCAAACAATAGAATCATATTCCTTCAGAGAAATAACACCAACCCGGAGGAAGTTGGCTATGGCATTAGCAGATTTCCCATTCCGGAAATGGGCATGAACTGCTCAACTTTCACTAACTGCAAATGGACATCTTTGGGGCAAAGCCATTTAAACATTGCCAAAAGTCTGAATTTAACTCATTTACAAGACTTAAAAGAGTGTTTCGGGAGCCTTCGTGCATTCCATTAGTTGTGACTGTGCACCATAATTATAGAAAATAAGAATTTTAATGATGACGCATTTATTCAATTTTAGATATTCAGAAATTAGTGATAAGTAATTATAGGAATGGCCAGACCCAAAAGTTCTTACACTTATAATGAAGGCGCAATTGTATTCTAAAATTTTTCCCAAAAAGCATAATAAAGTATTTTGGATAATTCCATTCAATTTTTAGCAACAAAAATGTCGGGCAAAAGAAAAATTTCTTCCCATCTCCATAAAAGAAAGCACAACTTTTTAAAAATCTTATTGAATTGAGAAGTTTATGCGTTGATACCACAGCAAAACCCTAATCGAAATTCGAAAAGGATCATCTCGAGAAAATATTCACTAGAAAAAAAGAAGAAGAAGTAAAGTCAAGAGGACCGCAAACGATCTTGATTTTACTCGTATGAGCATGAATCACATTTCCCAATTATGCTTAGGTTCACCTTTTGCTAAACTTTCAAAATTAAGACCAATTACCTTGCACGTTCTTCCACCTGTTCCAACAAAGAACGAGTCATCCACAAAAAAAGCTTGAAAAACAAGATCCGCTCTCCATGAATCTTTAGTACAACGAAAATTAATTACATGGACTTTTAATCAAGTATATATTACGGTTCCTAAATTTTTAAATTGTTTAATGTGATCCATAAAATTTAAATTAATATATAATAAGGTTCTTGAATTTTCAATTTATTCATTATGATCATCAAATTTTTTGTACGTATTCATACTACTCAATACATTATATGAAAATGTTGAATGTAGTTCCTGAATTTAAAATTAGACATTTATAAAATATTCATGGACTATATTAAATAGATTCATAATCGAAAAGTTACACTAAAGTTTATGGCTTATATTAAATTGTTTATGTGATTATCTCTAATTGTGCACTTGCACTCACTCAACCTACACTTACGTCGTCGTTTCACGTCATGGAGTCGAAATTCAACATACGCAGAAGAAATCATCGACCCACCATTATCGGCGTACACTGCTCTAGCAGACATTACCGTACACTCCTGAACCGGAAGCTTCGTCCAGCTACATCGATTGTCGTGCGAGATGAGATCTGGCTCGACGCCCGCTCCGGTTTCGCTCTCTCTCACATCGACGTCCCCTGCATTTCAAGGAGCGCAACACGACGCCTCATTGGTCAGCTGGATCACGGGAATGCTCCGCTTTGCAGTGATCATGTCCGCCCCTGAAGATCTGCCAGGGTGATCATTGGGAGCCAAGAGGCGGTACGCTTTTCGCTAACCACATACGAAACACTGCTGTTCTTTGTCTTCCTTCGTGATGGAACGACCAAAGGCCACTCCTTTTTCGGTTCTTTGAATAAGTTTTTTGACGCTCGAATCTCGACTGGGATGATTAACAAATTGTTATTATTATTTTCTTTTCTGCTCGCTGGTTTTCTCCTGAAGCTTGTGCATTGGTAGTTTATTGGTCAAGGGTTTATGTGTGATTAGTGTGACTGCTGGGGGTCTAACGTAATGCTTTTGGGTTGTATTTGCTATTCATGCGGCAACATTGTCTTGATTCTTATGGAGCTGTTCTTTCTACCTTCGGCGTGGATCTTTCAGCTGGCAAAATTTAAAATTCGCCCAGATTTATGCCATTTTGGTGCTGCTATCAAGGCATCGTATGTATGTATGAAACTAGACTGGGCGGTCATTAATGCACATCGGAGGGAATCAATAACCTCAATCTTTGTATGACAACTTGGCGATTTGATTCCAGATTTGCCTTCTAAACTTGTTTTCGTATGATCGGTTTCGACTTTATCATTACATTGATCGATCTTCCAAAAAAAAAAAAAAACCAGAGATGTAACATCTGTTTTTACTGATTTAGTATTGAGCAAGATGTACCCTGCAAACCATGGCTGTACCTGATCAACTGACTGCCATCCAAGCTATGATTTTTGCGCTAAGTATGCCATGTTAGCGCAAGAAACTTCAGCAGTGTAGTGTCTAGTGACATTTGTTAATATCACTACGCTGAGAGGTCCATTTTGTGAATTGAAGCGGTAGCATAAATCGTAGTGGAGCAAACATGTTGCGTGTTATGCATTGTAGAGTGCGAAAGGAGCTATTAGTTAGGAGGACAGAAAATAGGCAGACACTGGGATGAAGTATTATCTAGAACCTGTCAGAGATCCAACCTACTTCATGAAAGCAATTCTGGCTGTTAGCACAATTATTCTTTACTCTCCTTTGTGCTTTTAATAGTTCAAAACCAATATAACATCCAACATTTATTTCTGTTTTGTTTCAGTCCCGAATCATTTTCTTCTGCAGCATGTCTGTAGATAAATCTATAAAACTGTCATGTGATTCACTAGAAATTGAATGTTCGATGGCATTCTTTATGTAATATCTAGTGATCGTACTTTCTTCTCTCACAGATAGAGGTGCTTATAGCTTGGAAAATAGCACTAGCACATGGCTTCAGGAAATTTTTCTCTATTTGATGTGAGGACATCACATCACTGTTCGAGGCTTGCTGTAGTTGTGTTTGTCGCTTTTAGCTTATCTGCGATTTGGATATTCCTTCCATCTTCGTCTACTTTTCCGGTTCAGATTCCTGACTTCCTACATCAAGAGAATAATAACTTGGGACAAAATATAACCGATGGAAGCTCAGGGAAATCGCAGATCCAAAACCAGGATGTTGGAAACAATGATAAAAGAACAGTTGAAACAGAGTCAGGGAATGCAGTTCACCAAACCGAAGCTGATTCTGCCAATACGACGGGGACTAACCAGGAAGAGACAATACCAGAGGAGAGCACTAATATGAAGACTATGTCAGAAAACACACCTGACAAATCTGACATTGAGTCTAAATTTGAGGATCAAATGGAGGATATACAGAAAAGTACCCATCACAAGAGTGTTGAGGCTGGAGAGAAACCAAATATGGAAATAAGAAATACAGATGGAGGTCAAAATGATGGTGGGCAAACTATGGCCAGTGAAGGATCTGATTCTGATGAAAAGTTGAATAGCTCAAAAAGAAATGATTCTGACATGGATGATAGCGCCAAAAGACTGGATGCTCAGGACAGCTTAGATGAGGTTAAGCAGGATCAAAATAATCAGAGGGTTCGTGAAGATCAAGAGAAGAATAATGAACGACATGTTGCTGACAATAACCTAGAAACTCAGCAAATGTTTCAGGAGTCTAATGATCAGTTGGATAGTTCGAATGAGATAACTGCTCAGCAAGAATCAATGTCTAAGGAACAAAATGACTATGTCTGGAGAGTTTGTAATACCACGGCTGGGCCAGACTACATCCCTTGCCTTGACAATGTGTATGCTGTTAGAAGGCTTCCTACTACAATGCATTATGAACATCGAGAGAGGCACTGCCCTGAAAATGCTCCTACCTGTCTTGTTCCTCTACCAGCAGGATACAGAAAACCAATTCAATGGCCGATAAGCAGGGATAAGGTCCTATTCTTTCAATCATTATTTTTTTTTCCTTTTTTTACATCAGCTGCCTTTTTTCGAAGTTCTTTGGTAATTATAGTCCGTGGTTGATGCAGATATGGTTTTATAATGTGCCACACACTGAGCTTGCGAGAGTCAAGGGAGGTCAAAACTGGGTTAAAGTTGCTGGTGAATATCTCATATTCCCTGGAGGTGGAACCCAGTTTGTTCATGGCGCTATCCCCTACATTGATCGGATTGAAGATGTGAGCTTTTACACCATCTCAATTGGCTTTCTCTTACCCTAATTGTCTGCCGCACATTGATCGCAAGGGCGAGAAGTTTTCTTGTTCCTTTGTGGGTGCAGAGTTCTTGAAAGTATCCTCGCCACTGGGAGGTTTCTTAAATTCTTCGGAAGTCTCTTACCCTTAATAAGTGCATTAGTTTGTGAAATTATTTTGTTGTTCGACTAAGCCGAAGAATCTATTCTCTTTTGTTTTGTAGTTTTATGCGTGTGTGTGTATGTCTTGATGAGAATAGAGAGGCATAATCCCTACATAGTCTGGAACTTCTACCTCATTACGCGATGGTATCATAACGCATGATATCCAGATAACTGTGCTTTAAAAGTTGGAAAAATAGGAAGGAGTAGAGATGCTGAACAGGCCAATTGACTTAAAATCATAGGTGTTCCATTGTCACACTTATTCACTGAACATAAATGATTAGCTGCTGTACCTGTGGCTTCCGATTACTCCACATGATGAGAGGTGTGGCTTGTACTGAAGTCTGCATGCAATGGCATATTTTGTGAGTGAGTGTAAATGAAGTGCCAAATATATGGATGTAGGTAGGCTACGCACTGGAAGGATTTCACGTTGTTTAGGTCAAATAGACCATAGAGGTTTTCATCAAATACAACTTGCTTGATTATTGAAGTGCCTCCTGCATTCTCTAATTCCTATGATATTGTTTAATGAAGGCTTCACTTTCGCTAGCACTGTTAACTATTTTTCATGATGTGTATAATAACCTACTGTATTGGGTTAGTTATTCCCCGTTTCTTATTGTATTATTGAAGTTCACATTCTTGATGGCCATATTTTACCGTCTCTGATCTGGGTCATTTATACCCATTAATGCTTTCCTTCTATTAGAGAAGGCTGGACCTTTTAATAAAATTCTATCTATTATAATCTGAGATAATTTGTTCATGGAATTCTTGTCTTCATTTGCTTGAAGGCAAATCCTGCTATTGCATGGGGGAAGAAAACCCGGGTGATATTAGATGTTGGATGTGGTGTAGGCAGTTTCGGCGGTTATTTATTGGAAAGGGATGTCATTACTATGTCGTTTGCTCCCAAAGATGAGCATGAAGCTCAAGTTCAGTTCGCACTTGAACGGGGTATTCCGGCCATACTAGCAGTCATGGGCACCAAAAGGCTGCCATTTCCTAGTGGTGTTTTTGATGCTATCCACTGTGCTCGCTGTAGGGTCCCTTGGCACATTGAAGGTCACTTATATCTGCACCTGTTGACATTCTTATCCTTCTCTCGGGCGAAATCTGAATTTGGTCTCAATGTACATTTCAGGGGGCAAACTTCTCTTGGAGCTTAACCGCCTCTTACGGCCAGGTGGTTACTTTGTTTGGTCTGCTACTCCACTTTATCGGAAGGGTCCAGAAGATGTTGGCATTTGGAAAGGTTGATGTTATATGCATTTAATGGCGATATTATACTTAGAACTTGTTCTTAGATTGCTCATTGATTTTCTCTGACGATTGCAATGCAGAAATGTCCAAACTAACTGCAGCTATGTGCTGGAATCTCACATTGATTAAAAGGAAGGACAAACTGAACAAAGTGTCCATTGCAATGTACAGGAAACCGACATCTAATGAGTGTTACAAGAGTAGAACCCAAAATGAACCTCCACTCTGCAATGACTTGGACAATGCAAACTCAGCTTGGTATGTCTTTCTTAATCTTAAGGTTTGGTTTGTTGCTAAATATTGCCGTACCAGTTGCTTCTTTGCATGCTGTGTATGGAGTGTGTCTGCTCGATAATATACTTATAAAAAAAAGTTAATAGGTCAAACTCAAGCAAGGTAAGAACAATCTAAACTAATTCCAGAGGGCAATAAAAAGACAGTTGCTACCTATCTTACCACCAATGACTTCATTCCACTAAATGTAGAATTATGTCATATAACATATTATGATTAGAAGAGACAATGTAAACTAATCATTCATATGTATGTACATGTGGGAATCTACTCCAGCTAAACTCAAGCGACTGGTTTATAGCTTTCTCCAATGACAAGATTTTTTGTGACAAAATAAAGGCAACTCCAGGTTATGCAATTCCTTATTATACTTGAGTCATTCACATAGCTTCTAAGGAAATGCATACTGAGGAATGGAAATTATAGGAAGCAGAATATCACTCCACACTTAGTCAACCCTATTTGGTGATTCTATGGAAGTGGTCTGCATCTGCAAGAAACTACTTTTCTGGAGAAGCATCTCAAACAGTTAAAAGTATCATATGTAATGGTGGTATTGCATTTTGCTGACGTCGTATCACTTGGCTAATCACATCCCCTCATTTTGCTTACATGATAACTGCCAATTTTTCAAATTTTGAGATTTGGAGGGATGTGGATGGCTGGGTGGTACCAAGTTATATGGTTCACCATTCCTCATATGGCCTTAAGGTGTATTTCTACTCCAGAAAATCAGTCTAATTGTCTCTTATGTTCACATTCTTATCTTTAAACGACTTCAGGAATGTGACGCTGCAAGCCTGCATGCATAAGGTGCCTACAGACATGTTGGAACGTGGGTCTCAATGGCCTGAGAACTGGCCGCTTCGTTTGGGAAAACCACCTTACTGGCTGAATAAAGTCGCAGTCTATGGCAAGGTGGCCCAAGGAGATTTTACTGCTGACTATGAGCACTGGAAAAATGTAGTCTCCCAATCATATTTGAATGGCATAGGTGTCAGCTGGTCTTCTATTAGGAATGTCATGGACATGAAAGCTGTCTATGGAGGGTAAGCTACTTCTTTTGCTTGTTCTAGGATTGGGATAGGAGTTTGCTATTTCCCATTTGATATGTGCCTTCCTCACTTGACGTCCATTGTTTTTGTTGAACTTGTAAGTGAAAAGGTAATAATGATTTGTTTCTTCATTTAATTATCATTTGGCATCCATAGGATTAGTCTAGTAACTAGACTATTATTATGTGCTCACCACACTTCTATATGAATGTTCCTTTCCTTGCAGAAAAGTCTCAGACTAGAAAGTTGTTTCTCATGTCAGTGTGATTGTAAGTGTATATATGTACACATAATTTGCATTCTTGTGTCAATATTTCCTTGTTTCTAAATGTAGGTTTGCCGCTGCCCTTAGGGACTTAAAGGTTTGGGTAATGAATGTAATCCCGATTGACTCTCCTGACACGCTTCCAATAATCTATGAGCGTGGTTTAATTGGAATATACCATGATTGGTGTGAATCATTCAACACCTACCCAAGATCATATGATCTCCTCCATGCTGATTATCTCTTTGCCAATCTCAAGAAGAGGTTGTTCTTTTTTTCACAATTCACTTGAGTCATTCCATCACTGCATCCTTTAGGAGGAGACGATTCCTGATTTTGCTCATGTTTTTCTTGTCTCAGGTGCAAGTTGGTGCCAGTACTTGCTGAAGTGGATCGAATCTTGAGGCCAGAAGGAATTCTAATTGTTAGGGATGATATGGAGATTATATCTGAGATTGAGAGTATGGCTAAATCTCTGCAATGGGAAGTCAGATTCACACACTCAGAGGACAATACGAGGTTGCTTTGTGTTCAGAAGACATTCTGGCGCCCTGTTGATATGGAAACAATTACTTCAGCCATTGCTTAAGCACGCAATTCACTTTTTTTGTTCTCAGAAGTTGGCTCATGATGCTGGAATAAGTTTACAAGGTACCCTTATTTTCCTTGAGGATCTTTTTTCGTTGTAAGTTGGGAAGTCATTGCTGAACTGAATGCACATGATGCACTAACATTCAGAACAGGCAATGCTATGGTTAACCTTGGTCATTTTAAAGTCTTCTTGTTGACTCATACAGGGCTTACTCGTCTCATTCATATCTTTCTGAATATTTTGGTCTTTTCATGCATTAAGTTGATTTAGAAGAGAAAAAGCATTATTTTCCATCTCCTCTATAGTTTTTTTAGCCTTTGTATGCCTGTTTTCACCACAGACCAATCATCAAGTTGGTACACATTTTATGGCCAGATTAAGGCATTGTTATGTGACTGAGTATGCAAGGCTCTCTCTCCTACCGTCTAATTGTTCTTGTAAGGTTGTAGCTATGACTCTTATTTTGACTCTTCAGTTTTTTGGTGGATTACACGCATTGATCATTATTTGAGCATGCTCTCAGAAAGGAGACTGGAGAAGTTTTCATCTTACACTTTGGGGACTACTTACACTTTGGGGACTAAAGGGCATTTTCTCCAACTGTTATTGCTTGCAATTGGATAATCCAGTAATGTCAATTAGATCTCTGAACTTAGGCATGTTCCATTTGCATTTTGTATGATCACAATCAACTTAGAGGCAAACTTAATTGATAAAGAGTTACAATTAGCATTCAATGTGTTACTCCAGTACATAATCTCTCATGGTTTCTTGACTCCGTTTTCTGGCACCCATCCCTCCTCCATCTCCCGCACGATCACCAATCATCATCATGGAACTCTTGTGAGCGACAGTTTAAACCATGTTAGGTTGTTCTGGTTTTTGTATTTTGAAGTCTAATGTTGCTGTCAATATGTGACAGCAGCTATACCAACATCATACGTTGAACTTGGATCAAGTGGGAAGTAAAGTAGCTGACTTGATGACTTGACACACGAGCACCATTGGGATTGCGTCACACTGTTGCTGCTCCATTTGATTGCTCAAGCCTGAGGTTTAGGTATGTAATGAAATAATTTCTCACTGATCACAGGACTTCCATTTCACCAGATGGAGCTCATTTTGCATGTGAAATACATCTTCTTAGATTCTTGTAAAAGTCCATTTTTCTATTTATTCAGCACACACATAACATAGACAAGTATTGTATATTCAGCCTTATTTATAAAAAGTAACAGATTTAGTAGATAAACTGCGTCACACCGCAAAATGCAATATTCCAGTACAAGTAAGACCATAATAGTTCTATTCATGATCCGAACATATACAGTCACCTGACCTGTAACCAGACATACCATTCGAATTTGCACTTGTTGGTAATCTGTTGATGACAAAGACTGCTGTATGAAAAGCTTCACTCCACAAGTGCTTTGGCACTTCACTTTGAAGCTAGGCTCGTATTCAAGGTATGGAACCCCCTTTCTTCACCCCATCCTGTCTCAAGATCTTAAACTATTTCTTCTCAATCTTTTCGTAGACGATGATTTGGCAGGAGAAGAGGATTAGACTCAACGTGGAGAACCCCCAATCCTCATTCGCCCCCCTACGTGCTCTATTTCGAGGACCTGAACCCGCTCCTCATTTAGCATGAAAACCGACCTAGAATTCTCGATGCGATGGTCTTTTCTGCCTTGAAATGGCCCCTTCAATTTTTCCTTTCCAATATTTTTCTATTGGAGTTTCTCTCATTCCTTTTATCTATTGTTGCATATGTTTGGCTCTCTGGACAAACATTTTGCTACCTTTAACCACCATGAGCAACAGTTTTAAGTCTTTGACTTGGTTGACCAACTCAGAGGCACTGATTCTCCCGTGTGCATTTTTGGATGACGATCTTGTATTCTTGCCCCTTATGTCATTTCTCTATTTTTTTAGATATAAGTAGACAGACTTTGATAAATCTTATTGAGGATTATACACGGCATCGCTCTAGCGGCACAGTCTAAATTCTGTCTTCCTCCAGATCTTCGTACTAATGTTAGCAGGGAGACCATAGAAAAATGTGAAACCCATCGGATATCTAAAACGTGGAAATATACAGGTGTTCCTGGTTTCTAGATACTTTGTGCAGAGGCAGTGCAACTAAGTCCATAACCGGCTTTCAAGTAGGAAGGCGAACTGCTTTTCTTGTTCGGGTCTTGCAACACTTGTCAAATCTTTTCCTACTAGTCTTCCTGTTTCCATAAAACGTATGGCTGTTGTCCCCGAGGGTATTTGTTATAAAATTAATCATTGTAGAAATTCCTTTTGGGTGTTCTCACGAGATCACAAGGGTTAGTGGGACGCTCTCGGTTAAAAAAAGATACATTATGGATAAAGACCTTCACAGTTTACTTGTCCAGGATATTGCCTTGATTCATAAACTGTATGGTTTTGGAGTGTCTAACGAAAGTTGATCTTAACAAACAGTCAAGGAACTCATCCTCTCAATCAATCTTCGAATGTCTTTTCTCTGTTAATCTACTTCCGCAATGATATGATATGAAGTATCCAACTATTCTTGTTCCTAGCCATCCTTGTTCTCTGCTGTATCAGCGGCAATAAAAAAGTCAAGATGGTTCCTTCCTGGCTAAATTGATGTTGCTGTGCGTATGATGATGTCTTTCCAATTTGTATTATTTCCTTTGGCTTTCCTTTGGCCAGCAACTCGAGCTTGGGTAATTCATGGCTTTAACTAACATTGCTTCTTGTCATTATTTTGTGTTGAAAGAAGTCGGTTGCACATGTCTCGAGGCATTGCACTTTTTTCATAAACTATGGTTTGTTCAATTGCACAACCATTCGGGACTTTTTTCTTAGCTTAACCTTGGACTTGATTTAAAGCTGCTCTTTGGCATTGTCTGAGTCCGAATGTTGCTTAGAGTAGTTCGTTTGCCGAGGGATATTGGTTATTTTTGAAAAAAGGAAGCTCTCTCTTTTTCTCATTGAGCAGAGCATCAATCTTTAAGCTTGCGAACTCAAATTGTTAAGTGCTCAGGACCGATTTTTGTTTCTCTCCCCTTCAACGCGGCATCCACTCTGAAAAATAACATATTCATGACGATTGTTCGTATTTGCTTTTTCTGAAGCAAACTAAACTGAATCAGAAGTCCAACAAAGGTTAACAGTTATGGACTCGGGGCTCCATGTCGAGCTTGTACCTTCCGATTCTGCTCATTCGATTGGCCAATCGGAAGCACCTTAACGCATGTGGTTTATGTTCAAATGCGTGTAGGTTGAGAACAATTTTTATCTTTCGAAAATATTTCACTGAATGGTAAAGGTGAGACGTATATAATAGTGGGGCATGTTGGACAAAGTAGCTAAAGGTGGACCATCAACAATTGCGAGTGTGGACCGTGGACCGCACTACTCCACTTCCAACTCCTCACTGTTCCCGACAGGCCAGCACCAAGACATTCTTTTCATTGCTTGCAAGAACCAAAATTCTCCTCCTCCTCTAATTTGTGGACACCTGTTGCCCTGAGACTGAGTAGATTGTTGTAATTTTCAAGAACGACAAGAGTTTAGTCTTTAATCCTGGAAATCATTGTCTGGTTTTTCCCAAGTTGGTTAAAGAGAATTAATCGGTGTCATTGTAACTCATTGCATTTTAACATATACTAATCTCTATGTTCTTAAAAGTAGGGGACAAAACTGTGTAGTTGCAGCTTTGAGACTCAGTTTTAAGTACTCTTACTGGTAAAGCTGGTCTGGAGCTCCTCGTGCGTTTCATCATGATTGAGGAATGAAATCATGGACGGAAAGTTTAAGGGGCTTAGGTTTGGCAGGACAAGAACCATAGGGCTTAGACTGTCGGAATCATAGTTCAACGGCAGATGCAATGCATGCTCCCGCTGAGTTCAGCCTCTTCATATGCACACATTATGTCTGGGAACATTGAGAATTCTACTCTATCTCCACAAGTGTCAGTTGTATATTACATTTCAAGATTATTTATGGTTACCCACCAAAAGAAACGGAAGACATGCTGAATAACCTTGCTAAGAGAATGTATTATACGTAACTCTTATATTATGTATGATGCTAACGTGATATCTCCAAATTAGTTAACTATCTAATTTTCAGGGTGATGCATTTATCATCGTTGAACATATTTAAATAAAAATATAATTGGCTGGTGATCTGATGTAAATACGTTATGTTTTAAATACTACAAATGATTGGAGTCCCACGACAACTCTGGCAAGAAAGAGTTTTGAGCCAGAACAAGAAAAAGGAAAACGAAGCACCTACACAAGTAAAACTTCAGGTGGCCCATCCAAACTCTTTATTTTAGAACCCCGAATGATATTATATCTCACGCCCACTAAGATCCCAAGGCTCAACTAAAAGAATAGGGAATGAAACAACACAACAGAATTATCAAACAATTCACTGTCTACCATTGAATCAACTTTCCTGAACCAAACCAGTTGGCAATCTCCCCATAATACTCGACATGTCTGCTTTCGCAAACCTTCTAAAGCTCCTCTCTCTCTCCAAAAGGATGGCTCTGACCATTTCTCTGATCACTCTCAAACATGTCATCAGCTTCTTGGAATAAACACAAATGCTTGCTCTTGGTGATGATCACTCTTGTGGCATTCACAGTTGCATCAGAAGCATCAAGACTGCCCAAAGAGTTTTGGGAGCAGATGTTGCCCAAGAAGTTCCCTACTCCTTCCTCTTCTCCTTCGAGGGGCACCAACTCGGTCTCTACTTCGGCTTCCATGGCAGTGAAGATTGACCAGGCTCGTCCTTCATCGAATGGAAAGGTTTAGATTGATGCTGATTGTAGATATTTTGGTTCCCACACTTAGCTTTCCTCAAGATGGTAAATTCCAAGAGAGCACTTTTGGAAGGAAAGGGCACGAAATTTTGTTGACGCAGCAGTGATCTTCTAATGTTCATGGACAGAGATACAGTAGCCGGATTTTCCTGACTGCCTGTGCAGAAATGATGCTTTGGCATGCGATATAGACCAATGGATAGATGCTCATAACATGAAGAGAGGTTATATTCTTGTAGAAAAAGATTTAAGAGTTCCATTCAACTATTGGCTAGATCCTTCTTGTAGTTATCAAGCTGAGTATATCCTAACTGCAGGACAGTCTTTGTAGATATGTTGCCAAATCTGTGATTCTCGACACTGATTCTTCCTGTAATTTCGAATTTTGTAGTTTTGCTCAAATTTAACATTATATGAGTAGTGTCCAAATCTAATGTTATCTCAAGTATCTTACCTTCCTTACTAGGTTCCTTCATTGGATTGAGAAATTCCCATGCCCAGAAAGTAGCTCATACACCTGAGGGCTTACAATTTGAAGTTTTTCATTGTTCTTACTGCAATAATCATCTCCGAATTACTTCCTGCCCCAACTAGCGAAATACCAACATGGAGATACTCCGTTAAAACTCAAGTCGTGCTTGATAGGATTATGAATAATCTGGCTATACCAGGTTCAAGGACTGTTTGCTTCCCTGCAATGTTTCACTCCGCTTGGGCACTATATGCTCTCTGCACGTGACAGATCCCAGCTCCTAAGCTGGATATATCTCAGCTTTTGAGCCAATCCATACAAAATCCTTTTTAATGGAAGGGAATTTAGGCACAAACAGCAGGGTGATATCATTCTGTCTATGGATTAATTGATCACTAGCCTAATACGACAGTCCTGCATGTACTGTGTACGAAAAGTCATTGCTTGATTATGCTGACCGTCACGTTAGTGTCTGTCAGTATCTCAAAACATTACCCAACTCCTGAATTAGTACACTAAACATGGGAGACACCCTACTAAAGCCCGGGTATATTATAACCCTCCCTATGTTCTGTTCATCCAGCAGAAAGGAAAAGAGAGTTCCATAGAACAACTGAAAAAAGTGCCTTTCCCGAGTGGCTTACAATGCTACCGATTTACAACATTTGAATATTGTGAATGTCAAAGATATGATTTGGCACAATCTCCTCATCTGCCACCACTAACTGGTGGCATGATATGGTTTTTCATGCTATCAGTATACCCAATGTTTGTCATCTCAATACTATCTGCATGAACAGTGGAGTTGGTCGTCTCTCGGAGCAAATGGACCGTCTCTTCAGGATTCAAATTGATATTAACCCATGGATGGTTAGCCACTGTCTTAATTCTGTCCAATTCAATTGCCACTTCCTTCATGGTTGGCCTCTCCTCACCCTTTAATCTCAAGCACATCTTTGCAAGATTAGCAACTTTCCTCACTTGCTCATTGTCTTCATTTGCAACGACCTCCTCAACAATCTGAAATAGTCGGTCTTCTTTCAACGCCAAAAGAAAGTACATGGCCAAGCTCCTCTCTTCTTCAGGTCGATCGAAGGAGAGCGCCTTCTTCCCTGTCAACAGCTCAACTAGCACTACTCCAAAGCTATAAACATCGCTTTTTTCAGTCAATTGACTAGTATGCAGGTATTCAGGGTCTAGGTATCCCAATGTTCCCTGAACCATAGTAGACAATCCGGCTTGATCAAGCGGGACTAATAGTGAAGCTCCGAAGTCGGAGACTTTCGCAGTGTAATTAGCATCCAAGAGAATGTTCGTTGACTTGACGTCTCGATGAATTATGGGAATGGAAGCTGCGGAGTGCAAATACGATAGGACTCCTGCAGTTTCCAAGGCGATTTTCAACCGAGTCTCCCAGTACATCTTGGAAGACTTGTTTGGGTTGTGGATGTGATCAAAGAGAGTTCCATTATTCACGAACTCATATACTAACAGAGGCACTTCTGTTTCTAAACAACATCCCAATAGCTTGACCACATTTCGATGATTAATCTGGGAAAGCACTATGACTTCATTAATGAACTGCTCGATTTGGCTCTCATCCACGAGCTTAGACTTCTTAATTGCAATTACCATGTTATTTGGCAAGATCCCTTTGTAAACGGTGCCATATCCTCCTCGGCCAACTATTCTGTTCTCGTCATAATGGTCAGTCGCCTTCTCTAGCTCTTCGGCGCTAAAGATTTTCGCAGCATTTGTGGTTCTGTCACGTTCATGTAATTGTTGCTGCAAGAGCAAGCCACCATTTTGCTTGAAGTATTGTTCTTTGAGCCTCATGAGTTTCCTTTTCTTGAGTCCCAAGTGCAGAAAGCCTGCACTGAACAACAAAACTACTATGCTCATGCCAACACCTGCATGAAACACGAGTTTTGTTAGAATAATAGCGATCAATGTACGAAGAAAGAACTCCCCATGTAAACATAAGCCGCCACAGTCGTAAGCTTTAAGCAAATACTGTACTACAGTCTTATTTATCAAGAAACTAGGCAATTCAGGGACTATTTGAGCCTAACTTAGCAAAATGAATTTGGGTAAGTAATTATCAAAATATGATTCTGTTAATATCATTAACCTGTTATGCTTAACAAGGAGAACTTAATAAATTCCAGTCTAGTAGATTTGTAACTGAGTGACTATCTGTAACAATGTTTGGAAATTTAACTGTTGACACCCTTTTCTTTCTTAAAGAAAGCTATCTTCTAATAGAAATCAATAATCTTCACCACAAATTTTCAATAGAATACCATTTGCAAAAATCTCGATTGATTTACTCTAATGTGTAAAGCGAAAGCTGTAATGGCAATTAGAACTCATGCTCTTGCCTTACTGGAAGCTGGTCTAAGGGACTTGTTCTGAAGAAACGAAATTTGGCATGGGTAGGTCTAAACAATTTAGTGAAAGTGCTAATTTTAACATCTCCAGCAATAGATATCGCTTTCAATGACGCAAAAGATGGCAATGAATAGCATCTTCGAAGAACGTTTAGCAGCAACGCCTAATTTTAAAAGACAAAGCAGTAGGCTTGACTTCAGGACTCAGAAAACAAATATTCCTACAACGAGCTCAATGATAACGGATGGCGGTAAATATTTTTTTGTTTGAATTTAAGTTATAAACAAATGAGACGGACCAAATCATTGACAGCTTCCAAGTCGTCCATGGTTTTAGATTTCGATGATATGGAAACTCCATTTATGCTACGTCAGTTCTTTTCCTAGTCATCTTGACAAATTCAGTGACGCGTACTGGCGTGTCCCCACTAGAATATTTCTCCAATAGCAAGTGTTGAACTTCACGAAACTATATTTAAAGTCAAAGGGGTCGCAGTCACCGAGTATTTACAATTCATGGAAAATGTTTTCATATTGACCCAAGATTGTAGAGTCTTCCATGGCAAAAAAAGTCATGAGTGACATGTGTCTTTTATTTTTTAAGATATATAGCTAGTTGGAATTAGTGAACCCAATTTTTTGACACTTAATCTCCTTGCATGGAAATTTATATCAGACAGATAGAGAGAGTTTTGTTGTGATCTACTCCAAGAAATGGAAAATATGCTGGAAAACCGGGCTAAATATATAACAAATACTATCTAGTAAACCACATTTAAATCGGAATCATCACCAAAATCAGCTTAAGAGTTGAAAGAACTTACCAACCAAAATCATCATCACATGTGATGATTTAGAATTAGCAATGCATCCTTGTGCATCTTCACCCTTCTTGCCATCACCATGATAACCCTTTGGGCATGAACATGTGTAGCTCCCCTCAACGTTGTGGCAAATTCTGTCGCACGGATTATTCTTTGGATCATCACATTCATTGATATCTGCAAATATTAAAAGTGCATTAAATGTGAACTCTAAGGGAAAGAAAAGAAGAATAGCATCAAAGTATCATCATCGAGCACTCGAATATGTACCAACCTACACAACCAAGGTATGGATTCCCCTCATACCCAGAAGCGCAATTGCATCGATAACCGGGCAAGTTGGTAGAATCAAAGCACTCGCTGTGCGCCTTACAACCGAAGCTCACCGGGTCCTTCGCCGCCTCGTCGCACGTCTCATTCCAAACAGCCCAGTTGAGCACCGAGGGGACCAACGTTCTATTCCTCATGCCACTAAGATCCTCCCTACTGAAATTGAAGGACTTGTCTTCGACTATGAAAGCATAACTGCAAGGATTGAAGCTCCACACGTTGCTGTGGTTGTTCATGCTGGTCACACTGGCATTGTAGTTGAGGAGCATCTGGGGTATCGGGGTCTGGCAACACCCGATCCCATCGCACACCCCGTCGGTCACGTCTTCAATCCCGGCGCATACCGAAAGGCAGCCGCTCGCGAAGCCCTTGCCGTTGGATCCTGTGATCACGGCGACTGTGTCGCAGCCGATGGCCGTGAACTTGTTTTTGGTGTTGGAGAAAGGGAACGCGGAGAGAATGTAGAACGCGGTCAAGGGTGGGCGTTGCTGCACGCCAGACTCAGTGTAGCAGTCCTCGCCTATGTAGGTGTTGATACGGAGCTCGCCGTCGAGCGATATGTCAAGGACTTCGGCGGTGCTGGAATTCCACAAGTAGGGTTTGGGGGTGGAGGTGGTGTTATCGGGGACCCTGCAGCCGATAGAGAAGTACACGTTCAAGAAGCAACCATCCCCGATGCCAAAGGGGTACGGGACGGAGACGTTTCCGCAAGTATCTTGGCAGTTGGAAGATACGGATTGAGACGACGACGACGATGCCACCATTAGCAATAACTGTCCGACCACTAACATCACCCTCATTATCTCCAGAGAATTCCACTTTGAAGCCATGGCCCCTTCTCTCTCTGTCTCTCTCTCTCTGTCTCTGTCTCTGTGAATGTGTTGTCCCATGGAAATGTACAGTTTGTGTTCTTATAACGAAGGAATGCGCATGCTCATTGACCAAGCACACAGCCTTGAAGTTTCTCGTGTACTTGTTTGAGGTTGACTTGGCGTTTGAAAAGATCACCACCAAGGTCACTGTCCAATTTCCGCCCTCAAATATGAACGGGCACTTCCAGTTCTATCCCAAAATATTGCCACTAGTTTAAAAAAGAATGATTTGAAGTTTTCATTTGGCCTTGTGTTACTTACTCCCGGTTAATTGAGTCCGGGAGCACACACAGATTCCTCCACACTAGCAGCGTAATACTTGGTGCACCATATAACATCCGACGACGTTCATATAATATACACGTGTGTCATCATCACTAAGACAAAAAAAAAAATAGAGAAATTACACTTTATGTCGAAGATAGAAGAGGGCAAATTGAGAAAAGATAAGAGACCAAAAAAGAAGAAGAAAAACTATGAAAATATAGAAGATACCGCACAAAATGAAGGTATACTTAATTTCTCCCGACGTAATTAGGCCCGAAAAGAGAAAGAAAATGCCAATTACCATCTCCAAAAACATTGCAATGCCGTTTTTGCTCCTCTTACCCAATATCGATTTGCTCCTCGAAATTTGTCCATTTTGCTCGTACGGCCTGAAAATGCAAATTTGTCAACATCGATTTCTTACAACAGCAAATAGAAGAAGTTTCGACAGCGGTGTGCAGATTTTTTCTAGCTCTTTTATTTCTCGGACTTCGTTGGCGAGGCAAGCGAAAGCGTTCTGGAATTTACCTGTTTAGACTATGGTGAGTTCGGGTGAAGAAGACGACCCATTTATCATAAAAGAAAGAAAACGTCGATCGACTTGGATATGACCCTTTCTCCTTTTTTCGAGTTACTCTGAAATCGTCTACTACTAAGGCCGGCAAATTGGCCGAGGCAAGTTCGTCAAATATTCCATCAAAAGTCAAAACTCTCCTCTCTCTCTCTCTCTCTCTCTCTCTCTCTGCGCGAGCTAGAGTTGGGTAATGATGGGCTATGGGAGGGATGGCCCGGCCCGCTTCGGCCCTCGCCAAGCACGAGCCGGTCTCAAATAGGTCGATGCCCAGCTTGGGCCTGTGGGGTCAGGCTCATGGGCCCTAAAATAGGCTGACCAGCCCGAACCGGGCAACTTTTTTCGGTTGGCCAGGTCACATGGCCCAACCTATAAGAAATTCTGGAATTTTTTAAATAATTTTTTCTTTTCACTGGGGAGCAAGTTTCTTTATCCCATCACGAAGCTCGTGAAGTACTCGGGTTTCCCCACCAGTCTATCCCACCCCACGCTACATCAAGTTGTAAAATTTCCATGAGCATGATTCGTGATTGTAGGAAGATGAATACGATGGGTAGAGTAAAAGAATTAAAGAATGTGTCGTAACTAAAAGATGATAATGTGTTGTAACGAAAAGATGATAACACTTGTGTTGGAATTGCTTATAGTATAAGGTTTTAGAGATAAACTGAGGAAACCATAGAGGAAATAACACTTAAACTAGAGTACATCTAAGTTTTGTTATAATATACCGAGGCGGCCGACCAACTTACAATTCCATGCTATAATTACACAATCAATAGTATGGAAGACGATGCAGCCATAAGTCATTCTAGATGAATGTTAATATTCGCAATGTGATCTTTCTCGATTGAAAATGCATTCACATTTACTCAAAATCGATGATCACCGAGTCAAAAGATGCTCTTACATTAGAGAGATTGACATGAGTGAAGTTAGACTATTTTTGAATTTTAAGAAAGTTCAACTATGATGCAATTAGCGACACATGTTATATTTACTATATCAGATAATATCATTTATCTTTAGCATAGAAATTTCAATGACTAATATGTACCAAGTAAAACGTGCACAGTCATTCTTGAAATGAGCTAAGACAGTTTTTTTTTTTAAGTCAAGAAGTCCAAAAAAAAAAAAATTCAATAAAATGTGATGGATTAGCAATGCATCCTTGTCCACCTCCACCGCCCTTCGTGCCATCATTATGATAATTCTTTGGGCATGAACATGTATAACCCCCTTCAACATTACGGCAAATACTCTCACATAGGTTCTTCTCTGGATCTATCCATTCATCAATATCAACACAAATTAAACCCCGCATCAAATGTGTCTAGTTTGCTCAAGCCATATGGTACAAAGGACTAGTGAAAGAATGTTGATAAATCGATGTACCAGTACCTGCTAGACAATAGCACTTGTATCTGCATCCTTTTTCAGCGCCGGCTCAAATGGTGTCCTTGTTGCACATGTAGCTCAGGCTGTCTTTTTGGCGTCGTGGCATGTTTGATCCGCCGATTCGAGAACTAGAGACGAGAAATATTGCCAACCCATAAGTTTTAGGCATGCTTGGAAAAGCTCTCAACGGAGATGTCGTAGTCGGAGGAGTCCCCAGGGATGCTTGTCTCGCAGCAATCGATACGGGAAGACGACCGGTTTGCTGACGTTCGAAACGCGGCTGCATGAAGACATACACTCGAAAGAGAGCTTCTCTCGGCGGTCTTCGAAGGAGGCTGACGTGTTTGCAACCGATGGCGGTGAACTTGCTCTTGCTGCTCGATACGGGGAATTCAGGTAGGGTGAGTTCCGGCTAATTGCTCAACCCGTCAAGATGAGCAAGCTCTTCTTGTCACAAAATGAGCTGCTCTTACTTTTCAAATTATTTCGAGAGATCAAACTAGGATATTAGACTTTAAGGAAATGTCTCTCATTCTGTGGGAAAGAAAAGAGTCTGGTTTTCTCCGTTAACAATCGATGTGCATGGCAATTTTTTCTTTTGCGGCATTGATTAATGCAAAACTCGAAAATTGATTTAGGAAAGGAAGAGACCTGACCCTTTCCTTTTTACGAAGAAAAAGAATTCTTGTTAAACTCTATGTTTGAACCATTCCAAAACATAATATTGCACCGTAAGTATTAGTCCTGAAACAACAACTATTGACAATAAAACCTAGCTAGTTAACAGATTTCATCAATGATAACGACGCATAATTTCCTTAGAGGTTCTCTTTATAAAATTCTTAGGTGTTTTTTTTCGTGATTTAGATTTATGGATTTTCGTTGGTTTGGTTTGCCGAAAATAGTTAGTCAATGAAAAAGTATTTATACTAAAATAAAATATGCACACTTTAAGTTAGGAAAATAAAATAATTAGTCGATCCTATATTCATTTTGTGTGCTTTGGAACATTTGAAAACTTCGCGTTTAGCAAAAGTCAAATTGTGAGAAAGGAAAGATTGTAAGATGGTGCACAATTCCACTTACATGTCCGAAAAGACTTTAATAAAGACTTGTCATTTCCTACTAGGATTAACGCCACCAAGCTCCTTAAATTAGCTTACGTGCTCAAAGCAGCTTTAAACTCAATGAGACACGAGGCTCCCATGTCCAAACTATTAATTAAACTACCAAGATGGCGGTATGTTGTCCCAAGTCAACAGATCTTCCCATCAATTTAAGTTTTCCACTAGAGTTCATACGGAGTTTTACTCAAATGGATCCGACCCTATCATGTAGATATGTCCTCCTGTTGAAAGAAG
This sequence comes from Melaleuca alternifolia, assembly GCA_019926035.1. Lineage (NCBI taxonomy): Eukaryota > Viridiplantae > Streptophyta > Magnoliopsida > Myrtales > Myrtaceae > Melaleuca > Melaleuca alternifolia. Next base: position 468,770 of record JAGKPW010000094.1, on the reverse strand, counting down.
ATGTGAATCACCAAATTGCAATATCTATTCGATGATAATGCAAGCACAGGCAACGCTTCAAGCATGCAAAATACTACGAGTCAATACGAAACATGAAAGCGCAAAGTAAAGATGTAAATCCTCTCTTTCTGATAGGTCTCGCCCATTTGTCAGATATCTTCACTTTTGCCCCCGGTCGTGCGCGGCTGCCGTCGAAATCTTCGTGATAAGGTTTCGTTCTAACCTGAGATTGAATGTGTTCGGACTTCGAGTCAATGTTGGTCGGTTTCGCGACCGTAGTTAACTTCAAGCCGAGGCTCGTGCGAGTGCCCTGGTGCGTGAACTTTGCTTTACACAGCGAATGCATATATGCTTGTAGATCGTAGTTGCATAAATCTTCCGTCCTTAGAGCCGTCGACGAGAAAGGATTTATAGAGCCAAACATTCGCATGATGCTTGTTTCGCGAAACATTTGCCTTCTGCAAATTAATGATGCGCATATCCAATCAGAACTTGAAGAAAAGCTTACCTTGCTTCCATTGCAGTGATCGTGAGACCCAACGGTTACCATTTGATCCAATGTGATCCCAACCGATTCTACTTACTCTAATGTGATATTAACTATGATACCCGCACATGAATGCTAGGCCACCATAATCACGAGAAATTAGGGTTATTAAACACATATTCTCGGTTGTTAGATGTAGCATATGGCTGCATTCGATACTTTTTTGTGCCCAAATTTTCTAGATGCAACGACCTGCCCTAGTTTAGTGAATACTGAGCCCATAAATTACATATATACTTTGCACTTTATTTTCCTCCGTCCCTAATTGAAGGAAATATTTTTTTGTTGGTTGGTTAAAGATATGGATATTATAATTCATTTACTTACAATTTAGTAATCACAAGAAGGATTGGAGAAAAATATGATCGTACTGACTGATCTATGGATAAGTAACATAAGCATAGGTCACTTGATGAAAGACCCAAACGTGAAAATCATTTTGGTTGGTAACATGTGGCATTGAACATATTGCTGCGGAATAACATCAAAAGATGTACACATCCAATCACAACTAGTAAAAGATGAAAGCAAAAGTAAAACTACACGAGACAGAAAATAAACGTGAAAATCCTAGATGGAAAAACCACGGGGAGAGTGGGGTTTCACCATCTTCAACAATGAGTATAATTTCAAAGATCTAAAGATCTAACAAGAAGATAGAAAGAAAAAAGAAGGGATAGAATGTTGAGGCTAGGGTTGACAATGTGTTGTACAATACATCTTTTTTATACTCCCTTCAAAGAACCTTAAAACAAAGGTGTATGGCCTAAAATATCTTTATCACTAATTTGAAAGTCAAAACTCAACAACTCTCCACCTTGACTTCAAATCTCTAGAAGAGCATTATGCCAAATGTAATAGGATCTCTCATTTTCTTACCATCAAGAGTGACCACACAAAACCACCCTCCAAATGGCAGAATCACCGATTCACACCCTTGAGCCTACATGAACATACTCAGCATAGGAAACAAGAAATGAAGCCCCATTAACTCCTCCTAGACAACTCAAATGGTGAAAAGAAGCAAGTCCAAGCAACTTGGTCAAATGAATTGATTTGACAAACATATCTACTTGATTATCTATTGTAGGTACTTGCTTCATTATAATCATAGTATTAGCAACCTCATCACGCATAAAGTCATAACGAATGTTGACATGCTCCATTCTCTCGTGATACATCGCGTTCTTGATTAACTAGATCACACTTTGGTTATCGCAAAAGATAATGGAGGCTTCCTCTTACTTCACTCCAAATTCTACAACCAAGCGCTTCAACCAAGCTTCCTTTGTTGCTTTCGTCATTGCCACGTACTCTACTTCGATGGTAGACAAAGCAACCATATCCTATAACATTGTTCTCCAACTAACCATGGAACCGCCATGTAACGACCCACTTCCGACTCCCTTTTTGAGGTTTAATTGTGAGAAATTAAGGGTTTAGTTAGTGGCCCGTCGACCCCGGGTGTTCCTCAAACTAAACCGTGAATTTTTGTTTCAGGCGATTCTGGACTTTTGGAAATGGTGTGTTGATCCCTCGAAACTTAGTTATTTGCATTTTGGCCCCAAAAGGAGTGAATTTTGGGCCTAGGGACTTTTCTGAATTTTTTTTTGGAAAAGTTGACTTTTGGTCAATGTGGACTGTTGACTGGTTAGTGGACCAATCAGCTGCATCGTGGATCGATTCGACCGTCGACCATATACGTTGACCAGGCCCAAGCACGCTAACCCGGCCTAGCCCACGTAGGAGCCCAGCTCCCTCTTCCTCTCTCTTCCCTTTGACAAATTTTGCGACCCATTGGTGGGTGTGTCGTCGAAGGGCCCCACTGCCAGTCAATCAGCTAGCCAACTACTGGCAATAGCTACCCACTACCCCTAGGACCTAGCCGGAGTACACCATGACCAATGGGAGGCCACTATTTGTCGACGGCGAAGCTCTTCTCTCCTCGGCTCGTCAACCACCCTTATAATCCCACTCGAGCAAACCTCCCACTTTCAATTACCATAACTCCTGACTTCGAGCTCCGTTTCGATCGCTGTTGGTGCCATTGTGTCCCTTGCAATGCCATCTTCAAGAATTATCCAACAACTGCCATCGTCTCTGTCTGGATCACCGCCGACGGCCCTCAAAAGAAGGCCTCACTGCTCGGCCTTCCTTTTTTTTTTCCGAAAAAACTCATCAAGCTTCAACTGGTGAGTTCTCTCATTCCATCAATCTAGAGCTTCTGCCATTACTTCCAATCGACTTCTAGGTACCCCAATACCCTAGGTTTTTTTGCTTTTGATTGGATTGATTTGGTCTAAGTTTGACTAGGTTTTGATCGAACTTCATTTTGCCCGAAACGAGTCGGCGAAACCCTAGATTGGGCCGTTTCGGTGACACCCATCTCTTGCTGTTCACCAATCGACTCGTAGACACCTCATGAGTAAAACCTAACCCTTTAATTTGATTGATTTGATCCAAGATTGAAGGAATTGAAGCTCGATTTGTCTTTGCCCTTTCTCGAAACTCTAGCTCGCCGAACCACCGTCTTCAAGGAGCGATTTCTCGCCGCTTCGGCCACCACAGTCCCCGCCACCACCCTCGATTGACGCGTTGAGGAGTCATCTTCAAAGCCCAGCCGGTTGCCAACTTTGATTTGGCTTAAGGAGGGAGAATCGAGCCTCAACCTGACGAGACCTCGTCTGACCCAGTCCCTTGACTCGGTTCCCAAACCGGTTTGCCCAACTGGGTTTGTTCGTGGGTTGTTCATGTAATCAAAGCCATTTCGTCGCCTACAACCACCACCCACAGGCTTGGCTCGCCTCTCACAGCCAGGGGCTGCCTTGGTTCGTCACACCCAATTGCTTTTCGACACAACTTGAAGTGAGTGGACTCCTAAACCTCAATTAAGCGCATTTACCATTTTAGTAGATTTATTATGAATAATTGGATGATTCGATTGCATGGGGATTGATGAGGCCAATTGTGGCTATTGCTATTGCGCCAATGATGTCATGACTGGATGCACTGGTTAGTTGGCTAATGGGCAATGTGACGATGATTTGATTGCATAATTGGATAGATGAGGCCAATTGTGGCTTTGGCTATTGCGTCAATATTGTAGCGACTAGATGGACTGATTAGATGGCCAGTGGGCCTTAATCATTGTTGGGACAGTATCTAGTGGCCGTTGAGTTATGAATGTGATGATGCGACAAGGAGATTTAGCTAGGGTCTCAAGCCGGTTGGGGACGGCCTTAATTATTGAATTGCGCAATTTTTATTTTGTTACTTATTTAATGATTTATGTTATCATTATGGCTAACCCTAATTTGATATGTGATTAGGGCTTAGTGCCAAGTCCCGGTCATGAACTAGTTGACTCATAGATAGAATGAGAGGGTTAAAAATGATTAAGTTCTGGGTAAGAGCTAGGCGATAGGAGTTTGACTAGAGGTGACAGTTGATAGGTGAGACGCGATAAGGAACTCAACGGCGATAGTGTTCCTAGTTTTGGTAGGTCTAGGCTCACTGAGATATCCCCATATCTTACCCCACCACCCCAAACTCTATTTCAAGATTCGATTATGGACTCGAAGGAGGAGCTGACTATGCAAGAGCTAAATGAGCAGGTAGCAGGTTTAGTAGAGGAGGAGGAGGATGAGGTAGAGGAATGGGTGATGGAGCTCGTGCTCTTGAGTTCTGATGAGGAGGAGGAAGAAGATCCAAAAGAGTGGGTGGTGCTTGACCGCCTAGCGGATGAAGGGTGGATTATAGATAGGGAAGTTATGTGAAGTTGGCTAATCGTGGAGACACATGAAGAGACAATGTGGGAATGGAATGAGGACGTTTGGGCATGGGTCCCTCACTAGTTTAGGGTGGAGTATACCAGGGTTCTTGAAGGTACCATGACTTACCACTTTGAGCATCATGGAGTCCCATTGGGAGGTTATGAGCAGTGGCATATAGATCCTGACGGAGCTGATGATTCGGAGGATGGCATTGTAATTGACCCCCCCACTTAGTTGGGTCCACGTTGATCTCTAGGACCAGATCTTTTCTTATAGGATAGTAAACTTTTTCCTTCCTCGCCACTTTTGACTGTATAGTTTGCGGGATACGGTCCATTCCTAGGCTTTTTAGGTCTTTTGGGTATGAAGAATGTGATTGTATAGTGACTGGTGTTTGTAAAAATCGCTGTTTATAAAGAAAGGCAGATGTTTTTAGTATGATGTGGAGAGTTGTGATTGTAATTTAATTTTTCTCGCTCTCGCTATTGATGACTCTAATATTCAAGAAGGCTAGCGACCTACTTGGGACATCGCAAGTAATTTGGCCAGAAGAGAAGTTGATTGGAGACTACCGCGAGCTCGAGAGCAAGAGGTGACACACCAAGCATAAAAAACAGGATCTATCAAATATATGCTGTCGAGATCGCCCGTATAATCAGAATCAACGAAGCCAACACCAAATGTCCTATATCATAATCTTTTTTCAAATACTAAACCCATTTTTGACATACATTGAATGCATCAAAACATCCACTTCATAGCTTGGTAGTGAGTTTTACCTAAATGTGACATATACCTACTCACAATACTAATTGCTCAAGAAATGTCTGGACGGATGTAAACCATAGCATACATAAGACTGGCCACAGTACTTGAAACATCTCATCTTCCTCTTATTCGGTTTTAGGTGGCAAAGAAGCTGAGAGCCTAAAGTAGGATGCGGAGGAGTACTTAATGATTTTGCATTTTTCATGCCAAAACATTCAAGCACTTTCTCAACATACCTTTTTTGTGAAGTATATGACTTTCCCAACTTGTCTGTTTATGCCAATCCCATACATAATATTGTCTTGGTAGCTCCAATATCCTTTATCTCAAAGTCCTTAATAAGTTACCTCTTCAAACATTGTATCTATGACATGTTCTTTGCTACAATAAGCATGTCATCCACATAACAAGTAAATAAAAGAACTATCATGTAATCTCTTATAGTAAACATACTAGTTATGCGCACTTCTCAAATGGCCATAACTTAACATAAAGCTATTAAACCTCTTGTACCATTGTCGTATTGCTTGAGGTCATACAAAAAACGTTTAAACTTGCAAACATGATCTTTATCCTTAATAATAAATCCGTTGGTTTAAGACATATAGGTTGTCTTCTCAAGCTCACCATGTAGAAAAGCTATATGGACATCAAGTTTCTCAAGTTCTAGATTATAAATGGCCACTGACGCGAACACCATACAAATGGAATTACATTTTACAATGAGCGAGAACACTTCACTAATGTCGATCCCCTCTTTCTGACTAAAACCCTTTACCACTAAACATGTCTTGATTCTTTCATCTTCAACTCCTGTAATTCTCTTATTTCTTTTGAAGACCCACTTGCATCTAGTAGTTCTTTTTCCCTCACGCATTTCACAAGCTCCTAAGTTAGGTTCTTATAAAGAGATTCCATTCCTTCATTCATTGCAACATGCCATTTCTTAGATTTAGAGCAAATGGTAGCTTTTTGAAACGTAAAAATTTCTTCAATACGAAGCTATTCAACAACTATAAGAGCATGTGCTGCCAAATCAGTAAAGTTGTATCTATGGGGAGGCTTAATTTGTCGTTTAACCATCCATGCAACCAAGGTTTGAGGTTGTTCAACTTTTTTTTCACTTCATCTTCAATCAAATATGAGTCTTATTGCTCACTCACTTTCTGGTTGAATAAAAAATTCTTCAAATGTTATCCATGGATATTACACATGAAACTCCACCTCTTTCCCGACATTCTCCTCCTGCATACCTGTAGACTCAACAACAGCCATTGTATTATCAAGCATAAAACTTTCATAAAAAAATGACATCTCTGTTTATTATAACATGATAATATATTTGTTGAGTCTAGGTTCAAGCTTATCATCTTTCATATGATAATAAGCGAGACATCCAAATGCTTTCAGAACAGAATAATTAGAAGGTTTATCTGACCATACCTCATTTGAAGTAGGTTGAAGGAGAATGGTTCACCAAATAACATTGTCGTGTTGACGGCTTCGGCCGAAAAAATCTTTCCCAAGTCCAGTATTAGAGAGCATATATCTAGTTCTATCTAAAAGTATCCAGTTCATGTGCTTTATCACCCTATTCAATTGAGGTGTATGCCTAATTATTCAATGTTGAAACAATCCCTGAATTTTCACGGTACTTGTTGAAATTACATCCACAAAACTCAAGATCATTGTTTGTTTTAAGACAAATTATCTTTTTCCCAATTTGATTTTCAATCAACATCTTCCACTTCTTAGATGTATAAAAAACGTCGCTCTTACGCATTAAGAAATAGACCTAAACTTTCTTAGAAAAGTCATCAATAAATGTCAGAAGATAAAGTGCATCACCTTTAGATGTAACCTATGCAGGTCCCCATAATCGGAGTGAATATAATCAATAGTGCCTTTCATCGAGTGCACCCTAGTACTGAAGTTAACTCTGTGCTGCTTCCTAACAACACAATAGTCGCACAAATCAAGTGAGACCGTATGATACATATAAAGTAAACTACACTTACTTCAAAAATTCACTCCTTTTTGCTCACGTGGCCAAATCGCAAATGCTATAGCATTGATATCTCAAAATCTAAAGATAGTGATACATTTGAATAACCCATAACAATACTTCCCTGTAATACATGAAAGTTATTTTTCTTGGTACCTCTCATCACAACTAAGGAGCCCTTCGAAACTTCCTCAACTTATTTTGTAAGCATCCGGTGGAATCCAAATTGCTCAATGAAATAAGGTTTTCTTCAAATCTAGGATGTATCTAATGTATCTAATAAGAAGATAGGAAGAATAGAGAAGGGAGAGAATGTGGAGGCTAGGATTAGCAATGTATTGTGCAATCCGTCCCTTTTATAGTCCCCTTTCAAGAACCCTAAAACAAATGCGTATGGTCCAAAGTACCCTTATCACTAATTTAAAAGTCAAAACGCAATCACACATGTCATGTATATTATAACACAAAATTTCCGCACAATAACTAGCAAGGCAAGAGGCAAGACCTTGGAGTAGCCCAAGAAAAATATTCATCCAAGTTGGACAAACTATATCCTCGAGCAAACTCGAGACAAGATAGCTCCCACGTCTCAAAAGCATCACTAACAACGGGTAGAAAAATTAGACTATATTATACATCCTGTCACTGAGTTAGATGCAATAGCTTTCTAAAGCTAAAATACACGCATAGCAACTATTTGATGAACAAGAAACAATCCAAATGCTCCTACCTTTCGACGTGAAACCAAATGACCTAGTGCAATCACATGGAGACCTAGTGCAACCATAACATCTATCACACCACGCACAGTTATGCATCAGTAACTTAAATATTCTCATCTCCCACAACTGACTGTTGGCACGACCTGGGCTTCCATGCTATCCGTGTATCCGGTGCTCACAGTCCCACTAATATCCATGGACACGTCGATCTTCTCTCCCAGCAAATGGACCGTCCCTTTCCGATTCACATCTGTACTACTAACATCAGGATGGTTAGTCATTGCTCTGACCCTCTCCAATTCAATTGCTACTTCCTTCATGGTCGGTCTCTCCTCTCCTTTTATTGTCAAGCAACTCTTTGCAAGATTGGCAACTTCCCTCACTTGCTCATTGATTCCTTCATTTGCAATAGCTTCCTCAACAATCTGAAACAATTTGTCATTTTCTACTGATGAAACAAAATACATCGCCAAGCTCCTCTCTTCTTCTGATCGGTCAAATGAAAGTGCCTTCTTCCCCGTCAATAGTTCAACTAGCACGACCCCGAAGCTGTAAACATCACTCTTTTCTGTCAATTGACTTGTGTGCAAATATTCAGGATCTAAGTATCCCCATGTTCCTTGAACCATAGTGAACAATTGTGTTTGATCAAGTGGGACTAATCTTGAAGCTCCGAAGTCTGAGACTTTAGAGGTATAATTAGCATCCAAAAGGATGTTTGCCGACTTGACATCTCGATGGATAACGGGAATGGAAGCTGCGGAGTGCAAGTACGAGAGGACTTCAGCAGTTTCCAAAGCAATTCTCAACCGGGTCTCCCAAGATAGCTTTGATGATTTGTTTGGGTTGTGGATGTGATCGAAGAGAGTTCCATTATCGACGAACTCGTACACCAACAAAGGCACCTCTGTTTCCAAACAACATCCCAAAAGCTTGACCACATTACGATGATTAATTTGCGAAAGCACAATGACTTCATTGATGAACTGTTCAATTTGGTTACGGTCGACAAGCTTTGACTTCTTAATCGCAACTACCATATCATTTGGCAACAACCCTTTGTAAACGGTACCATATCCTCCTCGGCCGACTATTCTGCTCTCGTGATAATTGTCGGTGGCCTTCTCTAGCTCTTCAGCGCTAAAGATTTTTGCGGCTTTGGTGGTTCTGTCTGATTCATCTAATTGTTGCTGCAAAAGCAAGCCCCCATTCTGCCTAAAATATTCTTCTTTGAGTCTGATGAGCTTCATTTTCTTGTGTCCCAAATATAGAAAGCCTATACTGAATAGCAGCGCTATTATGGCCCCGGAAACACCTGTATTTTCAGAATAATTAATTATATGATTAACTGCACAGTAAATCATCGACGACATGAAACTTTATGCGATATATCACAAGGTTTCCCCGAAAAGAAACTTAGTAGTTTCGGGACAATTCGAGTCTCAATTGCAACAGTGAACTTGGTTAAGCTCATCCACCCAAAAAAGAAGAAACAGAGTTCCACGGCCTGTGGAAAATGTCATCAATTTAACAGGGATATGAACGAAGTAATAAGCTCGAACAAACCGCAAGAATACGTACTTTCTTTTCCCACGGTACTTGAGTGGACTTGCTTACAGTTTTCTAGGTCTTTACTCAGTCAAATTCACGTCATTTAAAACCATGGACGCACAGAAACTTCTTCGTTGAACTATGCATGAGTCTAAATAACTCAACACAAGTCCTATCTCTACAACCAGCTATATCCTTTTCGATGACATGAAATTAAATGGCAAGGACTAGTGGCTTAGAAGAATTTTTCTTTTGAATGGATTAGTATAACTTCCTCTTTTACTGATGTCATCATCTTGAATAAATGTTATCATATCACCAGTAATTAACTTTCTATCTGAATAATATCGCGGTAAATATAATTTGTATCACATAGAAAAGAAAGACGAAACTACCTATGGAACCAATCTTTATCTGTTCTTAGATGCTAAACGATACATGAGAGAGAAAGGAACAAGTTCGACTTTTAGAATAAAACTTAAAACAAACACATGCAAATCCACAATTCAATCAATCGCCTTCTTCATTTTACCGCTTATTGCATTTTGGAAAAAGGGGACGCTAAAGAAAGAAGGACTTGAGCATGTACTCGGGGAACGCAATGAGGAGGGGCGGGGTTCTCGTGATGACACCAAATTAAAAAAAATAAAAATAAAATCGATAAGCACAATCCGTAGGAAGATAGGAACTACGTAAAGAAGAAACGCATAAAACAATGTGTCATGGGTAGCACAAAGATAATAACAGTGTGCTATAATGGCGTAAATATTTGAGGCTAAGGACATGTAAAATTTGGGATTACAGTCAAATCTAGAGCTCCATTTTGGCAAACCCAGAAGTTCGGCCAGAATTGGGTCAATCTCTATATGTTTGGGCGAAATTAAGCTACGTTTACTATATAAAGTTTCAAGGTGAAGTGAGGAAAGAGAATAGGAAATGACACTTCAACTAGAAAACCTTAGGAGGAAAAAAGAAAGGGAAAAAGGAAAAAAGAAGGCTAGCCATATTTGTTCCTCACTCTGGCCTGGATGTGGAGCATAAAAACATTACCCAATCTCGGCCACAAAATGCATTCATCATGGGTTTTCACTCACTATTTGGGACTAGGAAGTGAGGATTATCCATTTGGATTGACAAAACAGCCCATCCCTAAGCGAAAGTCACACAAGTAGACCGTTTCACATACGGTACCGATATTAATATTCGCGACATGATCTCCATCGTTGAAAAATACATTTGCATTCGCCTAAAGCCCAAGGTCGCGCAGTCAAAAGATGCTGTAAGAGTCCAGATGTTGGCATGAGTGGGACTAATCTATTTTTTAAATTTAAAAAAAGGTCAAATATGATGTAATTAGTATTTGTGATATACTCAATGCATCGTATCATGTCATTTATCTTCCGCATAAAAACTTCAGTGAGAAGGGTATAGAAAGTTTCTCTTTGAATTATTCCAAGCAAGGAAAATAGTGGAAGAAAAATCGAGCGAAATTGAGAATAATTAATTTTCTCCTAAACTAATTATGTATTCTCAAAATCATCAGAATATTATGTTTTTTTAGAATGAAAGAACTTACCAACCAGAATCACCATCAAATGTGATTGATTAGAATTGACAACGCATCCTTGTCCATCTCCACTGCCATTCTTCCCATCACCAAGATAACCCTTTCGGCATGAACATGTGTAATTCCCCTCAGTATTATGGCACTCTGCCTCTCGCACACATGCGTTCATCTTTGAATTTGCACATTCATCAATATCTACATAAATAAAAAACACACATTAAATGTATCCATCTTATCAGATCATATCAATACGAAGTGTAAGAGAAAGAAATTGATCATATCAACGTACCATGACAACCATCCTTGAGGTAAGGATTTCCTTGATAACCATTTTTACAAGTGCACTTGTACCCAGGTCTGTTTTTGGCATCGGTGCAATCAGTGTTGTTGGTGCACCTGTAGATGTTCTTCTTCTTGGCGTCCTCGCATGTTTGATTCCCTATTGCCCAGTCGAGAACTAGATGGGAATGGTTAAATGTAAGCTGCTTAAGATCGCTAATCGAGAAGTCATATGAGCCACTTTCGGCCACGAAGGCATAACTGCAAGGATTGAAATCTAGGATGGACTGATGAAGGTCAAAGCTGCCAATGGCAATGTCGTAGCCGAAGGAGCCTCTCGGGATGTTCGTCTCGCAGCAACCGGCACGAGAGCATGACCCGCTGCTAACGTACGACATGCTGCTGCAATAAGACATACAAAAGTACTTCCTCTCACGTGCTAGAAATGACTTCCCATCACGTGCTCCAAATGATGCCCATGTGTCGCAACCGACGGCGATAAACTTGTTCTTGTTGCTGGATATGGGGAAATCGGTCAGCTCGAGCCTCGGATCAATGATGCTACTTGTTCTCGACTCATTGCGCCCGCTAGCGTTATAGCATGCTCGACTAGGCAAAGCGTTTACTCGCATCTCGTGGTCCTCGACAGAAATGCTGAGTATTTCAATGTTGCTACCACTTTTATTCATGTAAGGTACCGGAGGGTCGGTAGACTTGTCACAATCCACAACAAAAGATGGGTGGTTGATGCGGCAGTAGGAACTGCTGTCCCTCAATCCGAAGGGATATGGAATTGAGAGGTTTCCGCAAGTATTTCGGCATCCGGGCTTCGTCGTGGAATCAACAGCTTCTGTTATGTGATTGTGGTATAGAGCCAATAAAACCCTGAGCACCACAATCTTCAAGAGAAGCTTATGGATGGACATGGTTCTTCCTTCAACTCTCTTCAGATATTCCTGTTTCTGATGAATTAATTCGATGGTTTCGGGGGATTATAAGGAGAACTAAGATGGGCTTCTTCCTTTTTTTTTTCTTTGGCAAGGAAAGTGGAGTCAAGTCCAACAGTAAGTCAAGTTGTGGAGCCGACGCCAGCTGGTCCTAGCCACTTGCATGAGAAAATTCCATGAAAAAAATTCCATGTCTAGAATACATTTTATTTTATTTTCAGAACAAGAATATTCAAATATTAATTATAGTGAATAATGTGTTTCTCAACTTCGGAAATTTAATTCGGTTGCATATTTATTAGTGATTAAATTTTTTCCTTGCTTAGTTTACCATGTTTGATGCGTTATAAAGACATTCATGACATAAAAGTGGAATACCGACGGCCCAGACTTTAACATCTCCACGAGAAAAAGTTGACATTGAATAACGAAGAGTATGAGATATCATTTTAAAGATTACAATAACATTTCAATAAAATATATCTTAATTTGTGACAGAGACTATATTTTGAACACAATACTTCCGTGAAATATGCTTTTGAATAGTGATGTTAGTAAAAGAAAAGCCTATTGAAAATATAAATAAAACAATCACTAGAATGGTACTATATGATTAAAAATATTGTTTTATATGTTGGAATACAAGCCCATGTATCCGATATTTCTTAGAAAATTAACTCTTACTATAACAATTAACAACATGGATTCTTGTTTATCATTACATATTCTAAGTTAATTAGATGCTAACCTATTGTCTTTTTTGGTGACGTAACATCAGGCATAATTTTTATTAATGACCTTTGAAGTTTCAGGTACCCTTCATTCAACTGTAAAATATGTGCTAACGTGTATCAATTATTTTTCTCTCTATTAGTCCGATTTTAAGCAGAAGTGTACCCAAAAGCAAAAGATTTTCCCATTAGATCTTGTTTTATAGGGCCAATTTCACCCAGTGGCTCCAAATCAGTTAATAGTGTTCCGTTGTAAGGGTAAAATGGATTGAAAGTATCTTAACAGTGGACTAGTTAAGGAATGGTGAGTTATAATAAACATATTCTCCATTAGATTTCCTCAAAACTTTAGCTAGAGTCAGCAACATGTTCTGCAAATCATATTATAGGCTAAGGTAGGACACTTCACATAAATTAATTTCTAGTATCTGTTCAGATTTTCACAGACCACATAAGCTAAAACTTGAAAATAACATAAGTTGTGAGGGATCACGCCGAATAAAAGCTTGAAATTAAAATTTAGGATCACAAAGTAATTATAAGGAAAGGCATATATTCATCATGCAAATTATGTTTTACCTTAGTCAACATCATTGGTAAAATTCTCATAAAAGCGTCTTTAGTGAAAAGACATGCTATATGGTCCACTTTCAAGAGGCACACCAAAATTGACACCTTTTTCGTGCAACATCTCATGAAATTTTTTGAAATCTAAAAGACATAGAGGCAACTTTCACTATAGTCTTTTTTTTTTCGACATATTGCTACTTTAATTCTCTGATAAGAGTGGTAGGGTATAGTTCTATGGCGACAATATCATTTTTACCTTTTTATATTCAGCAGATAATACTTTTAACTATTTTGCTTTATCCACCAAGGAAGTTGAGAAATTGATATTAATCTAAAAATCCGTTTGTTTCATACAAAACGAGTAATTTGAAAAATATTTCTTAAAAATAATTATTTGTACTGCTTATAAAAATGAATGATCGATAAATTTTTCTTCATCTATGCATGTATTAGATATAAACCCTTATTTGTGATGAAAATATTTTTCATCAAATAATTATTTCAAGTAATATAAGCAATCATTTTTTTTAAAGTGCTTTCCAAATCACTTGTCTTCCACAGAAGAATTGGAGCATAATTATCTTCTTTTTTTTATTATTATCAAGAATCCTAATTTTGCAATTCTTTCTTTCATTTCGAATTTAGCTTCGTACACACAAGCAAACCGAATCCTAAGTGCAAGTCCCCATTCACATTTCAAATCAGTTAGGGAATTTCTACAACCAATTGTAACATCACAACGTGAATCACGTTCCTAGTAAAAGCGAACCTCGCTATTGAGATCGGCCAAATCATTAAAGTTCACAGACCTGTTCGAAACATAGAAATATCAATCGGATGTGCAAGTCGCTGCTTGGCTTTTCAGGTCAATCCGAACGTCGTGCCCCACGGCGTTCGGATTGTGCAAATATGAGCTGGCTGTGCAAGTCGTTGCGTCGCTTTTTCCGGTCAAGGTCGACGTGGATTTCATCCGATGCTTTGGACAAGGAATGGCACTGAATGTATCTTTGCTTTAAGCTGGAGGAGCAAAGGAAGTTGCTTTTCTTCCGAGAGTTAAAATCATGAACAGTGCGATAGATTTCTCACTTTAACTTTTCCTGATGTTAGTAGGTTCAAATCAGGTATGGCTACAAAACGAATTTATCAAAAAGAAAAAAAAATGAATGGATCTCTTTGGTTTTTTAACTGCTACAGAAAAGAATGTCTAGGTCAATGAACAATACACACTTAATATTTAAGTATTAAATGAATATATTAATGTAACCATTAGTGGGATAAGTTTCTTTTTTTTTCTAATTAAACTAAATAAAGGTGAGAATAAAGCTATTCCACAACATGATTATAAAATTGAATCTAGTCACTTTACTACTTATATATTAGATCGTGTCATTCCAACGTAACATTGAGGCTATAGAATTCGATCCATTCAAACCTTTCTTTGCTCACCCAAAAAAGGGAAAAAAATCCACTTTTTCTGTCGTTGTACTCTTATTATAGATCTCATCTTGGGAAAACACCTATATATAGGAATCCAGTATGGTAATATATCTAATTTGACCATTGAAAATATGGTGTTTGTCTCATGTCTAGCACATTCCATAATTAACCCTACATAAGGATATAAAGAAAGAAAATATCAAACCACCTACTAAAGTCAATTTAGCAAGTGATGATGAAATTCAATAATATCTTATGGCTACAACGACATCCACTCTATTAGGTGACCGTTGGATATCTCCTAGATTAGTTATTTCTTTTCTCTTCAGCTAAAATCTCTCAATATTATAGTTAGGGCCTCAATACTACTAGATATATATTTTAACATGATTAAATTTGATTCCACGTAACATCAAAGTTTCATGCTATATGCTATGCTTAATTTCTCAAAATAATACATGACTTTGAATTCAGAAAAACAGTAAGATACAACATGGACACCAACAGGAGTTAACGGGGGATAAAGTTACTGAGAAGAAGATTTAAGACCAATGTGCTGTCACAATACCTAGGCCCTTCCCTTAGCAATCAAAATAGGACTGACTTCTATTCTGCAAATCTCATTAAAATGGTCGCCTTGAGAATCAAAATTTTCGAACTAGTCTAGCTTTTTCTTCAACAGGATCACTTTGACTGGTAAATAAAGAGCAATATAGTTACTTCACCAAAAATCAGAGGATCATATTATCATCGATTTATTCCTGTCCTTCAAGAAACAATATGACTAGAGAACGACAAAGTTTACATGAACATGATAGGAAAAAATATGAAGGTTTTCGGAAGTTCAATACCATTTTATTAAAGCTCTTCATTTATTTTGATACATATCAATAACCTATTGCTGTTATCTCCCGCTACTAGCTAAAGGCATGACATGGCTTTTCATGCTATTCGTGTACCCAGTGTTCACGGTCCCACTAATATCCATGTACATGTCGGTCTTCTCTCCCAGTAAACCAACTGTCTCTTCTGAATTCACATTGATACCATTGACCCATGGATGGTTAGCCATTGCTCCAAGTCCCTCCAATTCCATTGCTACTTCCTTCATGGTCGGCCTCTCCTCACGTTTTACTTTCAAGCATCTCTCGGCAAGACTAGCAACTTCCCTCACCTTCTCATTGTTTCCTTCATCTGCTATAACTTCCTCAACAATCTGAAACAATTTGTCATTTTTCAATGATGAAAGAAAGTACGTTGCCAAGCTACGCTCTTCTTCTGGTCGGTCAAAAGAAAGTGCTTTCTTCCCCGTCAGTAGTTCAGCAAGCTCAACTCCAAAGCTGTAAACATCACTTTTTTCTGTCAATTGGCTTGTGTGGAAGTATTCAGGGGTCTAGGTATCCCCACGTCCCCTGAACCATAGTGGACAATTGCTTTTGATCAAGGGGGACTAATCTTGAAGCTCCGAAGTCGGAGACCTTCGCATTGTAGTTGGTATCCAAAAGGATGTTTGCTGACTTGACATCTCGATGGATAATGGGAGTGGAAGCCATGGAGTGCAAATATGAGAGGACTCCAGCAGTTTCCGAAGCGATTCTCAATCGAGTATCCCAAGACAGCTTTGATGATTCGTTTGGGTTGTGGATGTGGTCGAAGAGAGTTCCATTGTCGACGAACTCATACACCAATAAAGGCACCTCTGTTTCCAAACAACATCCCAAAAGCTTGACCACATTACGATTATTAATTTGAGAAAGCACAATGACTTCATTGATGAACTGTTCGATTTGGCTGTGGTCCATGAGCTTGGACTTCTTAATCGCAATGACCCTATTATTTGGCAACAACCCTTTGTAAACGGTACCATATCCTCCTCGGCCAACTACTCTGCTCTCATCATAATCGTCAGTGGCCATCTCTAGCTCTTCAGCGCTGAAAATTTTTGTGGCATTTGTGGTTCTTCCACGTTCATGTAATTGTTGCTGCAAAAGCAAACCACCATTTTGCTTGAAGTATTGTTCTTTGAGCCTGATGAGCTTCCTTCTCGTGTCCCAAATACAAAAAGCCAATGCTGAAAAGCAGCATTGTTATGTCCACAGCAACACCTGCATACATCAGCCGTTTTTTCAGAATAACTTATCATACGATTTACTGTACAATAAATCATTGCACTATGAAAAGCGGCCACGCATTCAAACTTCATGCATAATTGAATCGCGAGGTTTCCTTGAAAAACTTAGTAGTTTTAGGACAATTTGAGTTTGAATTACGACAAAGGATTTGGCTAAGCTAATCTACGAACAAGGAGGGGAAAATAGGCACAATTATCCTGATTTACAAAAAATTTCATCGGTTTAGCAGGTTTAACAGGTTTAATTCAACATGAAAGAACTTATAAAGCATAAACTCAAACTAACTACAAGAAGATTTATCTTTCCCCACGGTCCTACAGTATACATGCTTGCAATTTTCTAGATCATAGGCAATCAAAGCCGCGTCATATAACGCATACATCTATAAATAATTTTTCATTAACTATGCATGAGTTTAAAACTCCATTCGTTAAGCGGAAAATGAGTTATTTGGGAAATATTTTTCTAAAATTACTTATATAGTTTGAAATAATTAGGTTATAAAAAATATTTATTATCAATAACAATTTGCGTCTATACATTTGAAGTCGTTACTTGGCTAGCATCAAATTAATATACTTTCCTATTTCTTAAATTCAATTAGAATTTTCATTTTCCTTTTGGAAATTCTAAGTGGCATTTTACAAATCTATTTTGATTCAGGCACGAAATCTAAAATTAATATGAAAGGCTGGTTTTGTTAATTATCGTTTCGTTTTGCTATAGGTGTTTGATATCGCGCTAAATGATAAGATTCCGTATGTTATCATTCTTTTAAGGGCCTAAGTTTTTTGTGGTTTATAGTATAAGGGGCAGTCTTGGCAATTAATTTTGGAAGTTGTATACTCTGATCTCCAAAAACCCAAACTTGAAATGTATGGTCAGCATGTCTCCGATCTTACTTTCGTGATGTGGTTTAATATGAACCTTATATTATCTAACTGCTTAATGATTAGACAGAGTTCACTAGTTAGTTCTGGCATTGTTTTGCCATTCCCAATAACATCATTAAGATTTGCTGCGATACAGGAAGGGGGCTGACCAAATCACTGACATGTTCCAAGTCTTCCACATATCTATATGGTGAGTTGTGTGATTTTTCTGCTTATTCAATCCCACAAATCTGTGTGTCCCGCGCTATAATTATACGATTAATTAATAGCATTGAAGATAACGCAGTTACAAGTCATACGATACTGAAGTTAATGTTCGCAAGGTGATCTCAATCGGTGGAAAATGTATTGACGTTTACCCAAAGCACAAGGTCAACCTGTCAAGATACTCTATAAAGGCAGAGACATTGACGTGAGTGAAATTAATCCATATTTTAATTTCAAGAAAGCTCAATTGCATTAGTTATACGTAATTTTCTTAAATTTTAAGATAATCTCATTTATCTTCTGCGGAAAGCTTCAGTGAGAAGGATATAGAAAGTTCCATTTTGAACTTTTCCTAGCGAGGGAAATAGTGAAAGAAAAATCGGTCGAAAGTAAGAATAGTTAAGTTTCTCCTAGACCACAAATAAATTAAATTATCTATCATGCAAGTCAGCTAGGATGGCCTGTTTTCTGAGCCATCACTCCAAGTAAAATCAGAGACTTACCAACAAAAATCTCCATCAAATGCGAGGGATTAGCGATGCATCCTTGTCCATCTCCGTTGCCCTTCGTGCCATCACCATGATAACCCTTTGGGCATGAACATGTGTAGCTCCCATCAACATTATGGCAAATTCCCTCGCATGGGTTGTCGACATTTTTGCAAATTCCCTTACATGGGTTCTTCTTTGGATCCGCACATTCATCAATATCTACAAAAATTAAACACACACCAAAAGTATTTAATCTGCTTGGATCATCTCAATACAAAGGATAAGATAAAAAAAATGTAGATGTTATTGATGTACCATGACACCCATTCGTAAGGTAAGGATTGCCCCGGTAACCTTCTAAGCACGTGCACTTGTAACCATATCCGTTTTCGGCATCAGTGCATTTAGTGTTGTCGGTGCACATGTAGCTCGTACTGTTCTTCTTGGCCTCCTCGCATGTTTGATCCCCTATTGCCCAATCGAGAACTAGAGGGGACTTGTCAAACGGAAAGTGCGAAAGATCGCCAACTGAGAAGTTGTAGAAGTCAGTTTCAGCGACGAAGGCAAAGCTGCAAGGATTGAAATCTAGGATATGGGAATGATTGGAAAGGGTCCAAAAGGAGATGTCATAAGTGAAGGCGTCCCTAGGGATGCTCGTCTGGCAGCAACCAATACCGGAACCGACCCGCTTCTGACGTCGGAAAGGTTGCTGCAAAGAGACATACACCCAAAAGAGAACTTCCCATGGAGGTCTCGGAAGGAGGCCACCGTGTCGCAACCGACAGCGGTGAACTTGTTCTTGGTGCTGGATATGGGAAATTTAGCTAGTCTGAGCCACGTATGGTTGCTCAAAGAACTGTCGTACCCCGAAGAGTTAAAGCACTGTCGACTAATATTCACGACTACTCGCATCTCGTGATCGTCGAGAGAGATGTTGAGTATTCGCAAGTTACTAATCTTATTATGCATAAGCTGTGGGAGGGACAGTGGAGTTGTCACAACCAACAGTAAACGATGGTTGATTGTTGCGGCAGTCAGAACTACTGTCGCTCAATCCAAAGGGATATGGAATCATGAGATCCCCGCAAGAACTTCGGCATCCGGGCTTCGTCGTTGAACCATTTGCCTCCGCTCTGTGATTGGAGAATGAACCTAATAAAGCCCCAAGCACCACAACTTGGAAGAGAAGCCTATGGATGACCATGGTTCTTCCTTCAAACCTCTTCATACCCATAGAATTTCTTGTGGTGATTTCATTTGAGAGGGCGATCTATTTGAAGTTTTTCATTGTTCTTACTGCAATAATCATCTCTATTACTTCCAGCCCCAACTAGAGAAGTACCAACATGGAGATACTCCGTCAAAACTCAAGTTGTGCTTTAGAATGAAGTTTGGCCTTGCTTCTCTTGAACTCGCGCTTGATAGGATTATGAACAGTCTGGGCTATACCAGATTCAAGTAATCTGTTTGCTTCCCTGCAATGTTTCACTCAGCTTGGGCACTATATGCTCTTTGCACGTGACAGATCCCAACTCCTAAGCTGGATAACTCTCAGCTATTGAGCCAATCCATACAAAATCCTTTTTAATGGAAGGGACTTCAGGCACAAACGGCAGGGTGATATCATTCTGTCTATGGATTAATTGATCACTAGCCTAATACGAACAGTCCTGCATGTACTGTGTACGAAAAGTCATTGCTTAATTATGCTGACCGTCACATTAGTGTCTGTCAGTATCTCAAAACATTACCCAACTCCTGAATTAGTACATTAAACACGGGAGACACCCAACCAAAGCCCGGGTATATTATACCCTCCCTATGTTCTGTTTATCCCGCAGAAAGGAAAAGAGAGTTCCATAGAACACCAGAAAAAGTGCCTTTCCCGAGTCGATTACATTGCTACTGATTTACAAAAATCGAATATTGTGAATGTCAAAGGTATTATTTGGTACAATCTCCTCATCTGCCACCACTAACTGGTGGCATGATATGGTTTTTCATGCTATCAGTATACCCAATGTTTGTTATCTCAATACTATCTGCATAAACATTTGAGTCGGTTGTCTCTCCGAGCAAATGGACTGTCTCTTCAGGATTCATATTGATATTAACCCATGGATGGCTAGCCATTGTCCTAATTCTGTCCAATTCAATTGCCACTTCCTTCATGGTTGGCCTCTCCTCGCCCTTTAATCTCAAGCACCCCTTTGCAAGATTAGCAACTCTCCTCACTTGCTCATTGTCTTCATTTGCAATGAGCTCCTCAACAACCTGAAATAGTCGGTCTTCTTTCAACGCCAAAAGAAAGTACATGACCAAGCTCCTCTCTTCTTCAGGTCGATCGAAGGAGAGCACCTTCTTCCCTGTCAACAGCTCAACTAGCACAACCCCAAAGCTATAAACATCGCTTTTTTCAGTCAACTGGCTAGTATGCAGGTATTCAGGGTCTAGGTATCCCAATGTTCCCTGAACCATAGTAGACAATCCGGCTTGATCAAGCGGGACTAATCGTGAAGCTCCGAAGTCTGAGACTTTTGCAGTGTAATTAGCATCCAACAGAATGTTCGTTGACTTGACATCTCGATGGATTATGGGAATGGAAGCTGCGGAGTGCAAATACGATAGGACTCCTGCAGTTTCCAAGGCGATTCTCAACCGAGTCTCCCAGTAAAACTTGGAGGACTTGTTCAGGTTGTGGATGTGATCAAAGAGAGTTCCATTATTCACGAACTCATATACTAACAGAGGCACTTCTGTTTCTAAACAACATCCCAATAGCTTGACCACATTTCGATGATTAATCTGGGACAGCACTATGACTTCATTAATGAACTGCTCGATTTGGTTCTCATCCACGAGCTTAGACTTCTTAATCGCAATTACCATGTTATTTGGCAAGATCCCTTTGTAAACGGTGCCATATCCTCCCCGGCCAACTATTCTGTTCTCGTCATAATGGTCGGTGGCCTTCTCTAGCTCTTCGGCACTAAAGATTTTCGCAGCATTTGTGGTTCTGTCACGTTCATGTAATTGTTGCTGCAAAAGCAAGCCGCCATTTTGCTTGAAGTACTGTTCTTTGAGCCTAATGAGTTTCCTTTTCTTGAGTCCTAAGTACAGAAAGCCTCCACTGAATAATAAAACTACTATGCCGATGCCAACACCTGCATGAAACACAAATTTTGTTAGAATAATTGTGATCAATGTACGGAGAAAGAACTCCCCATGTAAACAGAAGCCGCAACAGTCTAAGCTTCATGCAAATACTGTGTCCTATAGTCTTATTTATCAAGAAACTAGGCAGTTCAGGGACTATTTGAGTCTAACTTAGCACAATTAATTTGGGTAAATAATTATCATAATATGATTTTGTTAATATCATTAAGCCAATATGCTTAACAAGGAGAACTTAATAAATTCTTGTCTAGCAGATTTGTAACAGAGTGACTATCTACAACAGCCTTCGGAAATTTAACTGTTGAAAACCTTTTCTTTCTTAGAGAATGCTATCTTCTAATAGAAATCAATAATCTTCACCACAAATTTTCTGTAGAATACCATTTGCAAAAATCTCGATTGATATACTCTAATGTGTAAAGCGAAAGCTGTAATGGCAATAAGAACTCATTCTCTTGCCTTACTAGAAGCTGGTCTAAGGGACTTGTTCTGAACGAACGGAATTTTGCATGGGTGGGTCTAAACAATTCAGTCAAAGTGCTAAGTTTAACATCTCCAGCAAGAGATATCTTTTTTAATGATGCAAAAGATGGCAATGAATAGCATCTTCGAAGAACATTTGGCAGCAACTCCTATTTTTAAAAGACAAAGCAGCAGGCTTGACTTCAGGACTCAGAAAACCAATATTCCTACAACGAGCTCAATGATTAACGGATGGTGGTAAACTTTTCTTTGTTTGAATTTAAGTTATAAACAAATGAGACTGACCAAATCATTGACAGCATGCAAGCCGTCCATGGTTTTAGATTTCAATGATATGGAAACTCCATTTTTGCTACGTGAGTACTTTTCCTATTCATCTTGACAAATTCTGTGATGCGTACTGGCGTGTCGCCACTAGAATAATCTTCCAATAGCAAGTGTTGAGCATCACGTAATTATGTTTAAAGTCATAGGGTCGCAATCGCCGAGTAATTACATGGAAAATATCTTCCTATTGACCCAAGATTGTCTAGTCTTCCATGGCTAAAAAGTCACGAGTGAAATATATCTCTTCAATTTTAAGTAAGCTGGTTGGAATTAGTAAACCCAATTTTTTGACGCTTAATCTCCTTGCAGGAAATTTCTGTCAGACAGATAGACAAAAGTGTTGTTGTGATCTATTTCAAGAAAGGGAAAATATGCTGGAAAACCGGGCTAAATATATAAAAAAAAATACTATCTCCTAAACCACATTTAAATCAAAATCATCACCAAAATCAGCTTAAGAGTTGAAAGAACTTACCAACCAAAATCATCACCATATGTGATGATTTAGAAATAGCAATACATCCTTGTGCATCTTCACCCTTCTTGCCATCACCATGATAACCCTTTGGGCATGAACATGTGTAACTCCCCTCAACATTGTGGCAAATTCTGTCGCACGAATTATTCTCTGGATCATCACATTCATTGATATCTGCAAATATTAAAAGCGCGTTAAATGTGAACTCTAGGAGAAAGAAAAGAAGAATAGCATCGAAGTATCATCATCGAGCACTCGAATATGTACCAACCTACACAACCAAGGTATGGATTCCCCTCATACCCAGAAGAGCAATTGCATCGATAACCGGGCAAGTTGACAGTATCAAAGCACTCGCTGTGCGCCTTACAACCGAAGCTCGCCGGGTCCTTCGCCGCCTCGTCGCACGTCTCATTCCAAATAGCCCAGTCGAGCACCGAGGGGACCAGCGTTCTATTCCTCATGCCACTGAGATCCTCCCTACTGAAATTGAAGGACTTTTCTTCGACTATGAAAGCATAACTGCAAGGATTGAAGCTCCACACGTTGCTGTGGTTGTTCAAGCTCTCCACAGTGGCATTGTAGTTAAGAAGCATCTCGGGTATCGAGGTCTGGCAACACCCGACCCCATCGCACACCCCGTCGGTCACGTCTTCAATCCCGGCGCACACCGAAAGGCAGCCGCTCGAGAAGCCCTTGCCGTTGGATCCTCTGATCACGGCGACCGTGTCGCACCCGATGGCCGTGAACTTGTTTTTGGTGTTGGAGAAAGGGAACGCGGGGAGAATGGAGTACGCTTTCAAGGGTAGTTGTTTTTGCAAGCCGGACTCGGTGTAGCAGTCCTCGCCGATGTAGGTGTTGATTCGGAGCTCGCCGTCGAGCGATATGTCGAGGATTTCGAAGTTGGGATTCCACAAGTAGGGTTTGGGGGTGGAGGTGGTGTTGTCGGGGACCCTGCAGCCGATAGAGAAGTACTTGTTCAAGAAGCAACCATCCCCGATGCCAAAGGGGTACGGGACGGAGACGTTTCCGCAAGTTTCTGGGCAGTTGGAAGATACGGATTGAGACGACGACGACGATACCACCATTAGCAATAACTGTCCGACCACTAACATCATTCTCATTATCTCCAGAGAATGCCACTTTGAAGCCATGGTCCCTTCTCTCTCTCTCTCTCTCTCTCTCTCTCTCTCTCTGTGAATTTGTTGTACCATGGAAATGTACAGTTTGTGTTCTTATAACGAAGGAATGCGCATGCTCATTGACCAAGCACACGGCCTTGAATTTTCTCGTATACTTGTTTGAGGGAGGATTGACTTGGCTTTTGAAAAGACCACCACCAAGGATATTTTCCAATTTTCACGTGTTCCTATTGAACTCTTCTTGTATTTTCGCCCTCAATTATTGACGGGTGCCTCCAATTCTATCCCAAAATATTGCCACTAGTTAAAAATAAAATTGATTTGAAGTTTTCATTGGGCCTTGTGTTACTCACTTACTCTCGATTAATTGAGTCCGGTAGAATACACAGATTCCTTCACAACAGCAGTGTAATAGTTGGTGCACCATATAACATCCGCTCATGTTCATATAATATCCAAGTGTGTCATCACTAAGACAAAAAAAAATGGAGAAATTACACTTTGTCTGCATTTTATTCACCTTTGGAAATCGGTTTTGAGGAAATGTAAAAAATTAGTAGAACTTACCTTCAACTAGTTTTCCATTTCAAAACTCTTTCAGAACGATTGTCAAACACCTCTTTTTTTTTTCCTCAATGAGCTTTGAAGATAATAGAAAAACTGAACTAAACGCACCCTTTATATCGAAGATACAAGTGGGCAAACTAGAAAAAGATAAGACAAAAAAAATCAAGAAGAAGAAAAACTATGAAAAGATAGAATATACTGCACGAAATGAGGGTATACCTAAATTCTCCCAACGTAATTAAGCCTGAAAAGGGAAGGGAAATTGCCAATTGCCATCCCTAAAAACATTGCAATGTCGTTTTTGCTCCTTTTACCCAATATTGATTTACTCCTCGAAATTTGTCCGTTTGGCTCGTAAGTCCTGAAAGTGCAAATTTGTCAACATCGATTTCTTACAACAACTAGGAGAAGCTTCTATAGCTGTCCGCAGATTTTTCCCTTATATTTTATGGATTTCGTTGACTAGACATGTGAAAGCGACCCATTTCCTATAAAAAGAAAGAAAACGTGGATCGACTTGGATTTGACCCTTCCCCGTTTTCTTTAGTTCTCCGAAATGGTCTAGTAAGGCGGGCATATTACCCGAGGCAAGTTAGTCAAAGATTCTATCAAAAGTCAAAACTCTCCTCTCTCTCTCTCTCTCTCTCTGAGCTCTAGAGGTGGGTAATGATGGGCTATGGGGGAGCATGCCCGGCCCGCTTCGACCCTCGCCAAGCACGAGCCCGTCTCAAATAGGTCAATGCCCCGCTTGGGCCTTTGGGGTCAGGCTTATGGGCCCAAAAATGAGCTGACCGGCCTGAACCGGGCTGAACAACCTTTTTCGGTTGGCCAGGCCACATGGCCGAACCTGTAAGACATTTTGGATTTTTTAAAATAATTTTTTCTTTTCCGGTGGAGCAAGTTTCTATTATCCCATCACGATGCTCGTGGAGTACTCGGGTTTCCCCACCATTTTATCCCACCCCACGCTACATCGAGTTGTGCAATTTCCATGAGCATGATTCATGATCGTAGGAAGATGAATACGATGTGGAGTGCAAAAGAATCAAAGAATGTGTTGGTTGTAATTAAAAGATGATAACACGGTGTTAAAATTGCGTTGGACTTGTTTAGAGTATTAGGTTTTCGAGATAAAATGAGGAAACAATACAGGAACTAACACTTAAATTGGAGTACATCTAAGGTTTGTTATAATATATTGGGGCGGCTAACCACCTTACAATTCCATGCTATAATTACACGATCAATAGTACGGAAGATGATGCAATCACAAATTGTTTGGTACAAATGTTAATACTCGCAATGTGATCTTTGTTGATGTAATATGCAATCACATTTCTCCAAAACCGATGATCATCGAGTCAAAAGATGCTCTTATAGTAGAGAGATTGGCATAAGTGAAGTTAGACTATTTTTGAATTTTAAGAAAGCTCAATCATGATGTAATAGCAACACATGTTGTGTTTACTATATTGGGTAATCTCATTTATCTTTAGCATAGAAATTTCAATGACTAACATATACCAAGTAAAATGCGCGTAGTTATTCTTGAATTGAGCTAAGACAGTTTTTTTTTTATAGTCAGGAAATCAAAAAAATCAATCAAATGTGATGGATTAGCAATGCATCCTTGTCCACCTCCACCGCCCTTCATGCCATAATAATAATAATAATAATAATAATAATAATCCTTTGGGCATGAACATCTATAACCCCTTCAACATTACGGCAAATTCTCTCACATCGGATTCTCTGGATCTACCCATTCATCAATATCAACACAAACTAAACCCGCGCATCAAATGTGTCTAGTTTGCTCAAGCCATATGATACAAAGGACCAAGTGAAAGAATGTTGATGAATCGATGTACCAGGACCTTCTAGACAATCGCACTTGTTCCTGCATCCTTTTTCAGCGCCAGCTCAAACTGTGTCCTTGTTGCACATGTAGCTCGTGCCGTCTTTTTGGCGTCGTCGCATGTTTGATCCGCCATCACCGATTCGAGAACTAAAGACAAGAAATATTGCCAACCTTTTTAGGCATGCTTTGGAAAAGATCTCGACGGAGATGTCGTGGTCGGAGGAGTCCCCAGGGATGCTTGTCTCGGAGCAATCGATACGGGAACACGACTGGTTTGCTGACGTTGGAAACGCGGCTGCATGAAACTATGCACTCGAAAGAGAACTTCCCTCGGCGGTCTAGGATGGAGGCCGACGTGTTTGCAACCGATGGCGGTGAACCTGCTCTTGCTGCTGGATACGGGGAATTCAGCTATGGTGAGTTCCGGCTAATTGCTCAACCCATCGAGACGAGCAAGCTCTTCTTGTAACAAAATGAGCTGCTGTTACTTTTCAAATGATCTCGAGAGATCGAACTAGGATTTTAGAGCTTAAGGAAATGTCTCTCATTCTGTAGGAAAGAAAGAGTCTGGTTTTCTCCTTTCCGGCAATTTTTTTTTTTTGCGGCGTTGATTAATGCAAAACTCAAAAGTTAGGAAAATGGATTTCCTAACCTGAAAAGGTAAAACATTTTTCTAAAAATTGATTTCCCAAAAATATTTTCTTTTATTATGAAATTTCTCCTCATACAAACACACTATTAGATTTCTTTTTTTTGGACACTTTGCAAATCCCGATTGCCGACATTATTGGATGACACAGAACTGATGTGCGTCCAAACCCATGAACTTATAATTGGGACTTCGACTCTCAACACCACAAGCAACTACATTTTTTTTCAATGAGGGCCCTTGAGTTTTGACTTTTTAAAATAAATCACAACGTCATGTATTGACTTTTCCAATAAGCTCAAAACAAACTTTATATCTTGAAGACGACTATGGAAAATCCTAGTCGATCCCATATTCATTTTGTGTACTTCAGAACATTTGAAAACTTCACGTTTAGCAAAAGTCTAATTGTGAGAAAGGAAAGATTGTAAAAGTGAGAAAGCAAATAGAAAAATAACATTCAAAACATGGTGCACAATTCCACTTACGTGTCCGAAAAGGCTTTAATAAAGATTTGTCATTTCCTACCAAGATTAACGACGCCAAGCTCCTTAAATTAGCTTACGTGTTCAAAGCAGCTTTAAACTCAATGAGACACGAGGCTCCCAAGTCCAAACTATTGGTTAAACTATCAAGATGGTGGTGCATTGGCCAGATCAACAGATCTTCACATTACACTAGAGTACCCATGGAGTTTGACTCAAATGGATCCGTCCCTATCATGTAGATATGTCCTGTTGAAAGAAGATGTGAATTACCAAATTGCAATATCTATTGGATCATAATGCAAGCACAGGCAACGCTTCGAGCATGCAAAATACTACGAGTCAATACGAACTGAAAGCACAAAGTAAAGATGTAAATCCTCTCTTTCTGATAGGTCTCGCCCATTTGTCAGAAATCTTCACTTTTGCCCCCTGTCGTGCGCGGCTACTGTCGAAATCTTCGTGATAAGGTTTCGTTTTAGCCTGAGATTGAATGCGTTCGGACTTCGAGTCAATGTTGGTCGCTTTCGCGGCCGTAGTTAACTTCAAGCCGAGGCTCGTGCGAGTGCCCTGGTGAGTGAACTTTGCTTTACACAGCGAATGCATATATGCTTGTGGATCATAGTTGCGTAAATCTTCCGTCCTTAGAGCCGTCGACGAGAAAGGATTTATAGAGCCAAACATTCGCATGATGCTTGTTTCGCGAAACATTTGCCTTCTGCAAATTAATGATGCGCATATCCAATCAGAACTTGAAGAAAAGCTTACCTTGCTTCACATTGCAGTGATCGTGAGACCCAACGGTTACCATTTGATCCAATGTGATCCCAACCGATTGTACTTGCTCTAATGTGATATTAACTACGATACCCGCACATAAATTCTAGGCCACCATAATCACGAGAAATTAGGATTAGTAAACACATATTCTCGGTTGTTAGATGTAGCAAATGGCTGCATTCGATACTTTTTTGTGCCCAAATTTTCTAGATGTAAAGACCCGCCCTAGGTTAGTGAATACTAAGCCCATGAATTACATATATACTTTGGACTTTATTTTCCTCCATCGGTAATTGAAGGAAATATTTTTTTGTTGGTTGGTTAAAGAATGGATATTATAATTCATTTACTTACAATTTAGTAATCACAAAAAGGATTGGAGAAAAATATGACCCTACCCACTGATCTTATGGATAAGCAACATAAGCATAGGTCACTTGATGAAAGACCCACACGTGAAATTCATTTTGGTTGGTAGCATGTGGCATTGAACATATTGCTGTGGAATAACATCAAAAGATGTACAAATCCAAGCATAACTAGCAAAAGATGAAAGCAAAAGCAAAATCACATGAGACTCAAAATCCACGTAGAAATCCTAGATAGAAAAAACCATGGGGAGAAAGGGGTTTTACCATCTTCAACAATGAGTACAATTTCAAAGATCTAACAAGAAGTAGAGAGAAAGAAGAAGGGATAAAATGTGGAGGCCGATTTGACAATGTGTTGTGCGAAACATCCTTTTATAGTCTCCCTTCAAAGAACCTTAAAACAAAGGTGTGTGGTCGAAAATACCCTTATCACTAATTTGAAAGTCAAAACTCAACAAATCTCCACCTTGACTTCAAATGTCTAGAAGAACGTTATGCCAAATGTCACAAAATCTCTCCCTTTCTTATCATCAAGAGTGATCACACAGACCCACCCTCCAAATGGCGGAATCAACGATACACAACCTTGAGCCTACATGGGCATACTCGGCATAGGAAACAAGAAATGAAACACCATTAACTCTACCTAGACAACTCAAATGGTGAAAAGATCAAGCAAGTCCAAGCAATGCTTGAACTTGGTCAAATGAATTGATTTGATAAACATATTTACATGATTATCTATTGTAGGTACTTGCTTCATTATAATCATACTCTTAGAAACGTCATCACACATAAAGTCGTAACGAATGTAGGCATGCTCCATTCTCTCGTGATACACCAAGTTCTTGATTAACTAGATCACACTTTGGTTATCACAAAAGATAATGGAGGCTTCCTCTTGCTTCACTCCAAGTTCTTCAACCAAACGCTTTAACCAAGCTTCCTTTGTTGCTTTCGTCACTGCCATGGATTCTACTTCGATGGTAAACAAAGCAACCATGTCCTACAACATTGTTCTCCAATTATCCATGGAACCACCAAGTATAAAACCGGAAATTGTCAAAGAAATTTTGTTGAGATGTAGTGAGTTTTACCCATATGTGCCATATACTTGCCCACAACACTAACTACTTAGAAAATGTCTAGACAGGTGTAAGCCATAGTGTACATAAGGCTGGCCACAGTACTAGAATATGAAACTCGAGACATCTCATCTTCCTCTTATTTGGTTTTAGGTGACAAAGAAGCCGAAAGACTAAAATAGGATACCAAGGAGCACTTAGTGATTTTGCATTCTTCATGCCAAAACATTCAAGCATTTTCTCAATATACCTTTTTTTTTGTGCAAAATATATAACTTCTCAACTTGTCTGTTTATGCCAATCTCCATACCTCGTATCTTCTTGGCAGCTCCAAGATCCTTTATCTCAAACTTCTTACTAAGTTACATCTTCAAACATTGTACTATGACATGTTCTTTGCTACAATAAGCATGTCATCCACATATAACAAGTAAATAAAAGAACTATCATGCAATCTCTTATAATAAACATAATAGTTACGCGTAATCCGCAAGTATGCAAGTGGCTATGACTTAACAGTAAGCTATTTAACCTCTTGTACCATTGTCGTAGATATTGCTTGAGACCATACAAAGAACATTTAAGCTTGCAAACATGATCTTTATCCTCAATAATAAATCCCTTGCAGAAAAGCGGTCTTAAAATCAAGTTTTTCAAGTTCTAGATCATAAATGGCCTCTAACGCAAACGACATACAAATGGAATTAAGTTTTACAATGAGAGAGAACACTTCATTAAAGTTGATCCCCTCTTTCTAACTAAAACCCTTTACCACTAAACGTGTCTTGAATCTTTCATCTTCAACTCCTGGAAGTCTCCTATTTCTTTTGAAGACCCACTTGCATCCAATAGTTCTTTTGCCCTTACGCATTTTACAAGCTCCTAGGTTAGGTTCTTATAAAGAGACTCCATTCCTTCATTCATTGCAACAAGTCACTTCTCAGATTTAGAGCAAATGGCAGCTTTTCGAAATGTAGAACGTTCGTCAATACGAAGCTCTTCAACAACTTGAAGAGCGTATGCTACCAAAACAGTAAAGTTGTATCTATGCGGAGGCTTAATTTGTTGTTTAACCATCCCTGCAACCAAGGTTCGAGGTTGCTCAACTTTTTTCACTTCATCTTCGATCAAATATGAGTCTTATTGCACACTCACTTTCTGGTTGAATCAAAAAATCTGTAAATGTTCTCCGTGGATGTTCCACATGAAACTCCACCTCTTTCCCAACATTCTCCTCCTGAATACCTATAGACTCAACAACAACCGTTCTATGATCAAGCATAAAACTTTTATAAACATTGACATCTTTATTTATTATAAACTTTGATGACTGATGGTTAGAACATCACAATCTATATCTCTTTACCCTATCTGCATAACCAAGGAAAATATATTTCTTAACTCTAGGTTCAAGCTTACCATCTTTCCCGTGATAATAAGCGAGACATCCAATTACTTTTGAAATAGAATAATTAGAAGGTTTATCTGATCATACCTCATTTGACGTCTTACATTTAATTGTGGTTGAAGGAGAATGGTTCACTAAATAACATGCTGTGTTCACGGCTTCAGCCTAAATTTTTTTTTCCAAGTTCAATATTAAAGAGCATACATCTAGTTCTATCTGAAAGTGTTCACTTCATGTGCTCTATCACCCTATTCAGTTGAGATGTATGCCTAATTATTCGATTTTGAACAATCCCTAAATTTTCACCATACTTATTGAAATCACATCCACAAAACTCAAGATCATTGTTTGTTCTAAAACATTTTACCTTCTTCCCAATTTGATTTCCAATCCACATCTTCCACTTCTTACATGTATCAAAAACGCCGTTCTGACAGTTTAAGAAATAGACCCAAACTTTCATAGTAAAGTCATTAACAGATGTCATAAGATAAAATGCATCACCCTTAGATCAGACCTATGCAGGTCCCCATAATCGTAGTGAATATAATCAATTGTGTCTTTCATCGAGTGCACCCTAGTACTGAAGTTAACTCTATGCTGCTTCCTAACAACACAGTACTCGCGGAAGTCAAGTGAGACCATATGACCTACACAAAGTAAACTACTATTACTTCAAAAATTCATTCCTTTTTGCTCACGTGGCCCAATCGCAAATGCCACGACATCCATATTTCAAAATGTGAAGATAGTGATACATTTGAAGAGCCCTCAACAATACTTCCGTGTAATACATAAAAGTTATTTTTCTTGGTACCTCTCATCACAACACCACCTTCACTTACTTATATTCATATGATGGAATGCAAATTGTCAACAAAATAAGGTTCTTCAAATTTAGGATGTATCTAATGTCAGTCAAAATTGCTTATTATCTTATCATGACATTTGATCCACACCGTACCAATGTCCACAGTCCTGCTAGCTGCATTGTTGCTCATTATAATTGAACCATCATTGATTTTCTCATATGTGTGGAATTAATCTCTATTTGGACACGTGTATGAACGTGCTGAATCCAAAATCCATTTGTTGTCGACACATCAATCTGAAGATAAAATAGAAAGAACATCGTCTACATTAACCGACTCATTATTCTTCATCAAATTAGTCGAATCAAAACTCTCTATTGACTTCTTCTCTTTTTCCTTGAGCAAAAGACACACATTTTTGTAGTGTTTGATTTTGTGGCGATAGTAATACTCCACCTTGCTTTGATCCTAATTTGATCGAGCCTTTGAAAGCCCTTTATTATAACTGTACCTATCACGATGATTCGGCCTTCTCCTAATAACTAAACTATCGGCTTTATCATCATTACTACTCACATTTATCTTTGTACGCATTTCAACGAGGCCTTACATCTTCCATCGTTATGGATTCCCTTCCATATAGCATAGAATTTATAAAATTCTCATATGGACATGGTAATGAGAATTAACACAATTAGCGCTTAGTCTTCATCATCTAACTTCAAATCTATATTTTTCATATTAATTACAATCTTATTAAATTCATCTAGATGTTGTTGGATATGAGTACCTTCTTGCATCTTTGGCATGTAAAGGAGTTGCTTCAAGAATAATTTCGTCATAAGAGATTTCTTCATGTAGAAACTCTCGAGCTTATTCCATAGTCCTGAAGCTGTTTCTTCAGTGGTAACCTTACCTTGTTGGATGATGACAATTGGATAGTGATGTGAGCCCTTTCTTCCATCTCCTCGATCTCAATCGTAGTCATGCCATTGGAGTAATTCTCATCCAAAGCTCTAACTAAACCTTCCCGACACAATAACGCCTTCATCTTGATCCTTCATAGCTTGAAATTGTTTTGGCTATTGAAAGGTGCCACTTGGAACTCGATAGATGCCATCTCAAACAAAAGACCGAAATTCCTTCGCTCCCATACCAATATGTTGTGAAATAACACCAAAAGATACACAAATCCAAGTACAAGTAGCAAAAGCAAAATCATACGAGACAAAAGATATACGTGGAAATCCAAGATGGGAAAAATCATGGAGAGAGAGGGTTTCACTATCTTTAGCAACGAAAACAAGAGTACAATTCTAAAGATCTAAAAAGAAGATAGGAAGAGTACAAAAGGGAGAGAATGTGGAGTTTAGGATTAGCTATGTGTTGTGCAATGCATTTATATTATAGTCCCCCTTCAAGGAGCCCTAAAACAAATGTGTATAGTCTAAAATTCCCTTATCACTAATTTGAAAGTCAAAACCCAATCATCTATGTCATGTATATTATTAAAACGCAAAATTTCCGCACTATAACTAACAAGGCAAAAGACAAGACTTGGAATAGCCCAAGAAAAATATTCATCCAAGTTGGACAAACTATATCCTCGAGCAAACTCAAGAGACGAGATAGCTCCCACGTCTCAAAAGCTATCACCAACAGAGGGTAGAAGGAATTAGACCATATTATACATCCTGTCACTGAGTTAGATGCAGTAGCTTTCTAAAGCTAAACTGAACGCATAGCAACCATTTGATGAACAAGAAACAACCCAAATGCTCCTACCTTTCGATGTGAAAGAACCAAATGATCTAGTGCAATCACATGGAGACCTAGTGCAACCATAATATCTGTCACAACACACAAGATATGCATCAGTAACTTCAACATTCTCATCTCCCACTACTGACTGTTGGCATGACATGGGCTTCCATGCTATCCGTGTAACCAGTGCCCATAGTCCCACTAATATCCATGGACACGTCGATCTCTCCCGGCAAATGGACCGTCCCTTCCCGATTCACATCTGTACTACTGACATCAGGATGGTTAGCCATTGCTCTGACCCTCTCCAATTCAATTGCTACTTCCTTCATGGTCGGTCTCTCCTCTCCTTTTATTGTCAAGCACCTCTTTGCAAGATTGGCAACTTCCCTCACCTGCTCATTGATTCCTTCGTTTGCAATAGCTTCCTCGACAATCTGAAATAATTTGTCATTTTTTACTGATGAAAGAAAGTACATCGCCAGGCTCCTTTCTTCTTCCGATCGGTCAAATGAAAGTGCCTTCTTCCCTGTCAATAGTTCGACTAGCATGACCCCGAAGCTGTAAACATCACTCTTTTCTGTCAATTGACTTGTGTGCAAATATTCAGGGTCTAAGTATCCCCATGTTCCTTGAACCATAGTGAACAATTGCGTTTGATCAAGTGGGACTAATCTTGAAGCTCCGAAGTCAGAGACTTTCGCGGTATAATTAGCATCCAAAAGAACATTTGCCGACTTGACATCTCGATGGATAATGGGAATGGAAGCTGCGGTGTGCAAGTAAGAGAGGACTTCAGCAGTTTCCAAAGCAATTCTCAACCGGGTCTTCCAAGACAGCTTTGATGATTTGTTTGGGTTGTGGATGTGATCGAAGAGAGTTCCATTATCGACAAACTCGTACACCAACAAAGGCACCTCTGTTTCCAAACAACATCCCAAAAGCTTGACCACATTACGATGATTAATTTGCGAAAGCACAATGACTTCATTGATGAACTGTTCAATTTGGTTCCGGTCAATAAGCTTTGACTTCTTAATCGCAACTACTGTATCATTTGGCAATAATCCTTTGTAAACGGTACCATATCCTCCTCGGCCGACTATTCTGCTCTCATGATAATTGTCGGTGGCCTTCTCTAGCTCTTCAGCGCTAAAGATTTTTGCGGCTTTTATTGTTCTGTGTGACTCATCTAATTGTTGCTGCAAAAGCAAGCCCCCATTTTGCCTAAAGTATTCTTCTTTGAGCCTAATGAGCTTCACTTTCTTGCGTCCCAAATATAGAAAGCCTATACTGAAAAGCAGCGCTATTATGGCCCCGGCAACACCTGTGTACAACCTCGGTTTTTTCAGAATAATTAACCTTATGATTAACAGCACAGTAAATCATCGACAACATGAAACTTTCTGCGATGTATCACAAGGTTTCCCCGAAAAGAAACTAAGTAGTTTCGAGACAATTTGAGTCTGAATTGGGACAATGAACTTGGTTAAGCTCATCTACCCCCCCAAAAAAAAAGGCAGAGTTGCACGGCCTGTGGAAAATATCATTAATTTCACAGGGATATGAACGAAGTAATAAACTCGAACAAACCGCAAGAATACGTATTTTCTGTTCCCACGGTACTAAAGTGGACTTGCTTATAGCTTTCTAGGTCTTTACTCAGTCAATCCACATCATTTAAAACCATGGACGCACAGAAACTTCATCGTTGAACTATGCATGAGTCTAAACATCTCAACACAAGTCCCATCTCTACAACCAGCTATATCCCTTTTGGTGACATGAAACTGGCAAGGACAAGTAGCTTAGAAGAATTTAAAAAAAAAATAAATGGATTAGTATAACTTCCTCTTTTACTAATGTCATCATCTTGAATAAATATTATCATATCCCCGGTACTTAACTTTCTATCTGAATAATATTGTGATAAATATGATTTGTACCACATAAAAAAGAAAGACGAAACTGCCCGTTGAACCATCTTTATCTGTTCATAGATGCGAATCAATACATGAGAGAGAGAGAGGAACAAGTTCGACTTTTATGAATAAAGCTTAAAAAAAGCACATGCAAGTCCACAATTCAATCAATCGCCTTCTTCAATTTACCGTTTATTGGATTTGGGAAAAAGGGACGCTAAAGAAAGAAAGGACAATGCAATGATGAGGGGATTGGCATCAAACCCCCATCAATTCCCCAAGACCAGATCCCCTGATGCAGGTCAGGAGATCCGGATCCATATTTGACTCGAATCGCCTGCTGTCCTCAACAGCACAGTAGGTTGTTGTGCTTATCTCAGTCATCCGATTAAGATCGAACGGCTATGATTTTATAGATTTTTTTTATAATTTTCCTAGCAGTCCGATCAGAATTGGACGGCTGGGAAGCAGGAAAAAGCAGCCTGCTGTGCTCCATACACACAGCAGGCGATCCGCTCCTTAGATGTTCCAGACCCACCGCCTGCCTCATGTGGAACACGTTTCTTGATCCCATCACCGTTCTCGTGATGATATCAAGTTACAAAAAAAAATAAAATCAATAAGCACAATTCGTGATTGTTCGAAGATAGGAATTACATAAGAAGGAAACGGATAAAAGAATGTGTCACATGTAGCACAAAGATAATAGCAATGTGCTATAATGGCGTAAATATTTGAGGCTAAGGACATGTTAAATTTGGGATTACTGTCAAATCTAGAGCTTCAATTTGGCAAGATCGGAAGTTCGGCCAGACTTGGGTCAATCTCTACAAGTTTGGGCGAAATTAAGCTGCGTTTCTTATGTGAAGTTTTCAAGGTCAAGTGTGGAAAGAGTATATAGGAAATGACACTTGGAACTAGAAAACCTTATGAGGAATAAAGAAAGGGCATAAGGAAAAAGAAGGCTAGGCATATCCATTCCTCACCCTGGCCTGGATGTGGAGCATAAAAATACTACCCAATCTCGGCCACAAAGTGCATTCACCATGGGTTTTCACTCACGACAAAATAGCCCATCCCTAGGCGCATGTATTCACCGACAAAAGTCCTCGCCAATGCGCCACCAACTGCCGTTCCGACCACCGCCTTTGCCCCCCTCTTTCTAAAGGTCATGATGTCAGATTAGGGGATGCTCACCTCTCCCGTGACAGAAAATCACTGGTCGCCTGAGACAAGTGATCTCCGTTCGATTAAATACCGAAAGTCACACACGTCGTAAAACCATGTGCTCTCGCCTACAGTAATGATATCAATATTCGCGACATGATCTCGATGGTTGGAAAATATATTTGCATTTATCCAAAGCCTAAGGTCGCACAGTCAAAAAATGCTGTACGAGTACAGAATTTGGCATGAGTGGGACTAATCTATTTTTGAAATTTTAAAAAGCTCAAATATAATGTAATTAATAATATGTGATATACTCAATGCATCGTATCATGTCATTTATCTTCCGCATAGAAACTTCAGTGAGAAGCGTATAGAAAGTTTCCCTTTGAATTTTTCCAAGCAAGGGAAATAGTGGAAGAAAAATCAAGCGAAATTGAGAATAATCAAATTTTCTCCTAAACCACACAGTAATTAAATTATGTATTCTCAAAATCATCTATAATATTATGTTCTTTAGAATGAAAAAAACTTACCAACCAAAATCTCCATCAAATGTGATGGATCAGGATTGACAATGCAGCCTTGTTCATCTTGACCGCCTTTCTTCCCATCACCACGATAACCCTTTGGGCATATACATGTGTAACTCCCCTCAGTATTATGGCACTTTGCCTCTCGCTCACATGGGTACTTCTCTAGATCCGCACATTCATCAATATCTACATAAAGAAAAAACATGCATCAAATGTATCCATTTTCTCATATCATATCAATACTAAGTGCAAGAGGTTGATTCTATCAACGTACCATAACAACCATTCTCAAGGTAAGGATTGCCTCGATAACCTTCTTTACAAGTGCACTTGTACCCAAGTCCGTTTTCAGCATTGGTGCAATTGGCATTGTAGGTGCACATGTAGATGTTCTTTTTCTTTGCTTCCTCACATGTTTGATTCCCTATTGCCCAATTGAGAACTAGAGTGGATTGTTCAAATTTAAGCTGCTGAAGATCACTAACCGAGAAGTTGTACGAGCCGATTTCAGCTACGAAGGCAAAACTGCAAGGATTGAAATTCAGGACGTTGCTATGATTGTTAAAGCTCAAAATGGAGATCTCGTAGCTGTAGGAGCCGCTAGGGATGCTCATCTCGCAGCAACCATCACCGGAGCATGACCCGTTGCTGGCATCCGAAATGTTACTGCACAAAGACACACACATGTGATACTTCACATCACTGTCTGAAAAAAAGGCCGCTGTGTCGCAACCGACGCCAAAAAACTTGTTCTTGGTGCTGGATATGGAGAAATCAGTTAGGTTGAGCACCGGCTTGATGCTCGAAGAGTTATGGTACCCCTGAGCATTATAGCATTCTCGACCGAGCGAAGCGTTTACTCGCATCTCATGGTCCTCGAGAGAAATGTCGAGTATTTTAATGTTACTACTTTTGTTATACATGTAAGGTACGGGAGGCTTGGTAGAGCGGTCACAATAAACAATTAAAGATGAGCGGCCGATGCGGCGGTTGATACGGCAGTCGGAACTGTTGCTCCTCAATCTGAAGGGATATGGAATCGAGAGGTTTCCGCAAGTACTTCGGCATCCGAGCTTCGTCATCGAATCAGCAGCTTCTGTTATGTGATCATGGTATGGAGCCAATAAAACCCCGAGCACCACAATCTTCAAGAGAAGCTTATGGATGGCCATGATTCTTCCTTCAACTCTCTTCAGATATTTTTGTTTCTGATAAATTAACTCGATGGGTTCGGGGGATTATAAGGAGACGTAAGATGCACTTCTTCCTTTTCTCTTCTTTTTCCCCTTGGACAGGAAAGTGTAGTCAAGTCCAACAGTAAGTCAAGTGTAGTCAAGACCTTTTTCTTTTCTTTTATCAAAAGAACAGTAAGTCAAGTTGTTAAAAGTTACAATGACATCTCGATAAAATATATCTCAATTTGTGACAGAGACTATATTTTGAACATGATGCTTCCGTGAAATATGCTTTGGAATAGTGATGTTAGTAAAAAAAATTCAATTCAAAATAAAAATAAGACAATCACTATAATTCTACTATATGATTAAAAATATATTTTTTATGTGTTGAAATACAAATCCATGTATCCAATATTTCTAAAAAAATCAACACCTATTATAACAATTAACAACATAATGTATTTTTTACCCAATGATGGGTAGTTGTGTTGGTTGAGAGCTTTTCTCTCATTTCAGATGTCGAGACTAGCATCTTAAGTGAGAAGCCATGGTGTTTGGGTCCCTTTGGTACAGTCTAGGCACGGATGGCCCATGGTGGATTCATCGGTCATTAAAAAAACATAAACTCTTGCTTATCATTACAAATTGTAGCTAAGGTTTCGTTCGTTTCACGGAAAATGTAGCATTTCTGGAAATATTTTGTAGAAAGTCAATTTCCTGAAAAATGATAATTTTATTGAGTATTCATTTGAAATTAAGGAAAAATTATAAAAAAATTAAAATTTTAAATTTTTTCCTTCTCTTTCCCTCTTTTTTTTTTATAGTTATACATTGGCTGGCTGCTGGTCACACATTTCGTTAGGCCCCAATGAGCTCTAAGCTTGTCACTACAGGCCATAAACTTGCCAATCCAAGGGAAGCCTTGAGCTCACATCTAGAGGCTGTGAGCTCACTACTAGAGGCTGTAGGTTTGCCAGCCTCGGGCAAGATCAAAGCACGCTGCTAGAAGCCGAGGCTGCGACATTTGAAGGTGAAGAAAGAAGATGGGAAATGTTTTCCCCTTTCTAAAAAGCGGAAAACATTTTTCCCACTTTTGAAGGTGTTTTTTCTATCGATAGAAAATATTTTCCCTAACTATCTTGTTTTCATTAAACGAATGCCTGAAATTCGAAAAATATTTTTCTAAAAGTTATTTTCTGTGAAATGAACGAAGCGTAAGTTAAGTAGATGCTAATCTATTATCTTTTTTGGTGACGTAAAATCGGGCATAATTTTTATTTATGACCTTTAAAGTTTTAGGTAACTTTTTAAATTCATTTTTATCATTTTATAATCTTCATTCAATTGTAAAATATGTTCTAACACGTTTGAATTAATTTTCTCTCTATTAGTCCGATTTGTAGCAGAATTGTACCCAAAAGTAAAAGATTTTCCCATTAGATCTTGTTTTATAGTGCCAATTTCACCCGGTAGCTCTACATCATTTCGTAGTTTTTCGTTGTAAGGGTAAAATGGATTGAAAGTATCTTAACAGTGGACTAGTTAGGGAATGGTGAGTTATAAATCGTGTCCTAATGACCAAAATATACATATTCTCCATTAAGTTTCCTCATGAAAAACTTTAGCTAGGGGCAGCAACATTTCTACAAATCATGTGATAGGCTAAGATAGGACACTTCACATGAATTAATTTCTAGTATCTATTTAGATTTTCATAGACCCCATGAGCTAAAACTTGAAAACAGCATAAGTTGTGAGGAATCACGCTGAATAAAAGCTTGAAATTAAAATTTAGGATCACAGAATAATTATAAGGAAAGGCATACATTCATCATGCAAATCCGTGTTTTACCTTAGTCAACATCATTTGTGAAATTCTCATAAAAGCCTCTTTAGTGAAAAGACATGCTATATGGCCCACTTTGGAGAGGCACACTTTTTTCGTACAGCATCACATGAAATTGTTCGAAATCTAAAAGACATAGAGGCAACTTCTACTAGTCTTTTTGTCGACATATTGCTACTTTAATTTTCGGATAAGAGTTGTAGGGTATAGATCTATGACGACAGTATCATTTTTACCTTATTATATTTGGCAAATAAGACTTTTAACTATTTTGCTATATCCACCAAGGAAGTTGAGATTTTAATATTAATCTCAAGATCCGTTTGTTTCATGCAAAACGAGTGATCTGAAATTTTTTTAAAAATAATTATTTCCGCTTATAAAAATGAATGACCGACATATTTTTTTCATCATCTATGCATATATTACATATAAAACCTTATTAACAATGAAAATATTTTTGATCAAATAATTATTTCAAGCGATATAAGCAATC
Source organism: Melaleuca alternifolia (assembly GCA_019926035.1). Lineage (NCBI taxonomy): Eukaryota > Viridiplantae > Streptophyta > Magnoliopsida > Myrtales > Myrtaceae > Melaleuca > Melaleuca alternifolia. The sequence goes on along the minus strand of JAGKPW010000094.1, from coordinate 427,616 downwards.
ATTTATAAAAAAGTATTTTTCAAATCACTTATTTTCCACGAAAGATACAAAGCTTAATTATCTTCTTTATCAAGAATCCTAATTTTTCTTTTCTTCCTTTCGTTTTAATTTAAGTTAGCTTTGTTACACACGAGCAAACCGAATCCTAAGTGCAAGTCCCTATTCACATTTCAAATCAGTTAGGAATTTCGACAACCAATTGTAACATCACAACGTAAATCACGTTCCTAGTAAAAGCGAACCTCGCTATCTAGATCGGCCAAACCATTAAAGTTCACTGACCTGTCCGAATCGTAGACATATCAGTCGGATGTGCAAGTCGCTGCTTGGCTTTTCAGGTCAAGCTCAACGTCGTGCCGCATGGCGTTCAGATTGTGGAAATATGAGCTGGCTGTGCAAGTCGTTGCGTCGCTTTTTCTGGTCAAGGCGGACGTCAATTTCATCCGATGCTTTGGAAAAGGAATGGCACTGAATATATATTTGCTTTAAGCTGGAGGAGCAAAGGAAGTTGCTTTTCTTCCGAGAGTTAAAATCATGAACAGTGGCGATAGATTTCTCACTTTAACTTTTCCTGATGTTATTAGGTTTAAATCAGGTATGGCTACAAAACGAATTTTTCAAAAAGAAACAAAAAAGGAATGGATCTTTTTGGTTTTTTTATTGCTACAGCAAAGAATGTGTAGGTCAATGAACTATACACAATTAATATTTAAGTATTAACTGAATATATTAAAGTAACCATTAGTGGGATCATGGTTATAAAATTGAATCTATTCACTTTGCTACTTATATATTAGATCGTGTCATTCCAACCTAACATTGAGGCTATAGAAATCCATCCATTCAAACCTTTATTTGCTCGCCCAAAGAAGGAAAAAAAAACCACTCTTATTACAGATCTCGTCTTGGGAAAACACCTACATATAGGAATCTAGTATGGTAACATATCTAATTCGACAATTGGAAATGTGGTGTTTGTCTCATGTCTAGCACATTCCATAATTAACCCTAAATGAGGATAAAAAGAAAGAAAATTTCAAACCACCTACTAAAGTCAATTTAGCAAGTGATCATGAAATTCAATAATATCTTATGGCTACGACTACATCCACTTTATTAGGTGATCATTGGATTTCTCCTAGATTAGTTATTTCTTTTCTCTTCAGCTAAAATCTCTCAATATTATAGTTAGGGCCTCAATACTATTAGATATATATTTTAACATGATTAAATTTAATTCCACGTAACATCAAAGTTTCATGCTATATGCTATGCTTAATTTCTCAAAATAATACATGACTTTGAATTAAAAACAGTAAGATACAACATGGACACCAACAGGAGTTAACGGGGGATATATAAGTTACTGAGAAGAAGATTTAAGACCAATGTGCTGTCACAATAAGTAGGCCCTTCCCTTAGCAATCAAAATGGGACTGACTTCTATTATGCAAATCTCATTAAAATGGTCGCCTTGAGACTCAAAATACTTCGTTCTAGTTTAGCTTTTCCTTCAACAGGATCACTTTGACTGGTAAATAAAGAGCATACTTACTTCACCAAAAATCAGAGGATCATATTATTATCGATTTAATCCTGTCCTTCAAGAAACAATATGACTAGAGAACGACAAAGTTTACAGGAACATGATAGGAGAAAATATGAAGGTTTTCCGGAAGTTCAATACCATTTTATTAATGCTGTTCATTGCTTTTTATAACATAATGGCAAGGGCATCACATGGACAAGACATATGACAATTTTTCAAAAATACATCTTGGTAACAAATTCCGTTATACAAGATGAACATTTTTAAAGTGACACTAACATAGGCTTTGTTTGGTTCATCATTTGAAAGCTACTTTGGGGTGTAAAGGACTTTAGCCAAATACTGGACCGTTTGGTCCAGCATTTGGCCAACTTTTTGGAGATGCAATTGCATCTCCAATGCCCTTCAAAGGCCTTTAGGTCAATGCACCTCTAGAGGTGCTTTTGAAACTTGCATTTTCGGGATGTAAGTTTATAAATAAATATATTTATAAAAATTATGTAAATTATAAATATATAACTTATGAAACTTGCATTATGAAAATATTAATATATTTTATAAATATATAATTAATATTTAAATTAATATTAAATATATTTTATAAATATATATATTTTAGAGTAATGTTTCCTTTCATAAATTTTCATAATTTGTTTCCTTTAATATTACCTTTTAATTTATAAATTACATTATTCTAAAAATGTAAATAAATATATTTATAAAAATTATGTAAATAATAAATATATAATTTTTGAAATTTTCATTATGAAAATATTAATATATTTTATAAATATATATTTTAGAGTAATGTTTCCTTTCATAAATTTTCATAATTTGTTTCCTTTAATATTAACTTTTAATTTATAAATTACATTACTCTAAATGTGTAAATAGATATATGTAAAAAATTATGTAAAATGTATAATTTATGAAACTTGGATTTTGAAAATATTAATATATTTTATAAATATATATTTTAGAGTAATGTTTCCTTTCATAAATTTTCATAATTTGTTTCCTTTAATATTAATTTTTAATTTTTTAATTTTATTACTCTAAATGTGGAAATAAATATATTTATGTCATTATTTTTTCTTCAATTTCAAACAAATTAAAGTTAATAAATTAAAAAAATTGGTTAAATCAAACAACTTTCCAAATATATTTTTACCATACAACATTTCCTCAAAGTTGCATTTCAATGCATTTTTCAATTGTAATTTACCAAATAGCATTTGTATTTCACCAAACCTCTTCAGGCTAAAGGAGTTTGCATTTTCTCAGTGGCTTTCCCGAAATGCTGAACCACACACACCCATAATAAACTAGGAAGATTCCTGCATATATAATTACAAAGCATAAAACTCACCCATTAACAATTTGGCAGAATTGGTTCCCTTACTGATGGGCTCATGGTGTATGGCTAGATTAGGGTCTTCGAATGAGTCACTGCATTCATGATACGTGCTTTGTGGATAAAATATATGTCTATCAGGGGTCTTCAAAGAAATAAATCGACTCTGGTTGATTATGCTTGCTTCTAGAGCCTAGTAGAAGCATCTCTAGTGGCCTCGCGTGTTCGGAAATCATACCTCAGCGTTAGTTTTTCACATGCACTGAGCCAGAGGAATTTTGGAACAGATCGATTGCATTCGCAGAGGATGCAGGGGACTTCTCTGTAATGTCCACTAATTTTCAAAAACTCCGACTATAGGACCTATACAATTTGGGTTTAGGACAAGGACAACCTATCTAGCTTGCTAGTCCTTCAGTGAACAATTTCCATTTCACATGAAGATAATGGTAGTGTGAACTTCAAGATTTGGGTCTCTGCATTTTAGCTTTTTGGAGAACAGATATTAATAGTGCTTAGGATGATGACAAGTATTCTTCGTGAAGAAAACTAGCAGCGGGGGCGATACACAGGAAACTCGACTCTAATTGCATAGTTATGGAACAACTACAGAGAGAAAATCAATTCTCCAGGAAGAGCCACGGCATCAAAAGCCGCGATAACCTAATAACCAAGGCGGGCTACTTCATAATAAATCAATTATTCGTATTCAATGAAGGATTTGTATACCTCAAAATTTTTAGTCTGCATGAGCTAAAAATTGTAACTAAAATAATATTTGCACCTCTATTAATAACAGTCGATCGGTCACAAACAAGTTTGACATAACAATTATATGTCGTTGCCTCAGCCATGATGGAATTTTCTGAAAGCTTTTGTCGGTGATGATGAACATGCTACATGATCCACCGTTAATAGGCAAACATTATAATCGAACACCATTTTTGTGTGTGTGGAATTTAATGCCTAAATTGGTTGATAATGGACTCTCGTCGATGACATACAGTACCATTCTTAGTTTCTTATATCCAATATTGAAAACTTTAACTTGCTTTCTAGTAGAAGGAATTCGAAGATTTCGTATTAATCAAAGTAGCATTTTCATAAAGATCCCCACTTTTACTTCTTTCCCCCGTCTCGAACTTTCATTAACGAACGGATGTCTTCATGACCAATAACTTGAGAAGTCTTAGATGGTGTAGCGACGAAATTTCCTAGCAATTGCAAAGAGACTCCTCCCCTGTTCCTTGTATGATCGGTCATAATAACATAATTGACGAAGATCTATTCAATTGTTTGGCAAATATAGGGAAAACTACCAAAAAAGTTATTAACTTATTTTCATAAAATTTTTAATTGTACCAATTGAGTTTTAAATATTTTATTTTTTGCTAATTGAGTTCATACAACTAATTTTAGCCTGATATTGCTAGCATGAGCATCAGATGTGTCATATAGAACAACCAGCATTAACATAGAATTTTTATAAATTGAAGTTTGTTATTTTTTTTTTATATATATATTTTTCCCTAACAAGTCCAGCAAAGGTTGTTGCCTGACCCTTGCGTGTCACAAGTGAGGCCCTACCAACCCTCACCAACCATAGATAAAGGTTAGGCCTCGCTAGTTGCAAGTGAGGCCTAACCAATATTGCAAGTCTCTCCCATTCCACTTAAATTTTGAGTTCATTTTACGAAAAAGGAAGTTTTTTTTTTGTTGGAAAAGCATAATCAACTTTTCCCCTTTATCTTATTTAAACGTTCAGAACATAAATCCTTTTTGCTATAAATATTTGGAGAATCAAAATATATAGTTCCTTACTTGCCCGTTGTAACTTTTCCGTTATTGCTGCATGTATCGTCAATTAAGAACAGATATAAGGAAAATATCCACTAGAATATGCATGAAGCATGTCAAAGAGGTATGTCAATAATGAAATTACCAAGGATGTAAGAGAGAAATCTGAACATACAATCATCCATCAAATGCATACGATAATTCAAGTGTATAAATGGTGACCTGTAGTACACATGAACTTCATTGCGCAGCACTTTCTGTTTGGCAAAACCAAACCATCAACCATTCATCACTCCATCGAAACCTAAACCCATTGGAATCATGAAGCTAGCCTTAAAGTTGATGTTGGTCTCCCTCTTGGTGACTTTAATTTGTAATACTCTTTCTCTCTCTCATTATGAAACCCTAATGCATGATTTTCTTCTTCTTCTTTTTAGGCTATTGATCTCATCTTATTAATTTTGTTAAGATGATTTTTTTTTCGTTTTATAAGATAACGCAAGGCTAAGGAAGTACACGGAATACCCCGATTTGCTCAAATTTGTCATTCCTTTCCTTCGTATGAAAGACACATGCTATTTCAAAATAGACGTATCCTATAAAAAGAATTGACTGTATATTGAATTTTTCCCTATTTAGGTGAGCCATCGATTGTGACAAAAGTTGAAGCATCATGCGAACGAGACGTCGATTGCTTCTTCGAATGTTAGGGGGCCAAGTTGGCACTCTACGATAGGAGGACTCACACATGTTCATGCATCAGAGGCGTATTCATTGATTCCTCTAATGTTGATGTCAAAATACCTAATTAGTCGGCATGCGAGATCAAACTCTTGTTAATGTCTCAATAATCAAATTATCAATAAATATGCCTAATGATATGACTTTGCATGGTTTCTCATACTGCCTTTGATTTTTTCGGCATTCCTATATAACTTTAATTTGAATATGCTTTATATGATCTGAGGTTCATTCAAACTTCCTAATTTGCTAATACCCTAAGAACAATGAACCAGAAATGTTGAAATATGAATTTTTACTTGGGCTCTGTTCGTTTTACAGAAAATAACTTCTAGGAATATATTTTCTAGATTTTTCGTTATTCGTTTCACGGAAAAAAAATAGTCAAAGAAAAATATTTTCCATCAATGGAAAAACATCTTTAAAATGAAAAAAATGCTTTTCGCTTTTTAAAAAAGGAAAAAAAATTCATTTTCTTTGTTTATTTTTAATTATCGTGGATCTAGCAGCGTGCCTCGACCTCGCTTAAGGCCGGCGAGCTGGCAGCAAGCTCACAGCAACCTCGCTTAACATATTCATCATAATTTAATGACATAGATTATTATATCATAAAATGAGATGAATAATTTGCGTGAATAATTTGCGTGTAACTTTTTGTTCTTACTATTCAAACTTAATGAAATTAAAGTCACATTAGCAAATTCCATTTAACTTGAATTAACAGAAGGACGATACTAAATATTTTCATATAATCTATCAATTAGATTGAATCATATTGAACAAATTAAAACTTTGGGAACAACCCAAAGTTCAAAAGTTAGGTCGCTTGTATCGATAATTAAAAATAGTTTTATTACCAATAGTAGTTTATATTTATATATTTTTGTGAATGATGAAGATATTTTTCTTTCAGTAATTTCTATAATCGATATAGATTATTGTTTTTCGCATTATAAATTCATGCTTAAAGATAACAGCGGGCCATGCAAGTCGTTGCTTCGCTTCTGAGGTCAAGGTCAACGTTGTGTAGCAGGGCGTCCAAATTGTAGAGATATGACTTGGTCGTGCAGGCGAAATAAATTGAGTTGCCAGTCTTTGTGAAATAAAATGAGTGTTGTGTGCTAAACCCTCTTTATTTCTAGCCTAGATCTAAGTCCAGTGCAAACAAAAGATGATTCAAAAAATTATAATGAATACATTATGTCCATGTTGAGTCCAATATGGATAATCGATCGCAAGGCACACGTACACAATGCATCTCTTGAACGCATATATAGTTTCTGACCTAATATAAATTTGGATAGAATACGATGTAGCCATACTATAAACTTGATCCGTGTTTATATATATGATCAATTGAGCTTACAAGATAACTATATGAGAATTGTCGTAAAAGTAAAAGAAATGAAGACGTCAATGTTGTGTCTGCTATAATCTGAGCGAATCTTAATGGATCCTTAAAGATGAGTGAATCTACTCATAAATTTAATGGCGGACACGCACTTGGGGACTTGAGCTCGTTGATGAAGTAAGTAAAAAGCACATGTAAAGTACTTCTAATGTAAAATAAGTTTTTCCTTTGTCAAAAATAAATTTAGCATATTACAAGACCCACATAATTGAGTTGGGGAGCGGCGAAATACAACAAGTAGACTAAAGCAATCAGCTGAAGAAGTATGAAGTGCAACTGTTGAAATAACAAAATCAACATTTTCCTTGTAAAAGCCATATAAAGATGTTCCATATGCTCATTGATTTGCATAGACTAGTAAAAGTGCGGGCATTTATATAGAAATCTACATTAGAAATGTGTTTTTGTTTTTGTTTTTTTTTGGGGGGGGGGGTTTAAATTGCCTTATTGCAAAGTATTTGGACTATCAATCAATGGAAAATAATTATTGATACAATACGAAGAAATGGTAAAGAAATATACGTGGAAAGAGACCAACATTACAAGGTTGAAGTACATGGCTGACACGCATTGATAGAATATTTCTAAAATAACTAATGAGGGGTATTTTGGTAAGGGGCCTACTTTCTTGATATCATAGTAAACGCCAGTTAAAAGCCAAAGCAAATTAACAAGAAATCAAGAAGAGATAATATAGTCATCACTTATATCGGACATACAAAGAGTAAAATCAACATTATAGGCAACTAAAGAGATTATGATGTTTCATATCATAGAAATTTGTACAGACAACGAAATGTATCTTTATCTCGGTGATAAGAGCGACTAGTCCTCCTCCACAGAAGTCAGCTCCACTTGTGTTTCCAATTGCATCGGCATGGGAATCGCACTCAAAGCATGGATTGATCCAATCCTAATACGATTGATCTCTTCTTCATATTGTCGGATGACTGTGGGATTTCGTAGTGATCGTACTTGCTCCAATTGCATCGCCACTTCCTTCATTGTAGGCCTATGCCTTCCTTGAAGTCCTAAGCATCTTTTCGCCAAGTTGGACACCGCCATAATTTCTTCTTCCTCGCCATGTTCTAATACCTCCTTGTCAAGAATATCGAACAGGTGATTCTCGTCCATCGAAATGATGAAGTACGAGGCTATATTTCTGCACTCTCCTGACGGTAGTTGAGAAATTGGCTTTTCTCCAGTTAGTAACTCGACAAGGACAATCCCAAAGCTATAGACATCACTTTTGTCGGTCAATTGACTTGTTTGATAGTACTCAAGGTCAAAGTATCCGAAGGTTCCTTGCACTTTTGTGGTCAAGTGTATTTGGTCGATGGGAATCGATTTGGAAGTTCCAAAATCGCCCACTTTGGCTCGATAATTTTCATCCAAAAGTATATTCGATGACTTAATATCACGGTGATAAATCGGTATATCCGCATCAGAGTAAAGATATGAAAGAGCCCTAGCAACTTCATTGGCAATTCTTAACCGCATTTCCCACTAGACCTGAAATTCTCTAGCTGGATCATGAAGATATTGGTAGAGAGTTCCATTGGGGACAAACTCATATACCAGAAGAGGGACTTCACTCTCCAAACAAAATCGAAATAGCTTCACCACATTCCTATGATTGATTTCAGAGAAAATAACGGCTTCATTGATGAACCGTTCGACTTGTTTTATATCAATAACTTTGGATTTCTTGACTGCGATGATCGTTCCATCTATCAACATTCCCTTGTAAACAGTTCCTTGACCACCTTGACCCAATATACGATTCTCGTTAAAATGATCCATAGCCCTGTCTAATTCCGTTGAGGTGAATAACTTGCCTTTCTCCATGTGAGTGTCTTCAATAGAACATTGGCGTTGTTGCAGCAGAAATCCACCATCACGTTCGTAGTATTTTCGTTTGAGATTTGCCCCGTGCCTTCTTTTGATGTATTTGTACAACCACCAACACAGCAAAAGCGACACTATGGTTCCGATAACCGTCCCTGTATAAAGAAATATAATTAAATAAATAAAGTCAACGGGAATTGGCACGTAACCAATTTCCCCTTCATCGTCAACAAATTAGCTTCCACTAATTTGAACTAGTGCTTTCGTGCTTTGATGAGAGAAAGACAAAAGGGAGGACTCGCTCGACAAAATAATTGGAAAATTTTAAGCATCGTTTATGGGTGAGAAGCAAAGATACGATCAAATTGTTAAATGCATAGACTATAAAAATATAGGTAAATTCAAAAAGTCCTAAATCTATTATACGATGGTTAAGTCAATTTTAAGCTTTTCAATTGTGCTAATCTAGTGATAATACTTTGGCAACTTATCAATTTAGTTTTAAACTTTTCAATAATGCTAATTTAATGTTAAATTTTTTTATGATCCGCCAATTTAAACCTAAATTTTTTAGCGATTTTGCAATTTAATCATTCTAATCAAATTTGGCCAAAAATCGCTAACGTTAACAATTTGCAATTTTATTTTAATTTGTGAATTTTTTGGCCTTTTTTTCTTTATCCCTTGTTTTTCTTCGCTTGCTCAAGCGAGGGCCGTATTTACAAGCCTCAGGCAAGACATGACCATCCCTGGGTTGGCAAGGGCAGACCTCTTCTAGGTGGGCATGAGCCACCCCCACCCGCCTAGGCGAGGGCAATCTTCATTAGGCCTAATGAGGGTGACCCTCTCTTGAGGCCGACAAGGGTGAACCCTCGCCCAAGCGAGGGTGGCCCTCGCTAGCCCAAGCCTAGGTTGTCCTCACTTGAGGCCAAGAACCTTCTTCGGCATCTGGCAATGGTTGGTAGAGGGGAAAAAAGAAAAGAAAATAAATTCAAAAAATTACAAAAATATCGTCATGTCATTATCATCCGATGCTTGTGCCACATAATATAGCTGAAGTGGCGATCTAAATAACTGTCGGTAGTACAATTGAAAATTTTAGACTAAATTAGCCTAATTAAAAGATTTATGACTAAAATGACCATTGTTGAATAAATCTAAAACTTTTTGGGCAATTTCTAATTAAAAGAAATAACATGTAAATCCATATTTCAATCCATCACCTTCTTCATTTTACCGCTTAGCGCACTTGATAAAACGAAAGTCTAGGGAAAAAAAACGAAGAAGCAGTGTGATCAATGTACGGAGAAAGAACTCCCCATGTAAACATAAGCCGCAACAGTCGTAAGCTTAATGCAAGTACTGTACTATATATAGTCTTATTTATCAAGAAACTAGGCAGTTCAGGGACTATTTGAGCCTAAATTAGCACAATGAATTTGGGTAAATAATTATCATAATATGATTTTGTTAATATCATTAAGCCAATATGCTTGACAAGGAGAACTTAATAAATACCAGTTGAGCAGATTTGTAACAGAGTGACTGTCTACAACAATCTTCGGAAATTTTACTGTTGACACCCTTTTATTTCTTAGAGAAAGCTATCTTCTAATAGATATCAATAGTCTTCACCACAAATTTTCAATAGAATACCATTTGCAAAAATCTCGATTGATTTACTCTAATGTGTAAAGCGAAAGCTGTAATGGCAATAAGAACTCATTCTCTTGCCTTACTGGAAGCTGGTCTAAGGGACTTGTTCTGAACGAACGGAATTTGGCATGGGTGGTCTAAACAATTCAGTCAAAGCGCTAAGTTTAACATCTCCAGCAAGAGATATCGCTTTCAATGATGCAAAAGATGGCAATGAATAGCATCTCCGAAGAACATTTGGCAGCAACTCCTATTTTTAAAAGACAAAGCAGCAGGCTTGACTTCAGGACTCAGAAAACAAATTTTCAGATTTCAATGATATGGAAACTCCAATTTTGCTACGTCAGTACTTTTCCTAGTCATCTTGACAAATTCAGTGACGCGTACTGGCGTGTCCCCACTAGAACAGTTTTCCAATAGCAAGTGTTGAGCATTACGTAACTATGTTTAAAGTCATAGGGTCGCAATCGCCGAGTAATTACAATTCATGGAAGATGTTTTCATATTGACCCAAGATTGTCGAGTTCTCCATGGCTAAAAAGTCATGAGTGAAATATATCTCTTCAATTTTAAGATAGCTAGTTGGAATTAGTAAACCCATTTTTTTACGCTTAATCTCCTTGCATGGAAATTTCTGTCAGACGGATAGAGAAAGTTTTGTTGTGATCTACTCCAAGAAAGGGAAAATATGCTGGAAAACTGGGCTAAATATTTTAAAAAAATACTATCTCGTAAACCACATTTAAATTGGAATCATCACCAAAATCAGCTTAAGAGTTGAAAAAACTTACCAACCAAAATCTTCACCAATTGCGATGATTTAGGATTAGCAATGCATCCTCATGCATCTTCACCCTTCTTGCCATCACTATAATAACCCTTTGGGCATGAACATGTGTAACTCCCTTCAACGTTATGGCAAACTCCGTCGCATGGATTATTCTCTGGATCATCACATTCATTGATATATGCAAAAATTGAAAGCACATTAAATGTGAACTATAGGAGAAAGAAAAGAAGAATAGCATCAAAGTATCATAATCGAGCACTCGAATATGTACCAACCTACACAACCAAGGTATGGATTCCCCTCATACCCAGAAGAGCAATTGCATCGATAACCGGGCAAGTTGGTAGAATCAAAGCACTCGCTGTGCGCCTTACAACCGAAGCTCGCCGGGTCCTTCGCCGCCTCGTCGCACTTCTCATTCCAAACAGCCCAGTCGAGCACTGAGGGGACCAGCGTTCTATTCCTCATGCCATTGAGATCCTCCCTACTGAAATTGAAGGACTTTTCTTCGACTATGAAAGCATAACTGCAAGGATTGAAGCTCCACACGTCGATGTGGTTGTTCATGCCGGTCGCACTGGCATTGTAGTTTAGGAGCATCTGGGGTATCGAGGTCTGGCAACACCCGATCCCATCGCACACCCCATCGGTCACGTCTTCAATCCCGGCGCACAACGAAAGGCAGCCGCTCGAGAAGCCCTTGCCGTTGGATCCTCTGATCACGGCGAGTGTGTCGCACCCGATGGCCGTTAACTTGTTTTTTGTGTTGGAGAAAGGGAACGCGGCGAGAATGGCGAACGCGGTAAAGGGTGGGCGTTGCTGCACGCCGGACTCAGTGTAGCAGTCCTTGCCGATGTAAGTGTTGATTCGGAGCTCGCCGTCGAGCGATATGTCGAGGATTTCGATGTTGGAGTTCCACAAGTAGGGTTTGGGGGTGGAGGTGGTGTTATCGGGGACCCTGCAGCCGATAGAGAAGTACTTGTTCAAGAAGCAACCATCCCCGATGCCAAAGGGGTACGGGACGGAGACGTTTCCGCAAGTTTCTTGGCAGTTGGAAGATACGGATTGAGACGACGACGACGCCGCCGCCATTAGCAATAACTGTCCGACCACTAACATCATCCTCATTATCTCCAGAGAATGCCACTTTGAAGCCATGGTCCCTTCTCTCTCTCTCTCTCTCTCTCTCTCTCTCTCTCTCTCTGTGAATGTGCTGTACCATGGAAATGTACAGTTTGTGTTCTTATAACGAAGGAATGCGCATGCTCATTGACCAAGCACGCAGCCTTGAAGTTTCTCGTGTACTTGTTTGAGGGTGACTTGGCGTTTGAAAAGATCACCACCAAGGTCACTGTCCAATTTTCGCCCTCAAATGTGAACGGGCACTTCCAGTTCTATCCCAAAAATATTGCCACTAGTTTAAAAAAGAATGATTTGAAGTTTTCATTCGGCCTTGTGTTACTTACTCCCGGTTAATTGAGTCTCGGAGAAAAACAGATTCCTTCACACTAGCAGCGTAATAGTTGGTGCACCATATAACATCCGACGACGTTCATATAATATACACGTGTGTCATCGTGACTAAGACAAAAAAAAAATGGAGAAATTACACTTTATGTTGAAGATACAACAGGGCAAACTGGGAAAAGATAAGAGATCAAAAAAGACCAAGAAAAACTATGAAAATATAGAAGATACTGCACAAAATGAAGGTATACTTAATTTCTCCCTACGTCATTAGGCTTGAAAAGAGAAGGGAAATGCCAATTACCATCCCCGAAAACATTGCAATGTTGTTTTTGCTCCTCTTACCCAATATCGATTTGCTCCTCGAACTTTGTCCATTTTGCTTGTACGGCCTGAAAATGCAAATTCGTCAACATCGATTTCTTACAACAGCAAATAAGAGAAGTTTCGACAGCGGTCTTCAGATTTTTTCCTTTTATTTTTTGGATTACGTTGGCGAGGCAAATGAAAGCGGTCTGGAATTTATCTTTTTAAAATACGGTGAGTTCGGGTGAAGGCGACCCATTTATCATAAAAGAAAGAAAACGTCGATGGACTTGGATTTGACCCTTTCTCCTTTTTTCGAGTTACTCTGAAATCGTCTACTACTAAGGCCGGCAAATTGCCCGAGGCAAATTCGTCAAAGATTCCATCTAAAGTCAAAACTCTCTCTTTCTCTCTCTCTCTCTCTGCGTGCGCTAGAGTTGGGTAATGATGGGCTATGGGGGGGATGGCCCGGCCCGCTTCGGCCCTTGCCAAGCACGAGCCCGTCTCAAACAGGTCGATACCCTGCTTGGGCCTGTGGGGTCAGGCTCATGGGCCCTACAATGAGCTGACCGGCCTGAACTGGGCTCAACAACTTTTTTCTTCTGGCCAGGCCACATGGCCCAACCTATAAGAAATTCTGGATTTTTTTAAATATTTTTTTCTTTTCACTGTGGAGCAAGTTTCTTTATCCCACCACGATGCTTGTGGAGTACTCGGGTTTCCCCACCATTTTATCCCACCACACGCTACATCGAGTTGTAAAATTTCCACGAGCATCATTCATGATTGTAGGAAGATGCATACGATGTGGAGAGTAACAGAATTAAAGGTGTAGTAACTAAAAGATGATAACACAGTGTTAAAATTGTATTGGAATTGTTTATAGTATAAGGTGTTCGAGATAAAATGAGAAAATAATACTGGAAATAACACTTCAACTAGAGTAGATCTCAGGTTTGTTATAATATACTGAGGCGGCCTACCAATTTACAATTCCATGCTATAATTACACAATCGATAGTATGGAAGATGATGCAGCCACAATTCATTCCAGACGAATGTTAATATTTGCAATGCGATCTTTCTCAATTGAAAATGCATTCACATTTACCCAAAATCGATGATCACCGAGTCAAAAGATGCTCTTACATTAGAGAGATTGACACAAATGAAGTTCGACTATTTTTGAATTTTAAGAAAGCTCAACTATGATGCAATTAGCAACACGTGTTGTGCTTACTGTATCAGATAATATCATTTATCTTTAGCGTAGAAATTTCAATGACTGATATATACCAAGTAAAACATGCACAATTATTCTTGAAATGAGTTAAGACAGTTTTTTTTTATATTTAAAGTCAGGAAGTCCAAAAAAAATTCAATCAAATGTGATGGATTAGCAATGCATCCTTGTCCACCTCCACCGCCCTTCGTGCCATCATTATGATAATCCTTTGGGCATGAACATGTATAACCCCCTTTCAACATTACAGAAAATACTCTCACGTAAGTTCTTCTCTGGATCTATCCATTCATCAATATCAACACAAACTAAACCCACGCATCAAATGTGTCTAGTTTGCTCAAGCCATATGGTACAAAGGACAAGTGAAAGAATGTTGATAAATCGATGTACCAGTACCTGCAAGACAATAGCACTTGTATCTGCATCCTTTTTCAGCGGCGGCTCAAATGGTGTCCTTGTTGCACATGTAGCTCATGCTGTCTTTTTCGCGTCGTGACATGTTTGATCCACCGATTCGAGAACTAGAGACGAGAAATATTGCCAATCCATAAGTTTTAGGCATGCTTGGAAAAGCTCTCAACGGAGATGTCGTAGTCGGAGGAGTCCCCAGGGAAGCTTGTCTCGCAGCAATCGAAACGGGAACACGACCGGTTTGCTGACGTTGGAAACGCGACTGCATGAAGACATGCACTCGAAAGAGAACTTCCCTCGGCGGTCTACAAAGGAGGCTGGCGTGTTTGCAACCGATGGCGGTGAACTTGCTCTTGCTGCTGGATACGGGCAAGTCAGCTGTGGTGAGTTCCGGCTAATTGCTAAGCCCATCGAAACGAGCAAGCTAGGATTTTAGACTTTAAGGAAATGTCTCTCATTCTGTGGGTAAGAAAGAGTCTGGTTTTCTCCTTTAACGATCGATGTACATGGCAATTTTTTTCTTTTGCGGCGTTGATTAATGCAAAACTCGAAAGTTGATTGGGAAAGGACGAGACCTGACCCTTTCCTTTTTACGAAGAAAGAGAATTCTTGTTAAACTCTATGTTTGAACCATTCCAAAACATAATATTGCACCATAGCTAGTTAATAAATTTCATCAATGATGACGACAAATAATTTCCTTAGAGTTTTTCTCTATAAAAAGCACTCACATTGGTGCCAAAAGTTTCAAAAACCTTATTTCAATTCCACTTTTTAAAAAAATCGAAAATTTCAGTGCCAACTCCGATATACCTACCGGAAATTTGACGTGGCCTATTGTTTATTAATTTCCAAGTCCAATGTGGCGTCGAAGGCCCAGTCAGCATATAAACATAAAAAACGACGTAGTGTAGTAAATTTTCCCAAAAATAAGAATCCTAATAAAAAAACCAATAAAGATAAGGAAAAAAAAAAGGAAATACAGGGGGGGAGGAGCCCTCCTCCCTATAGCCGCCGCCCCAACGCCGATGGGCGGCGGCCGTTATTGGTAGGGTTGCCAGCCCCTCAGTGACGGCCGGTAGGGTCGCCGGCTCCTCGGTGATGCCTGGTGACTCTCGCCATCACCGGGAGAGGGTCGCGACCCTCTCCCAAGTGAGAAAAATTTCGTGATTTAAGGATTTTCGTTTGTTTGGTTTGCTGAAAATGATTAGTCATTGAAAAAAAAAATGCATGCTTTAAATTAGAAAAATAAAATAATTAGTCGATCCTATATTGATTTTGTGTGCTTCGGAACATTTGAAAACTTTGCGTATAGCAAAACCAAATTGTGAGAAAGGAAAGATTGTAAAAGTGAGAAAGCAAATAGAAAATAACATTCAAAACATTGTGCAGAATGTTGGGAAAAAGGGCAGGAAATAATGCGGAAGCAAACTTCTTTTTCCTTCTTTGTGTGATCAAGATGGGCAAAAGAAAATAAGGAAATGTAGAAGACGGAGACAACAGAGTTTTACGTGGAAAACCCCTCGAAAAATCGAAAGGGAAAAACCACGAATATCTTCCACTATATCAGCAGGATTACAATAATGTCTTCACCAAGATTGGTGGATCTCACTTTCACACACAAAGTGTATATCACTCTCCCTCTCGGAGGAACTCTTTTGTATTGACGCGTTCTTGTTATCTTCAACGCATCTCTTCATCCTCTAATTATAGAGGGCCATCTCTAAATTCTTCACCATAAATAAGGTGGTTGTCAAGCATCTTGTGGAGTCACGAGAATTTGACTTCTTGCGGAACCACGAGGATTCTCTTTCCCATGCGAGATTGTTGCAATGGGATTACGAGGTCATTAGTTCTCCCAACTAATTAAGGAGAATCCCAACAAATCTCCCCCTTTGACTTAATTAGAGGGGACAACTACCACACCGGCGCCTTTGCAACACTCATCGAACTTCTTCGATGGAATAACCTTGGTCAACTTGTCGGACCAGTTCTGATTGGTGTGAACCTTGTTAAGATGTAGACGCTTCTCTTCTATGACATCTCGAGTCCAATGATATCAAATATCGATGTGTTTTGATCGAGAATGATAGGCTGAATTCTTTGACAAATGTATGGCACTTTGATTGTCGCATTTCAGGACATACTTTTCTTGCTTATGGCCTAACTCAAGCAAGAAGTTGTTCATCCAAAGCATTTCTTTACAAGCTTCTGCGACTGCAATGTATTCAGCTTCGGTGGTAGACAAGGCAACGCATTTTTGGAGCTTCAATTGCCAACACACGGCTCCCCCTGCAAAAGTAGTCAAATAACCGGATGTCGATTTTCTTGAATCAACATCACCACCTAAATCAGCATCCGTGTATCCTTCCAACACGGGTTCTTCTTTGCTGAAGCACAAACATCTTTTTGAAGTACTGTGAAGATATCGAAATATCCATTTGACAGCAGCCCAATGCTCCTTCCCTAGGTTCGATAGATATCGACTCACAACACCGACAGCATAAGCAATATCGAGCCTGGTGCATATCATTGCATACATGAGGCTGCCAACTGCCAATGAATATGGCACGTTCATCATATCATCTTTCTCTTTTTCAGTCGAAGGACACTGTTTAAGGTTCAATTTGAAATGTCCAGCAAGAGTAGTATTTACTGGTTTGGACTTGTGCATGCCGAATCTCTTGAGAATTTTCTCAATATACTTCTCTTGGGATAGCCATAATAGCTTCTTCGAACGATCTCGCAGGATCTTCATCCCAAGGATCTGCTTTGCTGCGCCAAGATCTTTCATAGCGAAAGACTTGCTCAAGGCTTTCTTCAAGGCAGCAATTTTCTTCGAGTCTTGCCCAATTATCAACATATCATCGATGTAAAGCAATAGAATGATAAAATCATCATTAGCGTACCTCTTAACAAATACGCAATGGTCAGCCTGAGTCTTCTTGAAGTCATGCTCTATCATGAACGAGTCGAACTTTTTGTACCATTGTCTTGGCGCTTGTTTTAGGCCATAAAGACTTTTCTTGAGTAGACATACCAAGTGTTCTTTACTTGGAACTTTGAAACCCTCGGGTTGCTCCATGTAGATCTCATCCTCTAGGTCTCCGTGAAGAAAGACAGTCTTCACATCCAATTGTTTGATCTCTAAGTCAAGAGAGACGGCAATACAAAGGACGGCTCGGATAGATGACATCTTTACCATTGGCGAGAATATCTCATCGAAGTTGATGCCCTTCTTTTGATTGCATCCTTTAATAACAACTCGAGCTTTGTACCTTGGCTGCGAGCCACTTCCATCAGCGTTGATTTTATACACCCACTTGTTTTTCAACGTTCACCTTCCCTTAGGCAATTCAACAAGTTCGTAGATGTGATTCTCATGCAAGGATTGCATCTCCTCTCGCATGGCTTTCTCCCATTCTTCTTTCTCATCGCTGGTCACAGCCTCTTCATAATTTTGAGGCTCTCCTTCTTCTGCAAGAACAATATAATCATCTGCAAGATATTTGGTTGAGGGACGCTTGATTCTGATAGATTTTCTCAATTGAGGTTGAACATCAGGCTCTGATTGAGCTGGCCCTTCCTCTGTTGTTTCAACAGGTTCTTCTGTTGGTGATTCGACAACATCACCAACTTCTTCATTGTTATTCGGCGACGATTCTCCCCCTGAATCATTATGCTCCTTAGAAGATAATACATGATCAGAATGAATAACAATTATGGTCTTTATCTTGTTGATGTCTTTGTGAGTCTGGTCTTCAAAAAACACAACATCACGACTTCTCACAATCCTCATTTTTATAGGATCCCATAAGCGATAACCAAACTCATCTTTTGGTGAACCAAGATAAATACACTCATTGGTCTTCGCATCGAGTTTAGATCGTTTGTCTTTAGGAATATGAACGAACGCTCTGCATCCGAACACTTTTAGATGACCATATGACGCCTTCTTCCTTGTCTAGACCTCCTCTGGAATATCTCCATCCAAAGGTCTTGATGGTGACAAGTTGATTATATCAACGGCAGTCTTGACAGCTTCACCCCAAAATAACTTGGGTAGTATGGCGTGAGATAACATGCATCGAACTCTTTCCTCAATGGTTCGATTCATCCTTTTAGCTACGCCATTTAGCTGAGGAGTCTTTGGAGGTGTCTTCTCTAATTTTATACCATGTGATCTGCAATATGCTTCGAAAGGACCGCAATACTCACCACCATTATCGGATCGAACGCACTTCAATTTCTTCCCAGTCTCCCGTTCGACCATGGCATGGTACTCCTTGAACGCTTGGAGAACTTGATCTTTCGTGCTTAACAAATACACCCATACTTTTCTAAAGTGATCATCAATAAAGGTGACGAAGTAATATACACCACCAAGGGATTTCTCCGTCATCGAACAAACGTCAGTATGAACCAGATCAAGAACATACCTTATCCTTCTGGATTGATTTGGTTTTTGAAATGATACTCGACGTTGTTTGCTGGCTAAGCAATGAGTGCAGGCCTCCAGCAATTGGCCTTTCACGCCAGAAAGTTGCTCCTTCTTGACGAGAATCTGCAATCCCTTCTCGCTGATGTAAGCAAGCCTCTTGTGCCATATCTTCAGGCTTGAATCAATGTGGGCAACGTTAGCATCTCCGCTACATACTTTTCCTTGCATAACGTACAAGGAGCCTTCTTTCTTTCCTCGGGCAATAACCATACTTCCTTTGACGAGTTTCCATTTGCCAAAACAAAAATGATTTACCATCCCAGCATCATCTAGCTTACCAGCTAAGATAAGATTGAGACGCATATCCGGGACATGCCTCACCTCCTTTAATATTAACTTATATCCCACGTCGGTCATCAATGTGACTTCACCGATTCCGATAATTTTGCTGGTGACGCGATTTCCCATTTTGACTGTACCAAAGTCGCCACTTTGGTAGGATGAAAAGAAACCTTCATGTGGAGTAACATGGAAGGACGCACCTAAATCAACGATCCACGAGCTGTCATCGTCGGGAACATTGAGGTAGTTAGCTTCTCCAATTAAGAAAACATCAACATTTTCAGTTGCTACGATGGCCGTAGTACTCTTTTCTTCCTTCTTCTTTGGGCCACCTTGGTCTAGTTTGACATTACCAGCCTTTTGATCTCTTTTGAGAAATTGGCACTCCGGTTTCTTGTGACTAGGCTTCCTGCAATAAAAGCAGGTTACATTGGGGCGAGATTTTGAACGTCTACGAAACTTCTCATAACCACGGTTTTTGCTTCTTTCGCGAGTCTCACTTCTCCCATGATTGTCGACGACATTTGCCTCATATTGGCCAGACGTGCCTCGTTCTTTTCGCCTAGCTTCTTCATTCATAAGGCTGTCGGCAATACCATCCATGGAGAGCGTTCCATCTGGGGTTGAGTTACTTCGAGTAACCACCAACGTGTCCCAACTTTTTGGTAGGGAACTGAGGAGTAGAAGAGCTTGTAACTCATCATCGATCTTCATTTCGATCTTCGTCAAATGATTCACGAGCCCCTTAAAAGAGTTTAAACGCTTGATCATGCTTTGGCCATCCTTATACTCCAGCTTCACCAAACGTCTCACCAGATTAGCTTTATTACGATGAGTCTTCTTTTGAATCATGGATTCTAGCTTCGTCCACAATTCGTGAGCATTAGTATATGAAGGCACATGCTCAAACAAACTCTTGTCGATGTATTTGCGGATCATTGCAACCGCCTTACGATTCAAGAGTTCCCAATCTTTATCGCTCTTTTCTTCCAGCTTCTCCTCATTTAAGACTGGCTCATACAAATCTCTACAATACAAATGGTCCTCTGTCATGGGCTTCCAATAGGAATAGTTCTCCGCAGTGAGTTTGAACATATCACCATCATGAGTGACAATAGCCTCCATCTTGAAACACATGATGCTCTTGAACCAAGCTTTGATACCACTGTTGGGAAAAAGGGCAGGAAATAATGCGGAAGCAAGCTTCTTTTTCCTTCTTTGCGTGATCAAGATGGGCAAAAGAAAATAAGGAAATGTAGAAGACGGAGACAACAGAGTTTTATGTGGAAAACCCCTCGAAAAATCGAAAGGGAAAAACCACGAATATCTTCCACTATATCAGCAGGATTACAATAATGTCTTCACCAAGATTGGTGGATCTCACTTTCACACACAAAGTGTATATCACTCTCCCTCTCGGAGGAACCTTTTGTATTGACGCGTTCTTGTTATCTTCAACGCATCTCTTCATCCTCTAATTATAGAGGGCCATCTCTAAATTCTTCACCATAAATAAGGTGGTTGTCAAGCATCTTGTGGAGTCACGAGAATTTGACTTCTTGCGGAACCACGAGGATTCTCTTTCCCATGCGAGATTGTTGCAATGGGATTACGAGGTCATTAGTTCTCCCAACTAATTAAGGAGAATCCCAACACACAATTCCACTTACATGTCCCAAAAGACTTTAATAAAGACTTGTCATTTCCTACCAAGATTAACTCTACCAAGCTCCTTAAATTAGCTTCCTCGCTCAAAGCAGCTTTAAACTCAATGAGACACAAGGTTGTCAAGTCCAAACTATTAATTAGACTACCAAGATGGCCGTACGTTGTCCCGGGTCAACAGATCTTCACATCGATTAAGTTTTCCCGTAGACTTTACTCGGAGTTTTACTCAAATGGATCTGACCCTATCATGTAGATGTGTCCTCCTGTTGAAAGAAGATATGAATCACCAAGTTGCAATATCTATTGGATGATAATGCAAGCACAGGCAACACTTCGAGCATGCAAAATAGTACAAGTCAATACGAACATGACAGCACAAAGTAAAGATGTAAATCCTCTCTTTATGATAGCTCTCGCCCATTTGTCGGAAATCTTTCCTTTTGCCCACGATCGTGTGCGGCTGTTGTCGAAATCTTCGTGATAAGTTCGTTCTAGACTGAAATTGAATTTGTTCGGACTCCGAGTTGATGTTTGTCGCTTTCGTGGCGGTAGCTAACTTCAAGGCGAGGATTGTGCAAGTGGCCTGGTGCGTGAACTTTGCTCTACACAAACGAATGCATTTATGCTTGTAAATCGTAGTTACGAAAATCTTCCGTCCTTAGAGCTATCAAAGAGAAAGGGCAAAATTCCAAATAAGCACCCGAAGTACTATATTTTTGTCAAATAAGGACTTGAAGTGGACTCTGTTTTGAATAAGAGCCTCAAGTGCCCTCGTTGTGTCAAATAAGGACCTGAAGTGGATCATGTTTCAAATAAAGGTTTAAAGTGATTAATCACAAAAAAAAAGACATGACTACACCTACTGATGAGGTATTTTCGTCTTTCAATGTTTAAATTTTTTTTCTTTAAAAAAAAAAGAGGATAGAATTTAAAAAAAAAATCAGGGTAGGACTGGAGCCCTCTACCTATTGCTACCACCCCATTACCGGTGGGGCGGCGGCCATGGCTGGCTGGTCGCTAGCCCTTCGCCCAGCCCTGCCAACCCCAAATCTGGATGCCAGCGGGGTTGGTGGAGGATCGGTGGCCCTGCTCGAGGGCTGGCAATCCTTCTTCTAGGGAGAAGGCCGCAACCCTCTCCCTCTCGGTGCTAGCAAGGGGTTGCCAGCCCTTACTAAAGGGCCGGCGACTTAGCCGACCATGGCCGATGGGCTGGCGACCTGCCAGCCATGGCCGCTGCCCCACCGGCGATTGGGTGGTGGTCACAAGTAGGAGGGCTCCAACCCTCCCCATGTATTTTTTTTCTATTTTTTAAATTAACTAAATTTTAAGTTAATTTTTTTTTACAAAAATGCCCTTGATTGACCGGAAAATGGAGGTCGCTGGAGAACCGGCGAGGTGAGACCCTTATTTGAAACAGTTACAATCACTTTAGGTCCTTATCTAAAATAATGAGGGCACTTCATGCCCTTTTTTGAAAACAACGTCCACTTTAGATCCTTATTTGAAAAAAAAAATGACAGCACTTTGGATCTTTATTTAGAATTTTCCCACGAGAAAGGATTTATAGAGCCAAACATTTGCATGACACGTGTTTCACGAAACATTTTCCTTTTGCAAATTAATGATGCGCATATCAAGTCAGAAATGAAAGCAAAGCTTACCTTGCTTCACATTGCAGTGATCGTGAGACCCAACGGTCACCATTTGATCCAATGTGATCCAAATGATTGTACTTACTCTAATGTGATATTAACTATGATAGCACACATAAATGATAGGCCACCATTACGAGGAATTAGGATTATGTAAACACATCTTCTCGGTTGTTAAATGTAGCAAATGGCTGCATTCGATACTTTTTGTCCTGAAATTTTCTTGATGTAAAGACCTGCCCTAGGTTAGTGAATACTGAGCCCATAAATTACATATATACTTTAGACTTTATTTTCCTCCATTGCTAATTGAAGGGAATATTCTTTTGTTGGTTGGTTAAAGATATGGATATTATAATTCATTTACTTATAATTTAGTACTCACAAGAAGGATTGGAGAAAAATATGACCCTACCCACTGATCTTATGGATGAGTAACATAAGCATAGGTCACTTGATGAAAGACCCAAACGTGAAATTCATTTTGGTTGGTAGCATGTGGCATTGAACATATTGCTGCGGAATAACATCAAAAGATGGACAAATCCAAGCATAACTAGCAAAAGATGAAAGCAAAAGCAAAATGACACGAGACATAAAATCTACGTGGAAACCCTAGATAGAAAAAACCATAGGGAGAGAGGGGTTTCACCACCTTCAACAATGAGTACAATTTCAAAGATTTAAAGATCTAACAAGAAGATAGAATGAGAAAAGAAGGGATAAAATGTGGAGGCCAGGGTTGACAATGTGTTGTGCAATACATCTTTTTTAGTCTCCCTTCAAAGAACCTTAAAACAAAGGTGTATGGTCCAAAATTCCCTTATCACTAATATGAAAGTCAAAACTCAACAAATCTCCACCTTGACCTCAAATCTCTAGAAGAGCGTTATGCCAAATGTACGAGGATCTCTCTCTTTCTTAACATCAAGAGTGATCACACAAAACCACCCTCCAAATGGAAAAATGAACAATACACACCCCTGAGCTTACATGAGCATACTTAGCATAGGAAACAAGAAATGAAACGCCACTAACTCCGCCTAGACAACTTAATGGTGAAAAGATCAAGCAAGTGGTCAAATGAATTGATTTGACAAACATATCTACATGATTTCTACTGTAGGTACTGGCTTCATTAGAATCATACTCTTAGAAACCTCATCAAGCATAGTCATAATGAATGTTGACATGCTCCGTTCTCTCATGATACATTGCGTTCTTGATTAACTAGATCTCACTTTGGTTATCACAAAAGATAATGGAGGCTTCCTCCTGTTTCACTCCAAGTTCTACAACCAAACGCTTCAACCAAGCTTCCTTTGTTACTTATGTCACTTCCATGGAGTCTACTTCGATGGTAGACAAAGCAACCATGTCCTACAACATTGTTGTCCAACTAACCTTGGAACCACCAAGCATAAATACAGAACTGTCAAAATTTTTTTGTCGAGATCAAATGTATAGTCAAAATCAATAAAGCCAACACCGAATATCCTATATCATAATCTTTGTCAAATACAAAACCCATATTTGACGTACCTTGAATGTATCGAAAAATTCACTTCACAGCTTGCTAGTGAGTTTTACC
This sequence comes from Melaleuca alternifolia, assembly GCA_019926035.1. NCBI lineage: Eukaryota > Viridiplantae > Streptophyta > Magnoliopsida > Myrtales > Myrtaceae > Melaleuca > Melaleuca alternifolia. Next base: position 403,346 of record JAGKPW010000094.1, on the reverse strand, counting down.
TAGATGTGCCATATATCTGCTCACAACATTAACTGCTTAGGAAATGTTTGGACGGGTGTAAACCATAGTGTACATAAGACTGGCCATGGTACTAGAATATGCAACTTGAGACTCTCACCTTCCTCTTATTCGGTTTTAGGTGACAAAGAAGCCAAAAGACTAAAATAGAATGCCAAGGAGCACTTACTGGTTCTGCATCTTCATGCCAAAACATTCAAGCACTTTCTCAACATACCTTTTTTCACGAAATATATAACTTCCCAATTTGTTTGTTTATGCGAATCTCCATACCTAGTATCTTCGTGGTGGCTCCAAGATTCTTTATCTCAAACTCCTTACTAGGTTTCCTCTTCAAACATTGTATCTATGACATGTTCTTTTGGTTCAATAAGCATGTCATCCACATATAACTAGTAAATAAAAAAAACTATCATGTAATCTCTTATAGTAAACACAATAGTTACGCATAATCCGCAAGTGGCCGTGACTTAACATAAAGCTATTAAACCTCGTGTACCATTGCCATAGAGATTGCTTGAGACCATACAAAGAGCGTTTAAACTTGCAAACATGATCTTTATCCTCAATAATAAATCTCTCCATTTGAGACATATAAATTGTCTTCAGAAGCTCGCCATGCTAAAAAGCGGTCTTGACATCAAGTTTCTCAAGTTCTAGATCATAAATGGCCACTAACATGAACAACATACAAATGAAATTAAGTTTTACAACGAGAGAGAACACTTCACTAAAGTTGATCCCTTCTTTTTGACTAAAACCCTTTACTACTAAACGTGTCTTGAATCTTTCATCTTCAACTCCTGAAAGTCTCTTATTTCTTTTGAAGACTCGCTTTCATCCAATAGTTCTTTTGCCCTTATGCATTTCACAAGCTCCTAGGTTAGGTTCTTATAAAGAGAATCTATTCCTTCATTTATTGCAACAAGTCACTTCTTAGATTTAGAGCAAATGGTAGCTCTTTGAAACGTACAACATTCTTCATTACGAAGCTCCTCAAAAACTTGAAGAGTGTACTACTAAATTAGTAAAGTTGTATCTATGCAGAGGCTTAATTTGTTATTTAACCATCTTTGCAACCAAGGTTTAAGGTTGCTAAACTTTTTTCACTTCATCTTCGATCAAATGTGAATCTTGTTGCTCACTCACTTTTTGGTTGAATAAAAAACTTCAAAGGTTCTCCGTGGACGTTCCACATGAAACTCCACCTCTTTCCCAATATTCTCCTCCTGAATACCTTTAAACTCAACAACAATTGTTCTATGATTAAGCATAAAACTTTCATAAGAAATGACATTTTTATTTATTGATGGCTGATTGTCAAAACATCACAACCTGTATCTCTTAACAATATATTTCTTGACTCTAGATTCAAGCTTACCATCTTTCACATGATAATAAGCGAGACATCCAAATACTTTCAAAGTAGAATAATTAGAAGGTTTATTTAACCATATCTCATTTGAAGTCTTACATTTAATTGCGGCTGAAGGAGAATGGTTCACCAAGTAACATGATGTGTTCACGGCTTCAGCCTTAAGATCTTTCCCAAGTCCAATATTAGAGAGCATACATCTAGTTCTATCTAAAAGTGTTCACTTCATGTGCTCTATCACCCTATTTAGTTGAGTTGTATGCCTAATTCATCGATTTTGAACAATCCCTGAATTTTCACGGTACTTATTGAAATCACATCAACAAAACACAAGATCATTGTTTGTTCTAAGACATTTTACCTTCTTCCCAATTTGATTTTCAATCAACATCTTGAACTTCTTAGATGTATCAAAAAAGCTGCTATGACGCTTTAAGAAATACACCCAAACTTTCCTAGAAAAGTCATCGATAAATGTCATATGATAAAGTGCATCACCCTTAGATGTAACCTATGCAGGTCCCCATAATCGAAGTAAATATAATCAATTGTGCCTTTCATCAAGTGCACCCTAGTTGTTGCGCCCCGCTCCCGAGCACATGACGGTCCTTGATTTTCTTCTTCCTTTCCTTCGATCGATGAGTGCGACGTCCTAGGACTTGTCGTCAACCTTCAAGTCTCTAACGAAAAGCGTGCGTCTCCTCCTTGACCACTCCCACAGAACTCCCTTCCCAAACTCAAACCCGTACCTGAAAAATGATAAATAACAATGGCCCTATGCCAGAATTAGGAATGACATCGCATTAGGGTCCCTACTACCATTCTTAATACTACCATAGCCACTGACCAGCCATGAATTACCTCAACTCTAAGCCCTAACTTCTCCAAAGATTCCCTTTTTCCATCACACAACCAATCTAGAGTCTCTTTCTATGCTAACCAGATCTACTTACGAGTCAATCGGTCCAAGACCAAGACTTGGCCCAAAGCCATTGAACCTGTCAATTAAATTTACCACAGTAATAATAAAACTAATTAAAGCATAAATAAATTGTAATTAAAGTAAATAATGTTGTACATGACCAACCTAATACCCTAACTAATTTTCTTGGTTTGAAACTGGATTCAGCGATATACCAGGGTCATTGACCATGCTGGTCCATTCAATCCATCTCGCCGACTCATCACAATCCTATCTATACCCTATCCAGTTCCATTGACTTCCATAATTGATTAGGGTCCATTAGCCTCTGAAGTAAACCGGGTCAATGACCACACCAATCAACTTGCAAGATCGAAACGGCTCATCGTAGTCTAGTCGACATCCCATCAATCAATGAACCATATTCAGCACCAATGATTAATTAATAAAAGTCAATCATAAAATAACCACAATCCAATCATATGTTAACTCATTCAAATCAATGATCAATCATGAATTATAAATCATTCACAATCAATTGTACATTCAATAGTATTGAATAAATTAACACAATAGGGCATAATCAATCTTGGGAAGCTAAAAGTCAAACGTCCACCAATTAGGGATTCACTCGGGTCCCTAAATTGAATCCAGAATCTTCCAATCGGTAAACTACGGGCGTCATCACCTTAATTGGCCGCTATTTTTCCAACCACACAATTTCTACAATTTTTACTAAAAGAATCAAAATACCTAAATTTAATAAATAGCCCCCAATTAAGCAAAATCCGAGCCAATCACTTCTAATTGCGCAAATTATCAACCCATCCTTACCGAGCTAATTATCAAATTCAATTGCAACCAAAAACTCTATATTTTGCCCTTAAATTTTCGAATTTAAAAATTTTGCCTCTAAAACCTTAATTTGGTCTTTATTGACCAAATTTAGTACTTTATTTCCAAAATCTCAAAATTGCTCACCTAACTCTTACTAGCTACTAACCAAGGTTGCTAATATGAATAATTTGCCAATTCACCTTCCAAGTAATCAATTTTTGCCAATTTACCCATAATTGGTCAAAATTACTAAATCACCCATAATTCCTCCAAAAGTGGTCGATTAACATCTAATAACCTAAATTGACATTCAATTCAGCTCAATCAAGTCATTAATTATCTACTAAAGTAGTAAGCAAGCCGAATTGATGGATATGAGGCCCAATAACATCAATTTGTGTCTTCAAGCGACTAGCGGTGGTCTGCGAATTTTTCCCTATTTTCTTTCATTTTATTCTTTTCCTTTTCCTTTTCCTTTTCTTTTCTTTCCTTTTCATCTTGGGCCGAGTTGTTGTTTGGGCCCACCAGGCCTAGGCCCAAAGCTTCATAGGAGAGGCCCACGTTTAGTGGCGACGGCGACGACGCTTTTTCTGGTGACGGAAAACAAGACGTGAGAGGTGATCGGGGCATCCGGAGGCTGCTTGAAGGGTGGCGGGAGCAACTGGAGGTTCGGACCGGTGATGGAGTGGTGGGAGAACAGTTGGGAGGGCTTGGACCGGTGGCAAAACAACGAGGCCAAGCAGACACGGCGAGCAGAGGAGGCTTCAGAGCTGTGAATGGAGGTGGCTCGAGCAAAACGACAAGGAGAGCAGAAGCGGGAGCAACGATGGACGGCAACTTTGTTTCGGTGCAAGTGAAGGAGGAGAACGGCGAGGACTAAGAGGAAGTAGGCGGCTTCGCAGGTGAGCTAGGGCGAAGCTCCGAACAGCAAGAAGTGGTGGCACGGAGGAGCGGCAAGCAACGGTGAGGCGACAGGGTGACTGTTGCGGAGCTCGGTGGCTGAATGAAGCAGAAAATGCAGAGGAAAAGCAGCCACCAAGAAGAAGCTATCACCCAAGGAAGAAGAAGGAGCTTCGGCCAAGAAGGAAGAGAGGGCGAGTGAGAGGAAAAGAAAAAGAAAAATAGAAAGGAAAGGAAAGAAGATGGGATGGGGCCGGCAAGTAGGCCCCTTTCGTGTAACATACGAGGAAAAGTCAACCAAGGAAGGGGAAAGGAAAAGAGAGTCGGGGGAAAGGATGGAAGGAAGAAGAGAGGGAAGAAGAAAAGAAAAAGAATAAAGAAAAGAGAGGGGAGGAGAGAGAGAGAAGTGGGTGGCGCGTTGGGGAAGTAAAAATGAGAGGGAAATTTACCAAAAGAGTCCTTGGGATAACTCAAATTTGGGGGTCAAAATGTAATTATCCAAAAGTTGGGGGAATCAATTGCAATAAATGAAAATTTGGGGTGCCAAAAATAAATTTCACAAGTTAGTCAGGAGGACTCCCGAGATCCATGGGCCACAAACCTAAACTTGAAATTTAATTTTCTAGATCCCGAATTGGACCAAAATTGGATTGTTACACTAGTATTGAAGTTAACTCTATGATGCTTCCTAACAATACATTACTCGCGAAAGTCAAAGTGAGATCGTATGATCTACACAAAGTAAACTACATTTACTTCAAAAATTCATTCCTTCTTGCTCACGTGGTCTAATCATAAATGCCATGACATTTATGTCTCAAAATCTGAAGATAGTGATACATTTGAAGAACCCACAACAATACTTCCATGTAATACATAAAAGTTTTTTTTGTGGTACCTCTCATCACAACTAAGGAGCCCTTCAAAACTTTCATGACTCCACCTCTACTTATTTATATGCATCCAATGGAATCCAAATTGCTCAATGAAAGAAGGTTCTTCTTCAAATCTAGGATGTATCTAAAGTCTATCAAAAATTTTACTATCTTATCATAACATTTGATCCAAGAGCAATACCCACAATCCCGCAAACTACATTGTTGCTCATCAAAATCAAACCACCACTGACTTTCTCATATGTGTGGAATTGATCTCTATTTGGAAACATGTGGTATGAACATGCTGAATCCAAAATCCATTTGTTGTTGACATGTCAATCTGAAGATGAAATAATAAGAACATCGTCTACATCAATTGACTCGTTATTCTTCATCAGACTAGTCTAATCAAAACTCTTTATTGACTTCTTCCCCTTAGCCTTGAGCAAAGACACATTTTTGTAGTGTCTGATTTTGTGGCTTTTAGTAATACTCCACCTTGCTTTCATCCTAATTTGATCTGGCCTTTAAAAGCCCTTTATTATTATTGTACCTATCACGATGATTCGGCCTTCTCCTAACAACTAAGCTATCAGTTTTATCATCATTACCACTCACATTTGTCTTTGTAAGCATTTCAACGACGCCTTCACATCTTCCAAAGTTATGGATTCCTTTTCATATAGCATAGAATTTACAAAGTTCTCATACGAACTTTGTAATGAGCATAACACAATTATGGCTTAATCTTCATCATCTAACCTCAAATCTAGATTTGTCATATCAATTATAATCTTATTAAATTCAAGTCGATGTTGCTGGATAGGAGTACCTTCTAGCATCTCTGGCATGTAAAGACATTGCATCAAGAATAATATCATCATAAGAGATTTCTTTATGTAGAAACTCTCGAGCTTATTTTATAGACCCAGAGTTGTTTCTTCATTAGTAACCTTACCTTGTTGGACAATGACAATTAGATAGTGTTGTGTGCCCTCTCTTTCATCTCCTTGATCTCAATCTTAGTCATGCAATTAGAGTAATTCTCATCCAAAGCTCTAACTAAACCTTCCTGACATGATAATGCCTTCATCTTGATCCTCCATAGCTCAAAATTGTTTTGGCTATTGAAAGGTGTCACTTCAAACTTGATAGATGCCATCTCAAACAAAAACCGAAATTCCTTGTTCTCATACTAGTTTGTTTTGAAATAACACCAAAAGATACACAAATCCAAGTACAAGTAGCAAAAGCAAAATCATTTGAGACAAAATAAATACATGGAAACCCAAGATGGGAAAAATCATGGAGAGAGAGGATTTTCACTATCTTCAACAATAAAAAGAGTACAATTCCAAAGATCTAAAGATCTAATAAGAAGATAGAAAAAATACATAAGGGAGAGAATGTGGGGGCTAGGATTGTTGAAGGTTTGTTTGTAAAACAAACCAAGTGCTAGTCCCACATAGAGAAAGTGGGAGGAAGTGGGCCATCTTATAAGTGTGGGGTTTCTCTAGTGAACTTAAAAGAATGATAGAGTGTGGGCTATGTCTCACTATACCCACATGTAGGTGCGCGAATAATTGCACAATTTGGTGTGATTATTAGATGCACTTAGCACTTGGCACGCTTGCGCGCCCGCGATTAAATTAGCACTAATCACTTTGTTATTTTAATTTTATTTTCCATATTTTGTTTTGAGAAGTTTCAGAAATCATTTATAAATTCGAAAATTTATTTATTATTAATTATTTATTTTGAATTTTGTTTGTGTCTTTTCAAGACAACTTTTGCAAATTATACCTATTCGATTTGCAACCTTTCACAAAGAGTTGTGTTTGTTCGTTTTTTTAAAGTCTTCTTCTAGAAAAAACTACAGCCATTCTTTTCACTTGTTCCGAAGAGAGACTCTAGAGAAATACTAGAATTGCTATCTAGTATTCTCATTTGAGACTTTGTTGTATCCTAGAGGAAATTTGCCGGTGACCATTAACAACGTTGTGGGGCAAATAGATCTTTAAAGAAAGTGATATCATGCCTCAAAGTCCGACTTAATTACTTGAAATCTTCTGACTTCATTGTTCTACCCAATTCAAAGCCATTTTTTCCAACAAGGATTAGCAATGTGTATCCATTTTATAGCCCCACTTCAAGGAACCCTAAAACAAATGCACATGGTCCAAAACACTCTTATCACTAATTTGAAAGTCAAAACCCAGTCACATATGTCATGTATATTATTAAAACGCAAAATTTCCGCACTCTAAGTAGCAAGGCAAGAGGCAAGACCTTGGAAAAGCCCAAGAAAAATATTCATCCAAGTTGGACAAACTATATACTCGAGCAAACTCAAGAGACAAGATAGCTCCCACGTCTCAAAAGCATCACCAACAAATGGTAGAAGGAAATAGACCATATTATTCATCTTGTCCCTGAGTTAGATGCAATAGCTTTCTACAGCTAAACTACACGCATAGCAACCATTTGATGAACAAGAAACAATCGAAATGCTCCTACCTTTCGACGTGAAAGAACCAGTCGAACCAAATGATCTAGTGCAATCATATGGAGACCTAGTGCAACCTTAACATCTATCGCCACACACGCAGATATGCATCAGTAACTTAAATATTCTCATCTCCCACTGCTGATTGTTGGCATGACATGGGCTTCCATGCTATCCGTGTACCTAGTGCCCATAGGCCTACTAATATCCATGGACACGTCGATCTCTCCCAGCAAATGGACCGTCCCTTCCCGATTCCCATCTGTACTACTAACATCAGGATGGTTGGCCATTGCTCTGATCCTCTCCAATTCAATCGCTACTTCCTTCATGGTCGGTCTCTCCTCTCCTTTTATTGTCAAGCACCTCTTTGCAAGATTGGCAACTTCCCTCACCTGCTCATTGATTCCTTCGTTTGCAATAGCTCCCTCAACAATTGGAAACAATTTGTCATTTTTTACTGATGAAAGAAAGTACACCGCCAAGCTCCTCTCTTCTTCCGATCGGTCAAACGAAAGTGCCTTCTTTTCTGTCAATAGTTCGACTAGCATGACCCCGAAGCTGTAAACATCGCTCTTTTCTGTCAATTGACTTGTGTGCAAATATTCAGGGTCTAAGTATCCCCATGTTCCTTGAACCATAGTGAACAATTGCGTTTGATCAAGTGGGACTAATCTTGAAGCCCCGAAGTCAGAGACTTTCGCTATATAATTAGCATCCAAAAGGACGTTTGCCGACTTGACGTCTCGATGGATAATGGGAATGGAAGCTGCAGAGTGCAAGCACGAGAGGACCTCAGCAGTTTCCAAAGCAATTCTCAACCGGGTCTCCCAAGATAGCTTTGATGATTTGTTTGGGTTGTGGATGTGATCGAAGAGAGTTCCATTATCGACAAACTCATACACCAACAAAGGCACCTCTGTTTCCAAACAACATCCCAAAAGCTTGACCACATTACGATGATTAATTTGCGAAAGCACAATGACTTCATTGATGAACTGTTCGATTTGGTTCCGGTCAACAAGCTTTGACTTCTTAATCTTAACTACCATATCATTTGGCAACAATCCTTTGTAAATGGTACCATATCCTCCTCGGCCGACTATTCTGCTCTCGTCGTAATTGTCGGTGGCCTTCTCTAGCTCTTTAGCGCTGAAGATTTTTGCGGCTTTTGCGGTTCTGTCTGATTCATCTAGTTGTTGCTGCAAAAGCAAGCCCCCATTTTGCCTAAAGTACTCTTCTTTGAGCCTAACGAGCTTCATTTTCTGGTGTCCCAAATAGAGAAAGCCTATACTGAATAGCAGCGCTATTATGGCCCCTGAAACACCTGTATACAACCTCGGTTTTTTCAGAATAATTAGCCATATGATTAGCGGCACAGTAAATCATCAACAACATGAAACTTTATGCGATATATATCACAAGGTGTCCCCGAAAAAAAAAACTTAGTAGTTTCGGGACAATTCAAGTCTGAATTGGGACAATGAATTTGGTTAAGCTCATCTACCCAAAAAAGAAGAAGCACAGTTCCATGGCCTGTGGAAAATGTCATCAACTTAACAGGGCTATGAACGAAGTAATAAACTCGAACAAACCGCAAGAGATGCCTCTTTTCTTTTCCCACGGTACTAAAGTGGACTTGCTTACAGCTTTCTAGGTCTTTACTCAGTCAAATCCACGTCATTTAAAACCATGGACGTACAGAAACTTCTTTGTTGAACTGTGCATGAGTCTAAACAACTCAATACAAGGGGAATAGATACAAGTCCCATCTCTACAACCAGCTATATCCCTTTTCGTGACATGAAAATGGCAAGGACTAGTAGCTTAGAAGAACTTTTTTTTTTTATATATGGATTAGTATAACTTCCTCTTTTACTGATGTCATCATCTTAAATAAATGTTATCATATGCCCGGTACTTAACTTTCTCTGTGAATAACGTTGTGGTAAATATGATTTTTATCACATAGAGAAGAAAGACAAAACTGCCCATTGAGCCCTCTTTTGTCTATTTTTAGATGCCAATCAATACATGAGAGAGAAAGGAACAAGTTCGACTTATATGAATAAAGCTTAAAAAAATCACATGCAAGTCTACAATTCAATCAATCGCCTTCTTTATTTTACCGTTTATTGGATTTGGGAAAAGGGGACGCTAAAGAAAGAAAGGACATGAGCATCTACTCGGGGAACACAATGAGGAGGGGCGGGACATCGACTGGCCCCACCTTAAAATTGATTAGAGGTGACAAAATGGGTCAAAGACTCATATTTTAACTAACATTTAATAATATGGGTGATAAATGGTTTAGCTTAAATGTCAAATAAATATTAAATGGATCACTTAATAACCACATAAGTCTTAAATGAGTTTTAAATATGTCATAAATGGGTTACCTAATTAATTTTAAGTATTATTAACAAATCATTTTAAATATTATTAACAATAATTTTTAAACTATGAAAATTTTGACATTCTAATTATTTTATTTTTTAATAATAAAATTTGATTATTTTTATTTTTCCTTTTTTTTCTTTTTCTTTTTCTCCTTTTTCCCTCTTTCTAAGTTGGTCGCCGGCCAAGAGGTGATGGATGAGCTCACTAAACTTCGGTGAGTAAAAGAGGAGAAAGCAAAAAAAAAGAAAAAAGAATATATATATATATACATATATACATACACATTAAGAATAAAAATAATTAAAATAAGAAAAATAAGAAAATTTATCAATTAACCATATTGCATAAAATTATTTTAACAATACATTTTTAAAATATCACCAAGTAAATTTTTCTAAACTTGGTTAAATATAAAAAGTGTTTTAATAATACGGATTGGGTTGCGTATGGGTCGACAACATTGTATTGCATGAAAATGGATTAAAACGGGTTAATTGGGTCAATATGGGTTAGACCATTTTTGACCCGACTCTACCCGACCCACCATTTGACACCCCTAGAATTGATTAAGATGTTCCAGACCCACCGCCTGACTCATGTGGAATGCGTTTCTTGATCCACTGTTCTCGTGATGATACCAAGTTACAACCCAAAAAAAAAAAACGATAAGCACAATTCGTGACAGTATGAAGATAGGAATTACATAAGAACGAAAGGGATAAAAGAATGTGTCACAGGTAGCACAAAGATAATAATAATGTGCTATAATGGCGTAAATATTTGAGGCTAAGGACATGTAAAGTTTGGGATTACCGTCAAATCTAGAGCTTCAATTTGGCAAGGTCGGAAGTTCGGCCAGAATTGGGTCAATCTCTACAAGTTTGGGCGAAATTAAGCTGCGTTTATTTTGTGAAGTTTTCAAGGTGAAGTGAGGGGAGAGTATAAGAAATGACACTTGGAACTAGAAAACCTTAGGAGGAATAAAGAAAGGGCAAAAGGACAAAGAAGGCTAGCTGTATCCATTCCTCACCCTGGCCTGGATATGGAGCATAAAAATACTACCCAATCTCGGCCATAAAGTGCATTTATCATGGGTTTTCACTCACTATTTGGGACTTGGAAGTGAGGACATCCATTTGGATTGACAAATAGCTCATCCCTAGGCGCATGTATCCACCATCTTCCACCAACAAAAGTCCTCGCCAATGCGCCACCAACTTCCGTTCCGACCATCGCCTTTGCCCCACTCTCTTTGTTAAGGTCATGATGTCAAACTAGGGATGCTCACCTCTCACGTGACAGAAAATCGCTAGTCGCCTGAGACAAGTGATATCCGTTCGATGAAATATCGAAAGTCACACACGTCGTAAAACCGTGTGTTCTCACACACGATACTGAAATAAATATTCGCGACGTGATTTCAATGGTTGAAAAATATATTTGCATTTATCCAAAGTCTAAAACCGCACAGTCAAAAGATGCGGTACGAGTACATAATTTGGCATGAATGGGACTAATCTATTTTTGAAATTTAAAAAAGGCTCAAATATAATGTAATTAGTAATATGTGATATATTCAATCCATCGTATCATGTCATTTATCTTCCGCATAGAAACTTCAGTGAGAAGGATAGAAAGTTTCCCTTTGAATTTTTCCAAGCAAGGGAAATAGTGGAAGAAAAATCGAGCGAAATTGAGAATTGTTAATTTTCTCCTAAATCACACTGAGATTAAATTATGTATTCTCAAAGTCATCTAGAATATTATGCTTTTTTAGAATGAAAGAACTTACCAACCAAAATCTCCATCAAATGTGATGGATTAGCAATGCATCCTTGTCCATCTCCAACCCCCTTCTTCCCATCACCATGATAACCCTTTCGGCATGAACATGTGTAATTCCCCTCAGTATTATGGCACTCTGCCTGTCGCCCACATGCATTCATCTTTGGATCCGCACATTCATTAATATCTACATAAATAAAAAACACGCATCAAATGCATCCATCTTTTTAGATCATATCAACATGAAGTGCAAGAGAAAGAAATTGATTTTATCAACGTACCATGACAACCATTCTCGATGTAAGGATTGCCTTGATAACCTTCTTTACAAGTGCACTTGTACCCAGATCTGTTTTCGGCGTTGGTGCAGTTGGTGTTGTCGGTGCACATGTAGATGTTTTTCTTCTTGGCATCCTCGCATGTTTTATTCACTATTGCCCACTTGAGAACTAGAGTGGATTGGTTAAATTTAAGTCGCTCAAGATCGCTCACCGAGAAGTTGTAAAAGTCTTTTTCGGCTACGAAGGCATAACTGCAAGGATTGAAATTCAGGACGTAGTTGTGACTAGAAAAGCTGTCAATGGAGATATTGTAGCCGAAGGAGCCTCTAGGGATGTTCATCTCGCAGCACCCGATACCGGAGCATGACCCATTGCTGACATCCGAAATGTTGCCGCACAAAGACATACACCCGAAAGAGTATTTCCCATCACGATCTACAAAAAAGGCCGCTGTGTCGCAACCAACGGCAATAAACTTGTTCTTTGTGTTGGATATGGAGAAATCATCTAGGTCGAGCCATGATTTAAAGCTCAAATTACCATCGCGCCCCTGAGCGTCATAGCATTCTTGACCTAGCGAAGCCTTCACTTGCATCTCGTGATCCTTGAAAGAAATGCCGAGTATTTGAATGTTGCTACTTATATTATACATGTAAGGTACGAGAGTGTCGGTAGAATCGTCACAATCAACAATAAAAGTTGGGTGTTCAATGCCACAGTCGGAACTGCTGCCCCTCATTTTGAAGGGATATGGAATGGAGAGGTTTCCGCAAGTACTTGGGCATTTGGGCTTCGTCATCAAATCAGCAGCTTCTGTTATGTGATTGTGGTATGGAGCCAACAAAGCCCCGAGCACCACAATCTTCAAAAGAAGCTTATGGATGGCCATGCTTCTTCCTTAAACTCTCTTCAGATATTTTTGTTTATGATGAATTAATTCGATGGGTTTGGGGGATTATAAGGAGAAGTAAGATGGGCTTCTTCCTTTTCTTTTTTTCTTTTCTTTTTCTTTGGTCAAGAAAGTGTAGTTATTGTATGATCAAAAGTAGTCAAGTCCAACAGTAAGTCAAGTTGTTGAGTCAACGCCAGCTGGCCCTAGCCACTTGCATGAGACTATTCCTCGTGTGACGAATCTTGTGCCGTTCGGTGACCTCATCAAAAAACACAAGCCACTAAAGACCTTTCAAAGCAATTCATTTCTTCAACAAGCAATGTGCACTATTCAATTCGTTCGTGCAAAGAAATTGGGAATAATTTTTTCCCCAACAAGGCATATCTAGAATTGTTTTATTTATTTTCAGAATAAGAATATGCAAATATTAGTTATATTGAATAATGTGTTTCTCTTTTGCCTTGTTTAGTTTACCACGTTTGATGTGTTATGTAGACATTCATAACATAATAATGAAACATCAACTGCCCAGACTTTAACATCTTCGTGAAAAAAAGATGATATTGAATAGTGAAGAGTATGAAGTATTGTTTTAAAAGTTACAATAACATTTTGACAAAATATATCTCAATTTGTGATAGAGACTATATTTTGAACACAATGCTTCCATGGAATATGCTTTGGAATAGTGATGTTAGTAAAAGAAAAGCCAATTCAATATATAAATAAAACAATCACTAGAATGCTGCTCTACGATTAAATATATTTTTTCCATGTTGAAATTCAGGCCCATGTATGCGACATTTCTTAGAAAATCAAAACCTATTATAACAATTAACAACGTGAATTCTTGCTTATCATTATAAATTGTAGCTAAGTTAATTAGATGCTAATCTATTATCTTTCTTGGTGACGTAACATTAGGCATAAATTTTATTTATGATCTTTGAAGTTTCAGGTAATTTTTTAAATTCATTTTTTTATCATTTTATAATCTTCATTTAATTGTAAAATATGTGCCAACGCATTTCAATTATTTTTCTCTCTATCAGTCTAATTTGTGGCAGAATTGTACCCAAAAGCAAAAGATTTTTCCATTAGATCTTGTTTTATAGTGCCAATTTCACCCAGTGGCTCCACATCAGTTCATAGTTTTTTCGTTGTAAGGATAAAGTGGATTGAAAGTATCTTATCTGTGGACTAGTTAAGGAATGGTGAGTTATAAATCACGTCCTAATGACCAAAATAAACATGTTCTCCATTAAATTTCCTCATAAAAAACTTTAACTAGAGGCAGCAACATGTTCTGCAAATCACGTTATAGGCTAAGGTAGGACACTTCGTATGAATTAATTTCTAGTATCTTTTTAGATTTTCACAAACTACATGAGCTAAAAACTTGAAAATAACATAAGTTATGAGGGATCACGTCAAATAAAAGCTTGAAATTAAAATTTAGGATCACAGAATAATTATAAGGCATACATTCATCATGCAAATTCATGTTTTACCTTAGTCAACATCATTGGTGAAGTTCTTAGAAAAGCGTCTTTAGTGAAAAGACATGCTATATGGTCCACTTTCAAGAGGCACACCAAAATCGACACCTTTTTTCCGTGCAACATCACATGAATTTGTTTGAAATCTAAAAGACATAGAAGCAACTTTTACTATAGTCTTTTTGTCGACATTTGCTACTTTAATTCTCCGATGAGAGTTGTAGGGCATAGTTCTATGATGACAATATTATTTTTACCTTATTATATTAGGAAAATAAGACTTTTAACTATTTTGCTGTATCTACCAAGGAAGTTGAGAAATTGATAATAATTTAAAGATCCGTTTGTTTCATGCAAAACAAATTATTTGAAAATTATTTTCATAAAAATAATTGTTTGTACTGCTTATAATAATGAATGACCAATAATTTTTTTTATCAACTATGCTGAAAATATTTTTCATCATATAATTATTTCAAGGGATATAAACAATCATTTAAAAAAAGTATTTTCCAAATCACTTGTTCATATCTTCTTTATCAAGAATCGTAGTTTTGCTTTTCTTCCTTTCATTTCAAGTTAAGTTAGCTTCGTTACACACGAGCAAATCGAATCCTAACTGCAAGTACCTATTCAAATTTCAAATCAATTAGGGAATTCCTACAACCAATTATAACATCACGACGTGAATCACGTTCCTAGTAAAAGTGAACCTCGCGGTCGAGATTGGCCAAATTATTAAAGTTCACAGACCTGTTTGAATCGTAGAAGTATCAGTCGGATGTGCGAGTCGCTGCTTGGCTTTCTAGGTCAAGGTCAACGTCGTACCGCGTGGCGTTCGGATTGTGGAAATATGAGCTGGCTGTGCAAGTCGTTGCGTCGCTTTTTCTGGTCAAGGTGGACGTCAATTTCATCCGATGCTTTGGAAAAGGAATGGCACTGAATATATCATTGCTTTAAGCTGGAGGACAAAAGAAGTTATTTTTCTTCCGAGAGTTAAAATCATGAACGGTAGCGACAGATTTCTCACTTTGACTTTCCTGATGTTTTTAGGTTTAAATCAGGTATGGCTACAAAACGAATTTTTCAAAAAGAAAAAAAGAAGGAAGGGATCTTTTTGGATTTTTAACTGCTACAGCAAAGAATGTGTAGGTCAATGAACTATACACAATTAATATTTAAGTGTTAACCGAATCTATTAATGTAACCATTAGTGGGATAAGTTTCTTTTTTTACTAATTAAATTAATAACGGCGAGAACAAAGCTATTCCATGATATGGTTATAAAATTGAATCTAGTCATTTGCTACTTATATATTAGATCATGTCATTCCAACATAACATTGAGGGTATAGAATTCGATCTATTCAAACCTTTCTTTGCTCGCCCAATAAAGGAAACAAAAAACAAACCTTTTTCTGTCGTTGTACTCTTGTTATAGATCTCGTCTTGGGAAAACACTTACATATAGGAATCCAATATGTTAACATATCTAATTCGACAATTGGAAATGTGGTATTTGTCTCATGTTTAGCACATTGCATAATTAACTCTACATGAGGATAAAAAGAAAAAAAAATTCAAAGCACCTACTAAAGTCAATTCAGCAAGTGACCATGAAATTCAATAATATCTTATGGCTACGACAACATCCACTCTATTAGGTGACCATTGGATCTCTCCTAGATTAGTTATTTCTTTTCTCTTAAGCTAAAATCTCTCAATATTATAGTTAGGGCCTCAATACTATTAGATATATATTTTAACATGATTAAATTTGATCCCACGTAACATCAAAGTTTCATGCTATATGCTATGCTTAATTTCTCAAAATACATGCATGACTTTGAATTCAGGAAAACAGTAAGATACAACATGGACACCAACAAGAGTTAACGGGGGATAAAGTTACTGAGAATAAGATTTAAGACCAATGTGCTGTCACAATACCTAGGCCCTTCCCTTAGCAATAAAAATAGGACTGACTTCTATTCTGCAAATCTCATTAAAATGGTCGCCTTGAGAATCAAAATTTTTCGTACTAGTCTAGCTTTTTTTTCAACAGGATCACTTTGACTGGTAAATAACGAGCATAGTTACTTCACAAAAAATCAGAGGATTATATTATCATCGATTTATTCCTGTCCTTCAAGAAACAATATGACTAGAGAACGACAAAGTTTTCATGAACATGATAGGAGAAAGTATGAAGGTTTTCCGGAAGTTCAATACCATTTTATTAAAGCTGTTCATTGCTTTTTATAACATAATGGCAAGGGCATCACATGGACAAGACATATGACAATTTTTCAAAAATACATCTTGGGAACAAATTCCCTTATACAAGATGAACAGTTTTAAAGTGACACTAACATAATAAACTAGGAAGATTCCTGCATATAATTACAAAGCATAAAGCTCACCCATTAACAATCTGGCAGAATTGGTTCCCTTACTGATGGCCTCATGGTGTATTGCTAGATTAGGGTCTTCGAATGAGTCACTGCATTCATGATACGTGTTTTGTGGATAAAATATATGTCTATCAGGGGTCTTTAGAGAAATAAATCGACTCTGGTTGATTATGCTTGCTTCTAGAGCCTAGTAGATTGCACCTCTAGTGGCCTCGCATGCTCCGAAATCATACCTCAACATTAGTTCTTCACATGCACTGGGCCAGAGGAATTTTGGAACAGATCGATTGCATTCGCAGAGGATGCACGGGACTTCTCTGTAATGTCCATTAATTTTAAAAAAATCCTAACCAAGGCGGGCTACTTCATAATAAATCAAATAATCGTTTTCAATGAAGGATTTGTATACCTCAGAATTTTTAGTCTACATGAGCTAAAACTTGTATCTAAAATAATAAACAGTCGATCAGGTCACAAAAAAGTTCGACATGACATTTATATGCCATTGCCTCAGCCATAATGGAATTTTCTGAAAGCTTTTTTCAGTGATAATAAACATGCTACATGATCCACCGCTAATAGGCAAACATTAGAAACGAACACCATTTTTGCGGAATTTAATGCCTAAATTGGTTGATAATGGACATCATCGTACATAGCTCCGCTAAGGACTCTTGGTCGATGACATGCAGTACCATTCTTACTTTCTTATATCCAATATTGAAAACTTTAACTTGCTTTCTAGTAGAAGGAATTTGAAGATTTCGTATTAATCAAAGTAGCATTTTCATAAAGATCCCCACTTTTACTTCTTTCCTCCGTCTCGAACTTTCATTAACAAACGGCTGTCTTCATGACCAATAACTTGAGAAGTCCTAGACGGTTATGTAGCGACGAAAGTTCCTAACAATTGCAAAGAGACTCCTCCCCTGATCGTACGTATGATCGGTAACAATAACATATCTATTCAACTGTTTGGCAAATATAGGGAAAACTACCAAAAAAGTTATTAGCTTATTTTCATAAAAATGTTAATTATACCAATTGAGTTTTAAACATTTTATTTTTTGCTAATTGAGTTCATACAGCTAATTTTAGCCTGCTATTGCTAACATGAGCATAAGAGGTGCCATATAGAACAACCGGCATTAATATAGATAATTTTTATAAATTGAAATTTATTCTTTTTTATATTTTTCCCTAACAAGTCCAGCAAAGGTTGTTGCCTGACCCTTGCGTGTTACAAGTGAGGCCTTACCAACCCTCATCAATTATAGATGAAGGTTAGGCCTCGTTAGTTGCAAGAGAGGCCTAACCAATTTTGTAAGTGTCTCCCATTCCACTTAAAATTTCGAGTTCATTTTATGAAAAAGGAAGCTTTTTTTTCTGTTTAAAAAGCATAATTAGTTTTTCCCCTTTGTTTTATTTACACGTTCAGAACATAAATCTTTTTTGCTACAAATATTTGGAGAGCCTCTCTCCATCAATATATGAATCAAAACTTATAGTTTCTTACTTGTCCGTTGTAACTTTTCCGTTATTGCTGCATGTATCATCAATTAAGAACAGATTTAAGGAAAATATCCATTAGAATCTGCAAGAAGCATGTCAATAATGAAATTACCAAGGATGTAAGAGAGAAATCTGAGCATACAATCATCCATCAAATGCATACGATATTTCAAGTGTATAAATGGTGACCTGTAGTACACATGAACTTCATTGCGCAAGACTTTCTGTTTGGCAAAACCAAACCATCAACCATTCATCACTCCATCGAAATCTAAAACCATAGGAATCATGAAGCAAGCCTTTAAGTTGATGTTGGTCTTCCTCTCGGTGACTTTAATTTGTAACACTCTTTCTCTCTCTCAATATTATGAAACCCTAATGCGTGATTTTCTTCTTCTTTTTGTAGGCTATTGATCTCATCTTGTTAATTTTGTTAAGATGAATTTTTTTTTCGTTTTATAAGCTAATGCAAGGCTAAGGAAGTACACGGAATACCCCTATTTGCTCAAATTTGTCATTCATATTTGTCATTGCTTTCCTTCAGACGAATGACACATGCTATTTCAAAATAGACGTATCCTAAAAACAGAATTGACTTGTTGACACCTAATTTTTTGCCGATTCGGAAAATATTTTTAGGTTAATTACGGAGGAAATCATTACTAAAAATTTGAAATTTATTTTGTGTTCTAAAACAAAAAAGGATGTAAAAAAAAAAAAAGGGACCTCGCATTGGCTTAGCAATCTAGCCCGCGCCTGCGTGGACTTTGCTCCTTCTCGGCCCGCTCGTTATCCTTCAGCCCATCTCCCTCGCGTTAGCTCGGCCCGCCCGACTTCCCCAGGCCCGCACGGACGCTTTCTTTTCTTCCTCCGCATTCTCCGCGACGGGATAGAGGAGGCTTAGCAGGGAAGACAGCAGGCAGCAGGGCAACCTGCACACGCAAAAGTCGAAAGCAGTAGATGGAAGTCGGCGGAAATGGAATGGAGGAGAGGTCTTCGGGCTGCGGAGGGGGAGAACGAAGGTTAAGCAAAAAAAAGCCAGAAGGAGGGACGGCAAAAACAAGAAAGAAAAGGAAGGAGTTGGGCTCGTTCGCGCCAGTCGTGAGGCCACGAGATTAGAACCTCCAGCCGACGCCTCAACCACGATCCCTTCGCTGTTTCCAGGTGAGCCCCCGTTCGACCGTGATCTGTTTTTGCCCCCAGGATCGCGACCAGGAAGCTTCGCGAGTCGGCAGCAGCTTGGCTCGAGCTCGCTCGAACGCACCCACCGATCCGCAACGTCCCTGAGCCGAATGGGGCATCCCATGAATTCGTTTTCTCACTTTGACTCTGTCTTATATTTGCTTTGGACCATCAGCCGCCGCGACGGCTCGTCGACATAGCTAGGTGCCAACTCCTCTCCCGTGGCTTTCTATGTGTCATACGCGGACCTCGCCTGCTCTTTGTGTGCCTTAGCTAGAAATCCAAGCTCGTTCGGTCCATAATCTCGCCCCATTTTATTTGTGCGCCTTGTTTGATGAAATGCCCAGGTGAAACTATTTGTATGGGTGTGTTAAAGTAGCAAACGTCTTTTTCTCTTGCTTTTCGAGCGTCTTTGATTTTAGCCGGAAGTCTTGCTGGAGTTATCAGGAGGCCTAGGTCCGCGAGAAGCTCGTCGCGCCGCCCCGGCGTGGCTCCTTCGTTTGGCTGTCCGGGCGAGCAAGAGCGAAGCAGAAGCTGAGAGGCGTGCCCTTTGCTGCCTCTGTAGCGAAGTCCAGAAGCCCATGGGCCCGGGGTTTCTCTGCTCTCCAGGCCATGAGCCCAGCAGGTTTCAGGCGTTTTTTTTCTCTCCCCAGGCCCAAGCCGGCGTGCAGGTGAAGGGCCCCTTTTTATAAAAAGAAAACAAAAGTGAGCTGGGCTCAAGCTGAGCCCAGTCCGCTCCCTTTCTTAAGGGGCAAAAAAATAATAATAAAAGTGAACTGGGCTCGAACTGAGCCCAATCCGCGTCTTTTCAAAAAAAGGTCGGGCTAGTGCGAACCGATTCGATTTGATATATAATATAACATAATATTAAAATTTATGTTTTAATAATAAGAAAACAAGAAAATAATTTTTAAAGAAATTCCGAAAATTAAAATTGTTAGTTAGAAAATCAGCCTTGCTTTAAGACCATATCATTGCATTAGAATGTGCCTAGTTTAATTACTTAGCACCAGTTGTCAACAAAAATTAAAGAAATTGTCCTCAATGGGTAACTAGGTTTTCCTCAGTACTTGTTGACTTGATTGCATGTCTTACAAAGTTTTGCTTGTGGATAGTTAAATGCACATGATGCATGTTTGATGGATGATTTATTAGAATGATTTGAGTTAGTTGAATTGCATGATTAAATTTCACATCAACTGTGAGACCATATGTTTAAATTTGATATGAATATTGTCGATAATTTGCCTGATTAAATTCATCGGATGATTATTTGAATGGCGAATCGGCACTTCTTGGATTATGTCATGTAACGATGTTCGGCGGGATGACACTTATGTGGTTCGGCGATGATGGACCGATGTCTCTTCCAATCCCGTGTATGTAAAGGTTTAGCTTAAGTCAATCAAGACTAGGCCATGTATTATTAAATACCCGACAAGTTGCGGGTTTTACATTCTAGTAATTAGTTCATCGCTTTCAATTATTTGAGTGTTTATTTATCGCAATGTATTTCAATATTTCGAATATTTATTTTTTCATTGTCTCTCAATACATTACATGTTGATTTATTTCCTAGGTTAGTTTAGGCTGACTTAGATGCGCATGAAAATAATCCTACAAAATAAATGCTTGAACACTTAGTGAATTTGCATGATCTTTAGGGCTTTAAATGATGAGCAAAAATACTTGATCGCTTTAGATTAAATAACTAACTAGTTAGGTACTGAAATGACGCTAAAAGAAATGTTAGCATAAACAAGTTCTCGAACTTAAAATCTTTGGTTATGTAGGGATCGAGATGACACTTTCATGTCTTGATTGGTTTTCTAAATGACCCCATTAGGCTAGTGGTGACTACTAGAAATATTTTTGCTTAAATAACTTTTAAAAAAAATTGAAAACACCTTAACGTCACGCGAGGTATGGACTTGAGAGAATCCGAGCTCGAAATTGAGGAATTAATAGTGAATACCTCTAAACCTACCTTTTGGTATTTTCCTACACCGACGGGGAAAGTTCGAGTAGGCCGTGACAGCTTGGCAACTTCGTTGGGGAGCTGGTTATTGACCTTAGTGGACTTGGACCGTAAAATAATTTGTTGGTTATTATCTAACTTGGTCCGAACTTTGTAGTTCGTCCGCAAGTCAAAGTCATGTGGAAAACAAGGTTAGTTCGCTAATGATGTGTTAGATGTTCTTGTAGGTTGAGAGTTATAAGGGGATAAATGATTGTAAATCATTTGTTTTGCAGGTGGTGTATGGATGTATGAAATGTATACGGGGTTTATATAGAAGTATTGATTGCTTTTAATACGGATGCATGTCTCATATTTACATTACTACACTTTGCATAATAGGCGGCTGGCCAGCTTTCAATTCCATGCTATAATTACACCATCAGTAGTACAGAAGATGATGCAACCACAAGTTGTTAGGTACAAATATTCACAATGTGATATTTGTTGATGGAAAATGCATCCACATTTACCCAAAAATCGATGATCACCAAGTCAAAAGATGCTCTTATGGTAGAGAGATTGACATGAGTGATGGTAGACTATTTTTGAATTTTAAGAAAGCTCAATTATGATGTAATTAGCAACACGTGTTGTGTTTACTATATCAAATAATCTCATTTATCTTTAGTCTAGAAATTTCAATGACTAATATATACCAAGTAAAACGCGCGTAGTTATTCTTGAAATGAGCTAAGACAAATTTTTTTTGTAAGTCAGGAAGTCCAAAAGAAAAAAGTCAATCAAATGTGATGGATTACCAATGCATCCTTGTCCACCTTCACTGCCTTTGTGCCATCATTTTGATAATCCTTTGGGCAAGAATATGTATAATCCCCTTCAGCATTATGGCAAATTCTCTCACATAGGTTCTTCTCTGGATCTACCCATTCATCAACATCAACACAAACTAAACCCGCGCATGAAATGTGTCTAGTTTGCTCAAGCCATATGATACAAAGGACAAGTGAAACAATGTTGATAAATCGATGTACCAGGACCTGCTAGACAATAGCACTTCTATCTGCATCCTTTTTCAGCGCCGGCTCAAATGGTGTCCTTGTTGCACATGTAGCTCGTGCCGTCTTTTTGGTGTCGTCGCATGTTTGATCCGTTATCACCGATTCGAGAACTAGAGATAAAAAATATTGCCAACCCATAAGTTTTAGGCATGATTGGAAAAGCTCTCGACGGAGATGTCGTAGTCGGAGGAGTCCCCAAGGTTGCTTGTCTCGAAGCAATCGATACGAGAACACGACCGGTTTGCTGACGTTCGAAACTCTGCTGCATGAAGACATACACTCGAAAGAGTGCTTCTCTCGGCGGTCTTCGAAGGAGGCTGACGTGTTTGCAACCGATGGCGGTGAACTTGCTCTTGCTGCTCGATACGGGGAATTCAGCTATGGTGAGTTCCGGCTAATTGCTCAACCCGTCGAGACGAGCAAGCTCTTCTTGTCACAACATGAGCTGCTCTTACTTTTCAAATTATTTCGAGTGATCAAACTAGGATATTAGAGTTTAAGGAAATGGCTCTCATTCTGTGGGAAAGAAAGAGTCTGGTTTTCTCCTTTAACAATCGATGTGCATGGCAATTTTTTCTTTTGCGGCATTGATTAATGCAAAACTCGAAAATTGATTTAGGAAAGGAAGAGACCTGACCCTTTCCTTTTTACGAATAAAAAGAATTCTTGTTAAACTCTATGTTTGAACCATTCCAAAACATAATATTGCACCGTAAGTATTAGTCCTGAAACAACAACTATTGACAATAAAACCTAGCTAGTTAACAGATTTCATCAATGATAACGACGCATAATTTCCTTAGAGGTTATCTTAATAAACTTCTTAGGTGTGTTTATTTGAGTGAATTTTTTTTCGTGATTTAGATTTATGGATTTTCGTTGGTTTGGTTTGTCGAAAATAGTTAGTCAATGAAAAACTATTTATACTAAAATAAAATATGCACACTTTAAATTAGGAAAATAAAATAATTAGTCGATCCTATATTCATTTTGTGTGCTTTGGAACATTGAAAACTTCGCGTTTAGCAAAAGCCAAATTGTGAGAAAGGAAAGATTGTAAGATGGTTCACAATTCCACTTACATGTCCGAAAAGACTTTAATAAAGACTTGTCATTTCCTACTAGGATTAACGCCACCAAGCTCCTTATATTAGTTTACGTGCTCAAAGCAGCTTTAAACTCAATGAGACACGAGGCTCCCATGTCCAAACTATTAATTAAACTACCAAGATGGCGGTACGTTGTCCCAGGTTAACAGATCTTCCCATCAATTTAAGTTTTCCACTAGAGTTCACACGGAGTTTTACTCAAATGGATCCGACCCTATCATGTAGATATGTCCTCCTGTTGAAAGAAGATGTGAATCACCAAATTGCAATATCTATTCGATGATAATGCAAGCACAGGCAACGCTTCGAGCATGCAAAATACTACGAGTCAATACGAAACATGAAAGCACAAAGTAAAGATGTAAATCCTCTCTTTCTGATAGGTCTCGCCCATTTGTCGGATATCTTCACTTTTGCCCCCGGTCGTGCGCGGCTGCCGTCGAAATCTTCGCATTATAGCCTGAGATTGAATGCGTTCGGACTCCGAGTCAATGTTAGTCGCTTTCGCGACCGTAGTTAACTTCAAGCCGAGGCTCGTGCGAGTGCCCTAGTGCGTGAACTTTGCTTTACACAGCGAATGCATATATGCTTGTAGATCTTAGTTGCGTAAATCTTCCGTCCTTAGAGCCGTCGACGAGAAAGGATTTATAGAGCCAAACATTCGCATGATGCTTGTTTCGCGAAACATTTTCCTTCTGCAAATTAATGATGCGCATATCCAATCAGAACTTGAAGAAAATCTTACCTTGCTTCCATTGCAGTGATCGTGAGACCCAACGGTTACCATTTGATCCAATGTGATCCCAACCAATTGTACTTACTCTAATGTGATATTAACTATGATACCCGCACATGAATGCTAGGCCACCATGATCACGAGAAATTAGGATTATTAAACACATATTCTCGGTTGTTAGATGTAGCAAATGGCTGCATTCGATACTTTTTAGTGCCCAAATTTCTAGATGCAACGACCCTCCCTAGGTTAGTGAATACTGAGCCCATAAATTACATATATACTTTGGACTTTATTATCATCCGTCGCTAATTGAAGGTAATATTTTTTTTGTTGGTTGGTTAAAGATATGGATATTATAATTTATTTACTTACAATTTAGTAATCACAAGAAGGATTGGAGAAAAATATGACCGTACTCACTGATCTTATGGATAAGTAACATAAGCATAGGTCACTTGATGAAAGACCCAAACGTGAGATTCATTTTGGTTGGTAACATGTGGCATTGAACATATTGCTGCGGAATAACATCAAAAGATGTACACATCCAATCACAACTAGTAAAAGATGAAAGCAAAAGTAAAACTACACGAGACAGAAAATAAACGTGAAAATCCTAGATGGAAATAACCACGGGGAGAGTGGGGTTTCACCATCTTCAACAAATGAGTATAATTTCAAAGATCTAAAGATCTAACAAGAAGATAGAAAGAAAAAAGAAGGGACAGAATGTTGAGGCCAGGGTTGACAATGTGTTGTGCAATGCATCTTTTTTATAATCTCCCTTCAAAGAACCTTAAAACAAAGGTGGATGGTCTAAAATGCCTTTATCACTAATTTGAAAGTCAAAACTCAACAACTCTCCACCTTGACTTCAAATCTCTAGAAGAGCGTTATGCCAAATGTAATAGGATCTCTCACTTTCTTACCATCAAGAGTGACCACACAAAACCACCCTCCAAATGGTGGAATCATCGATTCATGCCCTTGAGCCTACATGAGCATACTCAGCATAGGAAACAAGAAATGAAGGGCCATTAACTCCTCCTAGACAACTCAAATGGTGAAAAGAAGCAAGTCCAAGCAACTTGGTCAAATGAATTGATTTGATAAACATATCTACATGATTATCTATTGTAGGTACTTGCTTCATTATAATCATAGTATTAGCAACCTCATCACGCATAAAGTCATAACGAATGTTGACATGCTCCATTCTCTCATGATACATCACGTTCTTGATTAACTAGATCGCACTTTGGTTATCGCAAAAGATAATGGAGGCTTCCTCTTACTTCACTCCAAATTCTACAACCAAATGCTTCAACCAAGCTTCCTTTGTTGCTTCCGTCACTGCCACGTACTCTACTTCGATGGTAGACAAAGCAACCATATCCTATAACATTGTTCTCCAACTAACCATGGAACCGCCATGTAACGACCCACTTCCGACTCCCTTTTCGAGGTTTAATTGTGAGAAATTAAGGGTTTAGTTAGTGGCCCGTCGGTCCCAGGAGTTTCTCGGACTAAACCGTAAATTTTTGTTTCGGGCAATTCTGGACTTCCGAAAATGGTGTGTTGATCCCTCGAATTTGCATTTTGGCCCAAAAAGGAGTGAATTTTGGGCCTAGGGACTTTTCCATTTTTTTTTTGAAAAGTTGACTTTTGGTCAATGTTGACCGTTGACTGGTTAGTGGACTAGTCAGCTGCACCATGGACTGGTTTGACCGTCGGCCCATATACGTTAACCTGACCCATGCACGCTGACCCGACCTAGCCCACATAGGAGCCCAGCTCTCTCTTCCTCTATCTTCCCTTTGACATTTTCTGCGAGCCATTGGTTGGCGTGTCGTCGAAGGGCCCCACTGCTAGTCAATCAACTAGCCAACTGCCGACAACAGCTACCCACTACCCCTAGGACCTAGCCGGAGTACACCACGACCAATGGGAGGCCACTATTTGTTGATGGCGAAACTCTTCTCTCCTCAGCTCATCAACCACCCTTACAATCCCACTTGAGCAAACCTCCCACTTTCAATTACCATAACTCCTGACTTCGAGCTCTGTTTCGATCGTCGTTGGTGCCATTGTGTCCCTTGCAATGCCATCTTCAAGAATCAGCCAACGGCTACCATCGTCTCTGTCTAGATCACCATCGACAGCCCTCGAAAGAAGGCCTCGCTGCTCGGCCTTCCTTTTTTTTTCCGAAAAAACTCATCAAGCTTCAACTGGTGAGTTCTCTCATTCCTTCAATCTAGAGCTTGCCACTACTTCCAATCGACTTCTAGGTACCCCAATACCCTAGTTTTTTGCTTTTGATTGGATTGATTTTGTCTAAATTTGGCTAGGTTTTGATTGAACTCCATTTTGCCCGAAACGAGTTGCCAAAACCCTAGATTGGACTGTTCCGGCGACACCTATCCCTTGTCGTTCACCAATCAACTCGTAGGCACCTCGTGAGTAAAACCTAGCCTTTTAATTTGATTGATTTGATCCAAGATTGAAGGATTGAAGCTCGTTTGTCTTTGCCCTTTCTCGGAACTCTAGCTTGTCGAACCGCCGTCTTCGATGAGCAATTTCTCTCTGCTTCAGCCACCACAGTCGCCGCCACCACCCTCGATTTACGCGTTGAGGAGTCATCTTCAAAGCCCAGCCAGTTGCCAACTTTGATTTGGCTTAAGGAGGGAGAATCGAGCCTCAACTTGACGAGACCTCGTCTGACCCGATCCCTTGACCCAGTCCCTTGACTTGGTTCCCAACCCGGTTTGCCCAACTGGGTTTGTTCATGGGTTGTTCGTGCAATCAAAGCCATTTTGTCGCCAACAACCACCACCCACAGGCTTGGCTCGCCTCTCACAGCCGGGGGCTGCCTTGGTTCGTCACACCCAATCACTTTTCGACACAATTTGAAGTAAGTGGACTCCTAAACCTCAATTAGACATATTTACCATTTTAGTAGATTTATTATGAATAATTGGATGATTCGATTGCATGGTTGGATTGATGAGGTCAATTGTGGCTATTGCTATTGCGCCAATGATGTCATGACTGGATGTAATGGTTAGTTGGCTAATGGGCAATGTGACGATGATTTGATTGCATAATTATAGATGAGGCCAATTGTGGCTTTGGTTATTGCGTCAATATTATGGCGACTGGATGGACTGATTAGATGGCCAGTGGGCCCTAATCATCGTTGGGACAGTATCTAGTGGCCGTTGAGTTATGAATGTGACGATGAGACAAGGAGATTTAGCTAGAGTCTCAAGCCGGTTGTGGACGGCCTTAATTATTTAATTACGTAATTTATTTAATTATTTTGTTACTTATTTAATGATTTATGTTATCATTATGGCTAACCCTAATTTGATATGCAAATAGGGCTTACTGCCAAGTCCCGGTCATGAACTAGTTGACTTATAGATAGAATGAGAGGGTTAAAAATGATTAAGTTCTAGGTAAGAGCTAGGCGATAAGAGTTTGACTAGAGGTGACAGTTGATGGGTGAGACGCAATTAGGAACCCTAAGGCGATAGTGTTCCTAATTTTGGTAGGTTTAGGCTCACTGAGATATCCACATATCTCACCCCACCACCCCAAACTCTATTTCAAGATTCAATTATGGACCCGGAGGAGGAGCTGATTGTGCAAGAGCTAAATGAGCAAGTAGCAGGTCGAGTCGGAAATGATGGAGGAGGAGGAGGAGGAGGAGGAGGAGGTAGAGGAATGGGTGATGGAGCCCATGCTCTTGAGTTCTAATGAGGAGGAGGAAGAAGATCCAAAAGAGTGGGTGCTGCCTGACTGCCCAGCGGACGAAGGGTGGATTATAGATAGGGAAGTTATGTGAAGTTGGCTAATCGTGGAGACACATGAAGAGACGATGTGGGAATGGAATGAGAACGTTTGGGCACGGGTCCCCCACTAGTTTAGGGTGGAGTATACTGGGGTTCTTGAAGGTACCATGACTTACCACTCAGAGCATCATGGAGTCCCATTGGGAGGTTATGAGCAGTGGCATATAGATCCTAACGGAGCTGACAATTCGGAGGATGGCATTGTAATTGACCCCCCCCCCCACCTAGTTGGGTCCACGTTGATCTCTAGGAACAGATCTTTCCTTATAGGATAGTAAAATTTTCCCTTCCTCGCCACTTTTGACTGTATAGTTTGCAGGACACGGTCCCTTCCTAGGCTTTTTTAGGTCTTTTGGGTCTAGAAGAATATGATTGTACAGTGACTAGTGTTTGTAAAAATTGATGTTTATAAAGAAAGGCAGATGTTTTTAGGATGACGTGGAGAGTTGTGATTGTAGTTTAATTTTTCTCGCTCTCGCTATCGATGACTCTAATATTCAAGAAGGTCAGCGACCTACCTGGGACATCGCAAGTAATTTGTCCAGAAGAGAAGTTGATTGGAGACTACCGCGCGCTCGGGAGTAAGAGGTGACAAACCAAACATAAAAAACATGATCTATCAAATATATGTTGTCGAGATCACCTGTATAATAAGAATGAACGAAGCCAACACCAAATGTCCTATATCATAATCTTTTTTCAAATACTAAACCCATTTTTGACATACATTGAATGCATCAAAACATCCACTTCATAGCTTGGTAGTGAGTTTTACCTAAACGTGACATATACCTACTCACAATACTAACTGCTCAGGAAATGTCTGGACGGATGTAAACCATAGCATACATAAGACTGGCCACAGTACTAGTATATGGAACTTGAAACATCTCATCTTCCTCTTATTCGGTTTTAGGTGGTAAAGAAGCCGAGAGCCTAAAATAGGATGCCAAGGAGTACTTAGTGATTTTGCATTTTTCATGCCAAAACATTCAAGCACTTTCTCAACATACCTTTTTGCGAAGTATATGACTTTCCCAACTTGTCTGTTTATGCCAATCCCATACATAATATCGTCTTGGCAACTCCAATATCCTTTATCTCAAAGTCCTTAATAAGTTACCTCTTCAAACATTGTATCTATGACAATGTTCTTTGCTACAATAAGCATGTCATCCACGTATAACAAGTAAATAAAAGAACTATCATGTAATCTCTTGTACCATACTAGTTATGCGCACTTCTCAAATGGTCATAACTTAACATAAAGCTATTAAACCTCTTGTACCATTGTCGTATTGCTTGAGGTCATACAAAGAACATTTAAACTTGCAAACATGATCTTTATTCTTAATAATGAATCCGTTGGTCTAAGACATATAGGTTGTCTTCTCAAGCTTGCCATGTAGAAAAGCTATCTGGACATCAAGTTCTAGATTATAAATGGCCACAAACGCGAACAACATACAAATGGAATTACATTTTACAATGAGAGAGAACACTTCACTAATGTCGATCCCCTCTTTCTGACTAAAACCCTTTACCACTAAACATGTCTTGATTCTTTCATCTTCAACTCCTGTAATTCTCTTATTTCTTTTGAAGACCCACTTGCATCTAGTAGTTCTTTTTCCCTCACGCATTTTACAAGCTCCTAAGTTAGGTTCTTATAAAGAGACTCCATTCCTTCATTCATTGCAACAAGCCATTTCTTAGATTTAGAGCAAATGGTAGCTTTTTGAAACGTAAAACTTTCTTCAATACGAAGCTGTTCAACAACTGTAAGAGCATGTGCTGCCAAATCAGTAAAGTTGTATCTATGGGGAGGCTTAATTTGTCGTTTAACCATCCATGCAACCAATGTTTGAGGTTGCTCAGCTTTTTTTCACTTCATCTTCAATCAAATATGAGTCTTATTGCTCACTCACTTTCTGGTTGAATAAAAAAATCTTCAAATGTTATCCATGGATGTTACACATGAAACGCCACCTCTTTCCCAACATTCTCCTCCTGCATACCTGTAGACTCAACAACAACCATTGTATTATCAAGCATAAAACTTTCATAGAAAAATGACATCTCTGTTTATTATAAGCTTTGATGACTGATGGTCAGAACATCACAACCTATATTTCTTAACCCTATCTGCATAACCAAGGAAAATATATTTGTTGAGTCTAGGTTCAAGCTTACCATCTTTCACATGATAATAAGCGAGACATCCAAATGCTTTCAAAACAGAATAATTAGAAGGTTTATCTGACCATACCTCATTTGAAGTCGGTTAAAGGAGAATGGTTCACCAAATAACATTGTCGTGTTGACGGCTTTAGCCGAAAAAATCTTTCCCAAGTCCAGTATTAGAGAGCATATATCTAGTTCTATCTAAAAGTATCCAGTTCATGTGCTTTATCACCCTATACAATTGAGGTGTATGCCTAATTATTCAATGTTGAAACAATCCCTGAATTTGCACGGTACTTATTGAAACTACATCCACAAAACTAAAGATCATTGTTTGTTCTAAGACAATTTATCTTTTTCCCAATTTGATTTTCAATCAACATCTTCCACTTCTTAGATGTATAAAAAATGTCGCTCTTACGCATTAAGAAATAGACCTAAACTTTCCTAGAAAAGTCATCAATAAATGTCAGAAGATAAAGTGCATCACCTTTAGATGTAACCTATGCAGGTTCCCATAATCGGAGTGAACATAATCAATTGTGCCTTTCATCGAGTGCACCCTAGTACTGAAGTTAACTGTGTGCTGATTCCTAACAACACAATAGTCGGACAAATCAAGTGAGACCGTATGATACACATAAAGTAAACTACACTTACTTCAAAAATTCACTCCTTTTTGCTCACGTGGCCCAATCGCAAATGCTATAGCATTGATATCTCAAAATCTGAAGATAGTGATACATTTGAAGAACCCATAACAATACTTCCCTGTAATACATGAAAGTTATTTTTCTTGGTACCTCTCATCACAACTAAGGAGCCCTTCGAAACTTCCTCAACTTATTTTGTAAGCATCCGGTGGAATCCAAATTGCTCAACGAAATAAGGTTTTCTTCAAATCTAGGATGTATCTAATGTATCTAATAAGAAGATAGGAAGAATAGAGAAGGGAGAGAATGTGGAGGCTAGGATTAGCAATGTGTTGTGCAATCCATCCCTTTTATAGTCCCCTTTCAAGGAACCCTCAAACAAATGCATATGGTCCAAAGTACCCTTATCACTAATTTGAAAGTCAAAACGCAATCACATATGTCATGTATATTATAACACAAAATTTCCGCACAATAACTAGCAAGGCAAGAGGCAAGACCTTGGAGTACCCCAAGAAAAATATTCATCAAAGTTGGACAAACTATATCCTCGAGCAAACTCGAGACAAGATAGCTCCCACGTCTCAAAAGCATCACCAACAACGGGTAGAAAAATTAGACTATATTATACATCCTGTCACTGAGTTAGATGCAATAGCTTTCTAAATCTAAAATACACGCATAGCAACTATTTGATGAACAAGAAACAATCCAAATGCTCCTACCTTTCCACGTGAAACCAAATGACCTAGTGCAATCACATGGAGACCTAGTGCAACCATAACATCTATCACACCACGCACAGTTATGCATCAGTAACTTAAATATTCTCATCTCCCACAACTGACTGTTGGCACGACCTGGGCTTCCATGCTATCCGTGTATCCGGTGCCCACAGTCCCACTAATATCCATGGACACGTCGATCTTCTCTCCCAGCAAAGGGACCAGCCCTTTCCGATTCACATCTGTACTACTAACATCAGGATGGTTAGCCATTGCTCTGACCCTCTCCAATTCAATTGCTACTTCCTTCATGCTCGGTCTCTCCTCTCCTTTTATTGTCAAGCAACTCTTTGCAAGATTGGCAACTTCCCTCACCTGCTCATTGATTCCTTCATTTGCAATAGCTTCCTCAACAATCTGAAACAATTTGTCATTTTCTACTGATGAAACAAAATACATCGCCAAGCTCCTCTCTTCTTCTGATCGGTCAAATGAAAGTGCCTTCTTCCCCGTCAATAGTTCAACTAGCACGACCCCGAAACTGTAAACATCACTCTTTTCTGTCAATTGACTTGCGTGCAAATAGTCAGGGTCTAAGTATCCCCATGTTCCTTGAACCATAGTGAACAATTGAGTTTGATCAAGTGGGACTAATCTTGAAGCTCCGAAGTCTGAGACTTTAGAGGTATAATTAGCATCCAAAATGATGTTTGCCGACTTGACATCTCGATGGATAACGGGAATGGAAGCTGCGGAGTGCAAGTACGAGAGGACTTCAGCAGTTTCCAAAGCAATTCTCAACCGGGTCTCCCAAGATAGCTTTGATGATTTGTTTGGGTTGTGGATGTGATCGAAGAGAGTTCCATTATCGACGAACTCGTAAACCAGCAAAGGCACCTCTGTTTCCAAACAACATCCCAAACGCTTGACCACATTACGATGATTAATTTGCGAAAGCACAATGACTTCATTGATGAACTGTTCAATTTGGTTACACTCGACAAGCTTTGACTTCTTAATCGCAATTACCATATCATTTGGCAACAACCCTTTGTAAACGGTACCATATCCTCCTCGGCCGACTATTCTGCTCTCGTGATAATTGTCGGTGGCCTTCTCTAGCTCTTCAGTGCTAAAGATTTTTGCGGCTTTGGCGGTTCTGTCTGATTCATCTAATTGTTGCTGCAAAAGCAAGCCCCCATTCTGCCTAAAGTATTCTTCTTTGAGTCTAATGAGCTTCATTTTCTTGTGTCCCAAATATAGAAAGCCTATACTGAATAGCAGCGCTATTATGGCCCCGGAAACACCTGTATTTTCAGAATAATTAATTATATGACTAACTGCACAGTAAATCATCGACGACATGAAACTTTATGCGATATATCACAAGGTTTCCCCGAAAAGAAACTTAGTAGTTTCGGGACAATTCGAGTCTCAATTGGAACAGTGAACTTGGTTAAGCTCATCTACCCAAAAAAGAAGAAACAGAGTTCCACGGCCTGCGGAAAATGTCATCAATTTGACAGGGATATGAACGAAGTAATAAGCTCGAACAAACCGCAAGAATACGTACTTTCTTTTCCCACGGTACTTGAGTGGACTTGCTTACAGCTTTCTAGGTCTTTACTCAGTCAAATTCACGTCATTTAATACCATGGACGCACAGAAACTTCTTCGTTGAACTATGCATGAGTCTAAATAACTCAACACAAGTCCTATCTCTACAACCAGCTATATCCCTTTCGATGACATGAAATTAAATGGCAAGGACTAGTGGCTTAGAAGAATTTTTCTTTTGAATGGATTATTATAACTTCCTCTTTTACTGATGTCATCATCTTGAATAAATGTTATCATATCACCAGTAATTAACTTTCTATCTGAATAATATCGCGGTAAATATAATTTGTATCACATAGAAAAGAAAGACGAAACTACAGATGGAACCAATCTTTATCTGTTCTTAGATGCTAAACGATACATGAGAGAGAAAGGAACAAGTTCGACTTTTAGAATAAAACTTAAACCAAACAAATGCATATCCACAATTCAATCAATCGCCTTCTTCATTTTACCGCTTATTGCATTTTGGAAAAAGGGGACGCTAAAGAAAGAAGGACTTGAGCATGTACTCGGGGAACGCAATGAGGAGGGGCGGGGTTCTCGTGATGACACCAAATTTTTTAAAAATAAAATCGATAAGCACAATCCGTAGGAAGATAGGAACTACGTAAAGAAGAAACGCATAAAACAATGTGTCACGG
Organism: Melaleuca alternifolia; assembly: GCA_019926035.1. Lineage (NCBI taxonomy): Eukaryota > Viridiplantae > Streptophyta > Magnoliopsida > Myrtales > Myrtaceae > Melaleuca > Melaleuca alternifolia. The sequence goes on along the minus strand of JAGKPW010000094.1, from coordinate 369,378 downwards.
GTAGCACAAAGATAATAACAGTGTGCTATAATGGCGTAAATATTTGAGGCTAAGGACATGTAAAATTTGGGATTACAGTCAAATCTAGAGCTCCATTTTGGCAAGCCCAGAAGTTCGGCCAGAATTGGGTCAATCTCTATATGTTTGGGCGAAATTAAGCTGCGTTTATTATATAAAGTTTCAAGGTGAAGTGAGGAAAGAGTATAGGAAATGACTCTTCAACTAGAAAACCTTAGGAGGAAAAAAGAAAGGGAAAAAGGAAAAAAGAAGGCTAGCCATATTTGTTCCTCACCCTGGCATGGATGTGGAGCATAAAAACATTACCCAATCTCGGCCACAAAATGCATTCATCATGGGTTTTCACTCACTATTTGGGACTAGGAAGTGAGGATTATCCATTTGGATTGACAAAACAGCCCATCCCTAAGCGAAAGTCATACGAGTAGACCGTGTATTCTCGCATACGGTACCGATATTAATATTCGCGACATGATCTCCATCGTCGAAAAATATATTTGCATTCGCCTAAAGCCCAAGGTCGCGCAGTCAAAAGATGCTGTAAGAGTCCAGATGTTGGCATGAGTGGGACTATTCTATTTTTTAAATTTAAAAAAGCTCAAATATGATGTAATTAGTAATATGTGATATACTCAATGCATCGTATCATGTCATTTATCTTCCGCATAAAAACTTCAGTGAGAAGGGTATAGAAAGTCTCTCTTTGAATTATTCCAAGCAAGGAAAATAGTGGAAGAAAAATCGAGCGAAATTGAGAATAATTAATTTTCTCCTAAACTAATTATGTATTCTCAAAATCATCAGAATATTATGTTTTTTTAGAATGAAAGAACTTACCAACCAGAATCACCATCAAATGTGATTGATTAGAATTGACAACGCATCCTTGTCCATCTCCACTGCCATTCTTCCCATCACCAAGATAACCCTTTCGGCATGAACATGTGTAATTCCCCTCAGTATTATGGCACTCTGCCTCTCGCACACATGCGTTCATCTTTGAATTTGCACATTCATCAATATCTACATAAATAAAAAACACACATTAAATGTATCCATCTTATCAGATCATATCAATACGAAGTGTAAGAGAAAGAAATTGATCATATCAACGTACCATGACAACCATCCTTGAGGTAAGGATTTCCTTGATAACCATTTTTACAAGTGCACTTGTACCCAGGTCTGTTTTTGGCATCGGTGCAATCAGTGTTGTTGGTGCACCTGTAGATGTTCTTCTTCTTGGCGTCCTCGCATGTTTGATTCCCTATTGCCCAGTCGAGAACTAGATGGGAATGGTTAAATGTAAGCTGCTTAAGATCGCTAATCGAGAAGTCATATGAGCCACTTTCGGCCACGAAGGCATAACTGCAAGGATTGAAATCTAGGATGGACTGATGAAGGTCAAAGCTGCCAATGGCAATGTCGTAGCCGAAGGAGCCTCTCGGGATGTTCGTCTCGCAGCAACCGGCACGAGAGCATGACCCGCTGCTAACGTACGACATGCTGCTGCAATAAGACATACAAAAGTACTTCCTCTCACGTGCTAGAAATGACTTCCCATCACGTGCTCCAAATGATGCCCATGTGTCGCAACCGACAGCAATAAACTTGTTCTTGGTGCTGGATATGGGGAAATCGGTCAGCTTGAGACTCGGATCAATGATGCTACTTGTTCTCGACTCATTGCGCCCGCTAGCGTTATAGCATGCTTGACTAGGCAAAGCGTTTACTCGCATCTCGTGGTCCTCGATAGAAATGCTGAGTATTTCAATGCTGCTACCACTTTTATTCATGTAAGGTACCGGAGGATCTGTAGACTTGTCACAATCCACAACAAAAGATGGGTGTTTGATGCGGCAGTAGGAACTGCTGTCCCTCAATCCGAAGGGATATGGAATTGAGAGGTTTCCACAAGTATTTTGGCATCCGGGCTTCGTCATGGAATCAGCAGCTTTTGTTATGTGATTGTGGTATGGAGCCAATAAAACCCTAAGCACCACAATCTTCAAGAGAAGCTTATGGATGGCCATGTTCTTCCTTCAACTCTCTTCAGATATTTTTGTTTCTAATGAATTAATTCGATGGGTTCGGGGGATTATAAGGAGAACTAAGATGGGCTTCTTCCTCTTTTTTTTCTTTGGTCAGGAAAGTGTAGTCAAGTCCAATAGTAAGTCAAGTTATGGAGCCGACGCCAGTTGGTCCTAGCCACTTGCATGAGAAAATTCCATGAAAAAAATTCCATGTCTAGAATACATTTTATTTTATTTTCAGAACAAGAATATTCAAATATTAATTATAGTGAATGATGTGTTTCTCAACTTCATAAATTTAATTCGGTTGCATCTTTATTAGTGATTAAATTTTTTCATGAAATATGCTTTTGAATAGTGATGTTAGTAAAAGAAAAGCCTATTCGAAATATAAATAAAACAATTACTAGAATGGTACTATATGATTAAAAATATTGTTTTATATGTTGGAATACATAGCCCATGTATCCGCTATTTCTTAGAAAATTAACTCCTTCTATAACAATTAACAACATGAATTCTTGCTTATCATTACACATTGTAGCTAAGTTAATTAGATGCTAACCTATTATCTTTTTTGGTGACGTAACATCAGGCATAATTTTTATTTATGACCTTTGAAGTTTTAGGTACTCTTCATTCAACTGTAAAATATGTGCTAACGTGTTTCAATTATTTTTCTCTCTATTAGTCCGATTTTTAGCAGAACTGTACCCAAAAGCAAAAGATTTTCCCATTAGATCTTGTTTTATAGAGCAATTTCACCCAGTGGCTCCAAATCAGTTAATAGTGTTCCGTTGTAAGGGTAAAATGGATTGAAAGTATCTTAACAGTGGACTAGTTAAGGAATGATGAGTTATAAATCATGTTTTAATAACCAAATTAAACATATTCTCCATTAGATTTCCTCAAAACTTTAGCTAGAGGCAGCAACATGTTCTGCAAATCATATTATAGGCTAAGGTAGGACACTTCACATGAATTAATTTCTAGTATATGTTCAGATTTTCACAGACCACATCAGCTAAAACTTGAAAATAACATAAGTTTTGAGGGATCACCCCGAATAAAAGCTTGAAATTAAAATTTAGGATCACGAAGTAATTATCAGGAAAGGCATATATTCATCATGCAAATTATGTTTTACCTTAGTCAACATCATTGGTTAAATTCTCATGAAAGCGTCTTTAGTGAAAAAACATGCTATATGGTCCACTTTCAAGAGGCACACCTAAATTGACACCTTTTTCGTGCAACATCACCTGAAATTGTTTGAAATCTAAAAGACATAGAGGCAACTTTTACTATAGTCTTTTTTTGACATATTGCTACTTTAATTCTCCAATGAGTTGTAGGGTATAGTTCTATGACAACAATATCATTTTGACCTTATTATATTCGGTAGATAAGACTTTTAACTATTTTGCAATATCCACCAAGGAAGTTGAGAAAATGATATTAATCTAAAAGTCCATTTGTTTCATGCAAAACGAGTGATTTGAAAAATATTTCTATAAAAATAATTATTTGTACTGTTTATAAAAATGAATGATCAATAAATTTTTGATCATCTATGCATATATTAGATATAAACCCTTATTCGTGATGATAATATTTTTCATCAAATAATTATTTCAAATAATATAAGCAATCATTTTTTTAAAAGTGCTTTTCAAATCACTTGTTTTCTGCAGAAGAATTGGAGCATAATTATCTTTTTTTTTATTATCAAGAATCCTAATTTTGCAATTCTTTCTTTCATTTCGAATTTAGCTTCGTACACACGAGCAAACCGAGTCCTAAGTGCAAGTCTCCATTCACATTTCAAATCAGTTAGGGAATTTCTATAACCAATTGTAACATCACAACGTGAATCACGTTCCTAGTAAAAGCGAACCTCGCTGTCGAGATCGGCCAAATCATTAAAGTTCACAGACCTGTTCGAAACGTAGAAATATTAGTCGGATGTGCAAGTCGTTGCTTGGCTTTTCAGGTCAATCCGAACGTCGGGCTGCACGGTGTTCGGATTGTGGAAATATGAGCTGGCTGTGCAAGTCGTTGCGTCGCTTTTTCCGGTCAAGGTCGACGTGGATTTCATCCGATTCTTTGGACAAGGAATGGCACTGAATATATCTTTGCTTTAAGCTGGAGGAGCAAAGGAAGTTGCTTTTCTTCCGAGAGTTAAAATCACGAACAGTGGCGATAGATTTCTCACTTCAACTTTTCCTGATGTTATTAGGTTTAAATCAGGTATGGCTACAAAACGAATTTATCAAAAAGAAAAAAAAAACGAATGGATCTCTTTGGTTTTTTAACTGCTACAGAAAAGAATGTCTAGGTCAATGAACAATACACACTTAATATTTAAGTATTAACCGAATATATTAATGTAAACATTAGTGGGATAAGTTTCTTTTTTTTTCTAATTAAACTAAATAACGGTGAGAATAAAGCTATTCCACGACATGGTTATAAAATTGAATCTAGTCACTTTGCTAATTATATATTAGATCGTGTCATTCCAACATAACATTAAGGTTATAGAATTCGATCCATTCAAACCTTTCTTTGCTCACCCAAAGAGGGGAAAAAAACCAACTTTTTCTGTCGTTGTACTCTTATTATAGATCTCATCTTGGGAAAACACTTATATATAGGAATCCAGTATGGTAACATATCTAATTCGACAATTGGAAATATGGTGTTTGTCTCATGTCTAGCACATTCCATAATTAACCCTACCTAAGGATATAAAGAAAGAAAATATCAAACCACCTACTAAAGTCAATTTAGCAAGTGATGATGAAATTCAATAATATCTTATGGCTACGACGACATCCACTCTATTAGGTGACTGTTGGATTTCTCCTAGATTAGTTATTTCTTTTCTCTTCAGCTAAAGTCTCTCAATATTATAGTTAGGGCCTCAATACTATTATATATATTTTAACATGATTAAATTTGATTCCACGTAACATCAAAGTTTCATGCTATATGCTATGCTTAATTTCTCAAAATAATACATGACTTTGAATTCAGAAAAACAGTAAGATACAACATGGACACCAACAGGAGTTAACGGGGGATAAAGTTACTGAGAAGAAGATTTAAGACCAATGTGCTGTCACAATACGTAGGCCCTTCTCTTAGCAATCAAAATAGGACTGACTTCTATTCTGCAAATCTCATTAAAATGGTCGCCTTGAGACTCAAAATTTTTCGTACCAGTCTAGCTTTTTCTTCAACAGGGTCACTTTGACTGGTAATATAAAGAGCAATATAGTTACTTCACCAAAAATCAGAGGATCATATTATCATCGATTATTCCTGTCCTTCAAGAAACAATATGACTAGAGAACGACAAAGTTTACATGAACATGATAGGAGAAAATATGAAGGTTTTCCGGAAGTTCAATACCATTTTATTAAAGCTGTTCATTGCTTTTTATAACATAATGGCAAGGGCATCACATGGACAAGACATATGACAATTTTTCAAAAATACATCTTGGGAACAAATTCCGTTATACAAGATGAACAATTTTAAAATGACACTAACATAATAAACTATGAAGATTCCTGCATATAATTACAAAGCATAAAGCTCACCCATTAACAATCTGGCAGAATCGGTTCCCTTACTGATGGGCTCCTAGTGTATGGCTAGATTGGGGTCTTCGAATGAGTCACTGCATTCATGATACGTGCTTTGTGGATAAAATATATGTCTATCAGGGGTCTTCAGAGAAATAAATCGACTCTGGTTGATTATGCTTGCTTCTAGAGCCTAGTAGATTGCATCCCTAGTGGCCTCGCGTGCTCGGAAATCATACCTCAGCATTAGTTCTTCACATGCACTGGGCCAGAGGAATTTTGGAACAGATCAATTGCATTCGCAGAGGATGCACGGGACTTCTCTGTAATGTCCACTAATTTTTAAAAGCTCCGACTATAGGACCTATACAATTTGGGTTTAGGACAAGGACAACCTATCTTGCTTGCTCCTTACCAAAAAAAAACCTCTCTTGCTTGCTGGTCCTCCAGTGAAGAATTTCCATTTCACATGAAGACATGAAGATAATGGTAGTGTGAACTTCAGGATTTGGGTCTCTGCATTTTAGCTTTTTGGAGAACAGATATTAATAGTGCTTAGGATGATGACAAGTATTCTTCGTGAAGAAAACTAGCAGTGGGGGCGGTACACAGGAAACTCGACTCTAATTGCATAGTTGTGGAACAACTACAGAGAGAAAATCCATTCTCCAGGAAGAGCCACGACATCAAAAGCCGCGATAACCTAATAACCAAGGCGGGCTACTTCATAATAAATCAATTATTCGTATTCAATGAAGGATTTGTATACCTCAGAATTTTTAGTCTACATGAGCTAAATCTTGTAACTAAATTAATATTTGCACCTCTATTAATAAATAGTCGATCAGGTCACAAACAAGCTTGACATGACAAATACAGGGAGGATTTGGTAACAATAACATAATTGACGAGGATCTATTCAACTATTTGGCAAATACAGGGAAAACTACCAAAAAAGTTATAAACTTATTTTCTTAAAAATTTTAATTGTACCAATTGAGTTTTAAACATTTTATTTTTTGCTAATTGAGTTTATACAACTAATTTTAGCCTGATATTACTAACATGAGCATTAACGGTACCATATAGAACAACCGGCATTAACATAGATAATTTTTATAAATTAAAATTTGTTATTTGTTATTACATATTTTTCCCTAACAAGTCCAGCAAAGGTTGTTGTCTGACCCATGCTGTCACACATGAGGCCCTATTAACCCTCACCAACCATAGAAGTCTCTCCCATTCCACTTAAAATTTCGAGCTCATTTTACTAAACATGAAGTTTTTTGTTGGAAAGGCATAAATCTTTTTTGCTATAAGTATTTAGAGAGCCTCTCTCCATCATTATAAGAATCAAAACTTATAGTTCCTTACTTGCCTGTTGTGACTTTTCCATCATTGTTGCATATATCGTTGATTAAGCACAGATTTAAGGAAAATATCCACTAGAATCTCCAGGTATGTCAATCATGAAATTACCAAGGATGTAAGAGAGAAATCTGAACATACCATCATCCATCAAATGCATAAGATATTTCAAGTGTATAAATGGTGACCTGTAGTACACATGAGCTTCATTGCGCAGCACTTTCTGTTTGGCAATAACTAAACCATCGACCATTCATCACGCCATCAAAACCTAAACCCATAGGAATCATGAAGCAAGCCTTAAGTTGATGTTGGCCTTCCTCTTGGTGACTTGCATAATATATTTGTTAATATGTTGAAATACAGGCCTATGTATCCGATATTTCTTAGAAAATCAACACCTATTATATCAATTAAAAACGTGAATTCTTTATCATTACAAATTGTAACTAAGTTAATTAGATGCTAATCTATTATCTTTTTTGGTGACGTAACATCAGGCATGATTTTTATTTATGACCTCTGAAGTTTAGATAACTTTTTAAATTCATTTTTATCATTTTATAATCTTCATTCAATTGTAAAATATGTGCTTACATGTTTCAATTATTTTTCTCTCTATCAGTCCTACTTATAGCAGAATTGTACCCAAAAGCAAAAGATTTTTCCATTACATCTTGTTTTACAGTGCCAATTTTCACCCAGTGACTCCATATCAGTTCACAGTTTTTTGTTATAAGGGTGAAATGGATTGAAAGTATCTTAACTGTGGAAACAATTAAGGAATGGTGAGTTATAAATCATCTCCTAATGACCAAAATAAACATATTCTCCATTAATTTCCTCACAAAAAACTCTAGCTAAAGGAAGCAACATGTTTTGCAAATAATGTTATAGGCTAAGATAGAACACGTTACATGAATTAATTTCTTATCTGTTTAGAATTTCACAGACCACATCAGCTAAAAACTTCAAAATAACATAAGCTGTGAAGGATCATGCCAAATAAAAGCTTGAAATTAAAATTTAGGATCGCAGAAAAATTATAAGAAAAAGCATAGTTTCATCATGCAAATTCATGGTTTACCTTAGTGAACATCATTGGTGAATTCCTCAGAAAAATGTCTTTAGTGGGAAAAAAAACATGTTGTATGGTCCACTTCGGGAGGCACACCAAAATTGACACCTCTTTCATGTAACATCACATGAAATTTTTTGAAATAATAAAAAAAATATAGGCAACATTTAGAATAGTCTTTCTGTTGACATATTGCAACTTTAATTCTCCGATAAGAGTTGTACCATGACGACAGTACCATTTTTACCTTATTATATTCGTCAAAGAAAACTCTTAACTATTTTGCTTTATCTACCAAGGAAGTTGAGAAATTGATATTAATCTAAAGATCTATTTGTTTCATGCAAAACAAGTGATTTGATTTGTTTCTCTTATAAAAATGAATGACCTTAAAAAATGATAAAGTTCATCATTTAATAGCCTTAAAATTTTCTCTTTATAATATTGTTAGATTTTTTTTCATAGACTGTTTGAAAATACAAACTACCGACTTAACTGGATAACGCATGGATATGTGATGTACATCCCAACTCCTTGACTTATCAACTAGGGCTTCGAGTCTCATTATCACAAAGTGCAGAATTCCACTTACCTCTCCGAAGAGACTTTAATTTAGATTTGTCACTTTCTACTGAAGTTAAGGCACGAAATTCTTTGAATTGGCTTGCTTGCCCAAACAGCATTAAAACAATGAAATGCCTAGCTCCCAGTTATTAACTAAACTAGCAAGATGATGGTGCGTCGCACGGGTCGAAGACTATATTTGTTATATTACTTTAAATGTTATTGTCAGATTGAATTTTCGCAAAATATCTAAGATTCCATTAGTTTAATTTATAATAAGAATGCTGACATTCCCTATTCTTATAAAAACATCGTCCCCAATACCTGATTGTCAATAACTTCAACATCAGCTGGTCCTTGACACTTGCATGAGACAATTCAATGATGATTACCGCGTGTGATGAAGACTTTGTGCAGTGCGGTCCACAGTTACATTTCCAAATGCATGATTCATCCGAAAAAAAAAAGTTCGAATCTTTTTTTTTTTGGTAAAGATTTTTCTCGAATCTTTTGTCGCTACTCATCGTGGATAACACGCCATCGTGACTATGGGAGCCAGACACTGGAGTACTCGTGTCAAAAAGAGCTGCTCTTTACTTTACAAATAGTCTCGGAAAGGATTCTTAGGATTCTCGAGTTCAAGGGAATGTCTCTCCCTCCGGGGGAAAACAAAAGTCTGGTCTGCTCTCATTATTTTGCCAAGACTTGAGAAGTCAAGCAAAATGGCAGTAAGCGTATGCAGCGGGAGATCGCAACCCCAAAACGGGAGAATGGGAAAGACGAAAAATTGACAAGAACAGTCTGGTTTAAGCTGGTGATTGTGTGCATCACATGTGTTTCAAGATGGACGGATTGTATTTTTCTGTTTTCAGACTATAAAGAGTAACATGTAGCTTCAAGATAATTAACCAACTAACTTCTTAGAGGTAAAATATAAACTTCTTCGACCGTTGTGTTATAGAATTAAGATTTCTAAATAGGATTCCATTGTATACTTTTAAATTAATACAAGATATGTAACACGTGGATTTTTTTTTCTTTTTTCCTGGGATAGAATTTGTAAACGCCATGGATTTTGATTGATACATATTTGCGGAGAATTATCATCCCAAAGCATTTATTTTTTCCTTTAATCTAGTACCCATGTTGTATAATATTTATTACATTTTCATAATGTTGAGGAACATCCTATCTTACTACCAAGGCGGTAACAAAGAAGCAGATCACCCTAATTAATTCTATCTACCGTGTGAAAATAAAGCTGACGAATGTACATCTCCCCTTTGTCCGGCTATGCACTTTCGTAATAATGCATGACAAGGAAGATTCTGCTCCAGAAGCTGGTCTAAGCTGGACTTCACCAAGATCCAGTTTCGACGAAAATGCCGAGAACACCAAGATCGATGGATCTGCCTGATAAAGTTCGGACCTCCAACACATACATGGACGTAATGACTTTCAGCTTCATGACTTTAGTTGGGTTAGGACTTCTCATAGTGCTAACATGGAGCCTATTTTAGCTGAGCTTTTGGCTTCAACCATGAAGGTTTTAATACCGGTAGTATGGCAAGTCAATACTATAATTGCATCTTTCCATGATAGAATTGAAAGACTATGATAGAAGTATATTGGGGGCTTGCACTGAGTTATAAAGAAAGACAAGCTATTGTGAGCAAAAGACTTAAAGAGTTGCTCTTACTTTTCAAATCAACTCTGGAAGAAGTCTTAGGATTCTAGAGTTTAAGGAAATGCCTCTCCCTTCTCGCCCATTCGATTTTTTATGTATGCCATGACTCTCAGTCATGGGGAAAGGAGAAGACCGTGTTAGTGTTTTGGGATCTGCATAGCTTGGAGAGTTATTTCAAGTTATGTCATTGTAAAACACTCTAAGACTTCCCTGAGGGTAACGAGTGTCTTAATGAATTTTTGGAATGAACTGCTGGATTAGAATTTCATTTTTAGCACTTACACGAAGGTGGATTCCCTTTAATCGTCGAGTTATTTGTGCGGTTTTATAAGGTGGATTATCTAGATGGTGAGTATCTGTCTTGTCAAATGTCTTATATCCTAAGGTGAATTTCTTAAGTGATGAGCATTTCTCTTGTTGTTATTGTGTCACATTCTAAATTTTTGCCTACGCTTATATCGGTTGGTATCAGAATGATGAAGGACCAATAACATTGACCATATTATGTGTATATATCTTGACCAATGTAGGTAAGAATTTCTAATTAATATCTCCCATTTTAGTTTTTAACGAAGAAAAAGTAATTGTGGTTATGGTTGTCAAATAGGAAGTTCAACTACCTAGCTAGAGTTGAGTAATTCATTGATGATTTGAGAGTACTTGGTCTAAGAATGCCCATTCCGCCGATCATGGATGGAGAAAAAAGTGCTTGAGAATATTTATTAACACCGCATCTTCCCTTCTCAAATCATGCCACACTTCCTTGTTGCAAAAGAGTCTCTATTACATGGTTAACGTGGCATTATGGATGACCCGAACTGGCTGACCCACCCAAGCAAGAAACTGTTGATTCGGGTCTGTTCAGATTTGCATCTGGAATTCTAAACAGCACCAACCACCCCAAATAAAGAAGAAGAATTAGAACGAAATCCGCGGTGTTTAGATATCATAATTGCTAAATAAAAGGACGTGGGGGAAGTCCGCAATTGATTTTGAGAATTTTCTCTACTCCCCTGTAATTTTTCCAGTAAATGTTAAGTCAACGCGGTCCTTTCCTTGTCAGTTTCTCATGCACGACAACATGTCTCGTCAGGAGTTACTGCCAGCCAACTTTCGGTGCATCAATGATAGCGAGGACAATTGAGGCAGGGTGCTTTCATTAGCCTGCCAAGACTTGAAAAGTCAAGCAAGCACGAAGCGTATGCGGTGGGAGGAAGAAGAAAGATCAACAATAGCAGACTGGTTTGTCCGGGGGATTGCGTGCATAAAATGTGTTTCGGGATGATGGGGTTTATGCTCAAAAGAGTGAAATTTCTATTGCATTCTGAAAAAGAATAACGTGTATCTTCAAAGTTAGAGGTGTGTAACCGGACCAGATAAATTCGATTTCCTTTTTGGCTCATCCTGAAAACAAAAACGGGAACATGGTCCAATTCTATTGCATTTTGAAAAAGAATAACATGTATCTTCAGAGTTAGAGGTGTGTAATCGGACCAGATAAATTCGGTTTCCTTTTTGGCCCATCCTGAAAATAGAAATGGGAACAGGATCCAATACAAACAGGGTCGGGTACAGGATCCCAAAAAGGGAAACCGGTTATAACGGGGTCGGGTATAGGGTCCAAGTCTGGAACCTACCCTAAACCCTAAACCTGATTATTAAAAAAATAAAATTCATTTAGTTTCTCATTTTATAAGTAAATATACTTTATTATATCATAATTTTTGCAAGTCTTTTAAACATGATTTCTTGTTGATTTAGGTTTTTGTTAGAGATTTTGTACCACATGGATTGGCTCGCCTAATTTCACTTTTGGAGGATGAGTTATGTTGATTTCACTTTTGGAGAAGTGTTTGCACCAAAAATTTGTTAACCATTTTAGACAAATGAAAAGTTTCATGTAATATTGTGTGAATGAGACTAATATTAGATCTATGTTTATTACTAATGTATATGTAATATTATGATTTTTGCTTAGACAAATGAAAAATCGTATAAGATGAGCGGTTGCAAACGGTTCCAATATAAACTGGGTTAACCCTGGAACCGGACCGGAAAAACAGAGTGGGTCGAGTACAGGGTCCAACACAAACAAGGTATGGTACAGGGTCAAAAAAATGGGAACCGGTTATAACAGGGTTGGGTACAAGATCCAAGTTTGGAATCTACCCACCCTGTTTTTGTTCACCCCTATTCAGAGTCATTAATCAACCAATTTCAAAGAGGTAAAGAATGAACATTTTTCCATTGTCATGTAGGAGAACTAAGACTATACACAGTTTTTTTTTTGGGGGGGGGGGGGGGGGGAGGTTTGCATGGCCAGGATTTTTAACAAAAAATATGGATTGTGGTCGATATGAATCTGTGGAGAATTATCATCTGGGAATTTATTTTTCCTTTTAGGTGGTATCCGTGTTGTAAAATTTTTTGTTGCACTTTCATAATTTGGAGGTAAATCCCATCTTGCCGCCACTGCGGTTACAAAGAAATGCAATCATGGTTACCAAAAGTCATTTTGGAGAAATCAGGTTAATCGAATCGCGAGCATTATAATGCAAGTCACGTTGGACCTTAGTGTATATGTGACATACCTCGAGTATTATACACTCTAATGAAATCTATTTTAACATGTGAAAATAGATCTGACCAATGTATATATCCCCTTCGTCAGGCTAAACCTTTCATAATCAAACATAACAAGGAAGGTTCTGTTCCCTGCAAATAATTAAGTACCCAGAAGTTGGTCCAGGTAGGACTTCCCCTAGTTTCGTTCTCGACAAAAAGGCCGAGTATACCAAGAGAACCTATCAATCATTTCCGGCGGGGGACATCATTCAATCGTATTTTCATTTCGCTCGTAAACGATGGGGGTTTAGGTGAGACGAACGTGTTTTTTCAATTCATTATACATCTTCCATTAATTGGTGGGTCCTTCCTTTCCAACACTACCTGTATAAAATCTTGTAACGCCAAAAATGAATAATATAAACACTATACTAACACTGAGCGTGAAAACAAATCCATCCTCCTCATGGATGAATTTAGGTCAGTGTAGTTGGTTCGCGACTCGTTGCTCTTTCATTATGGAAGACAATGTGATTCTTCAGCTCTAGGTTTACTTTTGTAAATGCCTCGACATATTGATGAGCGCTCCTACGTACAAACGTCCAAATAATACGGCTTTTGAGTTGTAGGTAAGATGGCTTATTCAGAGAAGATCCTTTGGTCAGGTCAACGAGGAATCGATGTGGGGAGTCTGTCCTCTCATGTGACAATGTCTCATCAGAATTCAATGTTTTTGAAAATGGATTCACTGTAACATGACTTACCCTCAGTATGATGGTTATCAACGGGAGTAACAAAGAGAGCATGCATACGATGGACATTGTTGCATTTTATTGAGAGACTCGGTCCGTGATAATGAAGTACGCGTAAAGTAGAACTTCCACGCTCCAAGAATTCTGTAATGTGTATCACGGGGGTGACCAACAAAGCAGTGTCTCCACCAAGATCAGAAAAGTAAATGCACGGGTTAATGTCTCAAGGGGGAAAAAAGAGCTTGCTCTTCTTGATGTTGAAGAGAAAATTGCAGCTGGACAGTTACTCTGTTACAACATATCTCAGAAAGTAATCAGTTTTTTTATGCTATCATGGCACAACTAAATGCACAACAGGATACAAGCTCCGGAACTACAACTTGCTAGAACAAAAATACTTCCTTGTCAACTTCATATTTCATTGTCGTTGAATCGAGAGCTACAATCAGATAATGCACAACTTTCACAATGATATGCCACCCAATGTTGTGCGACCAGAAGTCAGCAAGACCCCACAGAAACTCCTCTGGATATCACTGAATCATCCTAACAGCACGTTTTCAGAAAATGGATTGCTAGAGTTACAAAAAATATGACTGAATGATACTATTCCTCCCAAGACAGAGTTGACCATATGAAGTTCTCAACAATCATCTCTACACCAGCCAATTTCTCCTCATGATTGAGAGTGTTGGCTGCAATTAAAAGCATGTCCATTCCACCTGTGCGATGATTAATTTGAGAAAGCACACTGACTTCAGTGATGAACTGTTCGATTTGGCTCTGATCCACGAGCTTGACATCTTAATTGCAATAACCATATTATTCGGCAATGACCCTTTGTAAACGGTGCCACATCCTCCTCGGCCCACGATTCTGCTCTCATCATAATTGTCGGTGGCCTTTTCTGAGTCTTCAGCACTGAAGGTTTTCTCAGCTTTTGTGATTCTATCATATTCATGCAATTGTTGCTGCAAAAGCAAGCTACCGTTTTGCTTGAAATATTGTTCTTTGAGCTTGATGAGCTTCCTTTTCTTGTGTCCTAAATACATAAAGCCTATGCTAAAAAGTAGCACTATTATGCCCACAGCAACACCTGTATATAACACCGGTTTTGTGAGAATACTGAACCACACTATTAACAGCATAGTAAATCATTGCATCATGTAGAAGCAGCCACACTTTGAAACTTAAATTATATTTATATTCTTGAAAACTTAGTTGGTTTGGGACAATATCAGTCTGAATTAGGACAACGGATTTGGTTAAGCTAATCTACAAAAAGTGAAAAAAGAATAAGTGCCCTGGCCTATAAAGAAATGTCACTAATTTAACAGGTTTGCTTCAACATGAAAGAAGTTATAAAGTAGAACTCAAACCAACTACAAGAGTACTTACCTTTTCCCATGATCCTACAGGATACTTGCTTACAGTTTTCTAGGTCTTACGGAAGTAAATCCACGTTATTACTTAAAATCAATTCAGGTCCCCATCTTTATCCAGCAGCCCTCTCGATGACATGAAAATGGCAAGGACTAGTAACTTTGAACAAATTGTATTTGGTCTCCTCTTTTACTTGTATCATCACCTTGGATAGATTTTATCATATGGCTAGTAATCAATTAGCTACCTAAATAATATTGTCATAAATATAGCTTTTGCAGAAAGTAAAAAGAGTTGTATAGGTTGTGTGCCACACATAAAAGAAAGATGAAATAGCCATTGAATCATTTTTGTCAGTTCTCAGATGCAAGTCAAAACTTCAGGGAGAAAAGAAACAGTTTGACATTTAGGAGCAAAACAAAAAATGGGAATAGAGACTCTCTAATTAGATTTTAAAAAAAAATCCTGCAAATCCACGTTTCAGTTAGTCACTGTGAAAAGAACAATTTTAACTATTATTTTATCCCGCCACATGATGAGATCAAGTACTAAAATTCCAAAAGCCAAATAATAATCTTCTTTAAAATTACCTAAACGGAAAAATTAAATGTCAACAAGTAAGTCAATTAAATTACCGACCTTAATTTTGAATGAATGTCAGTAAATTCAGACGTCTTTATAAGCACAAGTAGAAATGTTGATATATTATCAAAACAGTTGGTCATCTTTGAAGTGTAAAGAAATGTTAGTATTTTCAAACTGATGTAAAATAAAACATTGATATGTCACTAAAACTAATATGATTTTAACGTGATGATTTTTGCTACACCAGTCAAATTATCAAATAACCAATTTGGGCTTTAAGCAAAGAAAATACACATAAAAGAAAAATCAGTTGCAAAAAGAACAGTCTCTAGGATTGCTGATTAATCAATTAAAAATGAATAAATGACCAATATCTTCCCTTTATCGGATCAACTCAAGATGAATTGAATAGAGTATATTCGAGATGATCAACCTGTTAATCGACTTGATCAGTAGCACTTGCTCTAATGTAATCATAACTATAATATCCACATATATACTACGGCACATAATAACTTCCTCTAATGGGAAAAAAATGATTCATTCAGGTTGGACGTACGTCATCCTCGATCATACAGAAACATGCACTTCCATGTCATTTTAACTTCAGTACACTCAAAGACATAGAGCTCCCAAGTCTCAAAAGCACCACCAAGAAACGGTAAAAGGAAGATACCGTATTTCCATCCTCTTATTCTGAAGCTAAATTATTCTGCATTCAAACTGTAACAACCACAATTTTTTTTTTTTCTCTTTCCTTTCTCGTTTGTGTCGCTGCCCTTGCACCTTTGACTAGTTGACCGACTTTCTCTCCTCTCTTCTCTCTCTCCCGCTACCTGCCTTCCCTTTCTTTTCCCGGTTTTTCCGCTGACTCCCCCGTGCTACATTAAATTTGATGTGCTCTCTCTTTTATTTTTCTCTGCTCTGTGAGGGGGCCCACCCCTTGCGCCCCAACCTTCTCTCTCTGCTTCTTCCTCCTTCCCGACGTCTACTTTCATGGTGGTTTTTCTTCTGACTCGCTTCTGCTTCTACCGATTGCTTACTCCTTCGCCGTTCACTGCTCATGTCGAAGCTCCGCCTTTCAGCCGTTCCGCCGCCGCCTTGTCCAACTGCTCTGCAGCCCGCGACATCGCCGCTGGCCGCCGTAATCACGACGCCGTCCGTAACTACAACCGCGGAGCTCCGCCATTCCGACGCCGTCCATGCCGTCCCTCGGCCATCGTCGCCACCTCCTAGCGCCATCCCAGTCGTGTAATGCCGCCCAAAGTCTGTCGCTGATCCCGCCGTTGTGTCGCCTTCAGCACCGCGTGAAGGCACGACTGCGAACGTCCCTTCTTCTCGAGTCATCCACTGTGGGGGCTTCTCTAGCCGCCGTCTGCCGCCATGGACCGCTCCATGACTGTCAAAGACACTCCTCAGCCGACCCCGACGCTAACCCAACTTCTTTTTGTCGTCGATTTGGATCCGAACGCTTCCGATTGCAAAACCCCAACTTGGAGAGATTTCCGGCGACACATAGTGGAGCTTCGCCGCGCCTCACCACCGCTCGCTAGCTACTGTGGTGGGTCCCCACCGTCGACCCACATCCCCAAGTGTCGCCTCGAGCCGTTTGACCGTCGTTTCGTCGCCCGATCAGCCGCGGCCAGCAACGTCCAGCCCCTGCTTTGGGCCCCTAGCCGTTGTTTTTTTTGGTGATTTCGAGCTCCTCGGTCATCACGCTGCCTCCACCGTCGTGCCAAGTCAACCGACCACCTTGCCACGACCAAGAATCACCGTTGGAGACTCGCCGGACCGCCGCCGGAAAATCGCCAAAGCTGCCATCGTGATCCACTAAAGCTAGGCCACACAATCGTGTAACCGGATCAGTGATTGAAGGCTCGTAGCAAGCTCGAGCGCGACCGAGACTTCGAAAAATCGCGTCGCCGTCAATCGCATACAACACACGATTTTGATGTGAGTAGACATTCTAAACCTTAATTAGGCATGTTTATTGCCTTAGTAGAATTATTAGGGTAATTGTGTTGATTTATGACGTGATTGGATTGGTTATCGGTGAAAAATTAGACACGATTGTAACGTCAGGTTTTAGAAGAACGGTGCGAGGTTATTATGGACGGTTTCATGCACTCTCGTTAGCTGCGTATTTTATTTATTTAATTTCAGCATTTATTTATTTAATTTTAGTATTTATTTAATTTATTTTAATTTCAGTATTTAATTTTTCGCATTATTTAATTATGCAATTAATTGGTTGCTTGGGTCACTTGATTAGTCTTAATCATTGAGATTTGGGCTTGGCTAAAGTTGAGTAGCGAATTGGATGATTTAAGAGTGAGGTTGAGATCGGCCTATTATGGTTGTGTATAAGTTGTCAGGAAAGTGTGGTGCGATGGAACGAGTATGAGGTCACAAGGACCCATTTATAATTTGGCGAAATAGGTCGATCATGGCTATGTACTGAGTACCAAAATTTGATATCGAATGGATGGATTGAACATAAGGAGATATAAATTGAATGTCGAAGGAAGTCCTATTGGAGGCTAGTGAATTGACGATTAGTGAAAGTTGAATAGCGATGTGACAATGAGACAGGAAGGCTAGTTAGGTCTTAGGTCGGTCGTGTACAGCCTTAAACTATTGAATGCGCAATTTATTTAATTATTGATTTGTTAAGCAGTTTATTTAATTATTAATTGATTGCACAATTCATTTCATTATTAATTTATTTGTGTAATGGATCTTGATTAGTGAGATGATTGAGCTTAGTGCCAAGTAGCAACTAGGGTTTGGTAGACTCGTGGATAGACTGAGCGCGGAAAAGAGAGACTATAAGAAAGCAAGTACGACAGGATAGAGAGTGAAGTTGGATTATGTCTAGAGTGACTAAGGAGACGTGAGGCGCGACTAGGGACCCTAGGACAATTGGCAGACCTAGTTTTGGGTTAGGGGGTTGGCTCATTAAGATATTTATATATCAACCTGTCGTGATAACCATTTTTCAGGTATATGATTGGAGATCGAACTTTGGAGGCGAGTTCTATGGGAGTTGACAGGGCGAAGATTCGCGCTTTCATTGGAGATTGGAAGGACGGCGACAAGTCCTGAGATGTCGCACTCATAGACTGAAGGAAAGGAAGATGAATTTCAGAGACCGTCGCTTGCTCGAAAATCGGGGCGTGACAGAAACACCACTGACTATATTATAAGGGATGTCACAGTTTCCATCAATATAAGATAAGTTTTTTTTTCTTTTTTATGATTTTCTTTTGGGTCAAGTTATTGTAGTTATCGGCTTAGTTCAAGCCGTAAATTCAACATCAGCTGCTCCTTGACACTTGCTGAGACTATTCAATGAAAATTCCCGCGTGTGACGAAGACTTTGTGCAGTGCGTTGCACTGTTACATTTCCAAATGCATGATTTATTCGACATATTTTTTTCTCGAATCTTTTGTCGCTACTCATCGTGAAGGACACGCCATTGCGACTATGCGAGCCAGGGACTGGAGTACTCTTGTCAGGAACGAGCTGCTCTGTATTTGGAGCTAAACTTAAATGTTGGTCGGTTTCCTCGACAATATGTCTCGTCAGTATTTGTTGTCGCCCGCCAACTTTTTGACTGCATTGATAGAGAGAGGAAAATGGTAGTAAGCGAATGCAGTGGGAGATCACAACCCCAAAACAGGACAATGAGAAAGATGAAAATCGACAAGAGCAGTCTGGTCTGAGCCGGTGTTTGTATGCATGAAATGTGTTTCAAGATGGACCGGTTTACACTCAAAAAATTATATTTTTCTGTTTTTAGACTTTGTATATTCGTTCTGAAAAAGAATGACATGTAGCTTCAAGATAATTAACCAACTAACTTCCAAGAGTTAAAATATAAACTTATTCGATTTTTGTTTTATAGGTGAGATTTCTAAATAGGATTCCATCATATAGTTTTAAATTAAGACAAGACACGTCACTGTATTTTTTTTCTTTTTTCTGGGATAGAATTTTTAATTAATATTAGTTGTGATTACTGTGTAGTTTGCGGAGAATTATCATCACAAAGAATTTATACATCACTTTAATCTAGTACCTGTGTTTTATATTTTTTTCTACATTTTCATAATCTTGAGGAACGTCCTGTCTTGCAGCCAGCGTGGTAACAAAGAACCACAATCACGGCTACCAAAAGTCATATAAAAAACTAGTCTAACCCAACTACAAGCATAACAGTGCCGACTAATTGGATGACATATAACCTATTTACCATGCGGCCTCATAAATTCTATCTATTGTGTGAATATAAATATGACGAATGTCTATCTCCCTTTTGTCGGGCTATACACTTTCATAATGTGCATGACAAGGAAGATTCTGCTCCATGCAAATAATTAAGTATGGGGAGCTGGTCTAGGCAGGACTTCACCAAGATTCAGTTTCGACCAAAAAGCCGAGGACACCAAGATCGATGGATTTGCTTGATAAAGTTCTCTTTGGGAAGTTCGGACCTCCAATACATACATGGACGTAATGACTTTCAGCTTCATGACTTTAGTTGGGTTAGGACTTCTCATAGTGCTAACATGGAGCCCATTTTAGTTAAGCTTTTTGCTTCAACCATTAAGGTTTTGATACCGGTAGTATGGCAAGTCAATACCTAAATTGCATATATCCATGATATAAATTGAAAGGATATGATAGAAGTATATTGGGGGCTTGCACTGAGTTATAAAGAAAAAAGAAAAGTAATAGAAGTATCTTGTTTTTCCTTCACAAAGGGATAGGAAAATAGACGATAGTATGTTGTATTCCTACGTTTAATATTCTGCTTAATTTGGCGTTCAAAGGTCGAAAGTATCAAGACGAAAGCTGAGAAACATACCTTTTCTGTTGATTCTATGAAAGCTTTTGGTCAGTAATAAAAACAAATTTGTCCAAATATACAGCTAACATCTGGACATATTTATAGCTTAAACCTTATCATCCTACAAATTTATACTAAGTTGTACGCATGGAAAGATCTCAACATTGAAGGTGAAAATAGATTATGCTACCGGACATGGATAGAATAAAATTCTTATTATAATTGAAGGTGAAAATAGATTATGCTACCGGGGTTTAAAAATAGGTGTAATATTGAACAAATTAAAAATTAAGGAACAATCTAAAGTTCAAGAGTTAAGTCACTTGTATCGATAATTAAAAATAATTTCATTACCGATAGCAATTTATATCTATATATTTTCGTGAATGATGAAAATATTTTTCATTCATTGATATCTATAACCGATATAGATGATTATTTTTCGCAACATAAATTCATGCTTAAAGATAACAGCGGGCCATGCAAGTCGTTGCTTCGCTTATGAGGTCAAGGTCAACGTTGTGTAGCAGGGCGTCCAAATTGTAGAGATATGACTTGGTCGTGCAGGCGAAATAAAATGAGTTGCCAGTCTTTGTGAAAATAAATGAGTGTTGTGTGCTAAACCCTCTTTATTTCTAGCCTAGATCTAAGTCCAGTGCAAACAAAAGATGTTTCAAAATGTTATAATGAATACAACATGTCCATGTTGAGTCCAATATGGATATTTGAACGCAAAGCCCAGGTAAAATGCGTCTTTTGAAGTCATATATAGTTCCTGACCTAAAATAAATTTGGATAGAACACGATGAAGCCATCACCTATAAACCTGATTCGTGTTTATGTATATGACCGATTGAGCTTGAACGGTAATTATATGAGAATCGTCGTAAAAGTAAAAGAAATGAAGGCGTCAATGTTGTGTCTGCTATAATCTGAGCAAATCTTCATGGATCCATTAACATGAGTGAATCTACTCATAAATTTAATGGCGGACATGCACTAGGGGACTTGAGCTCGTTGATGGAGTAGG
Organism: Melaleuca alternifolia; assembly: GCA_019926035.1. Taxonomy (NCBI): domain Eukaryota; kingdom Viridiplantae; phylum Streptophyta; class Magnoliopsida; order Myrtales; family Myrtaceae; genus Melaleuca; species Melaleuca alternifolia. Next base: position 347,865 of record JAGKPW010000094.1, on the reverse strand, counting down.
TAAAAAGCACATGTAAAGTACTTCTAATGTACAATAAGTTTTTCCTTTGTTACAAATAAAGTTAGCAATTAATAGGCAGAACATAATACATATTACAAGACCAACGGAATTGAGTTGGGGAGCGGCGAAATACAACAAGTAGACTAAAGCAATCAGCTGAAGAAGTATGAAGTGCAATTGTTGAAATAATAAAATCAACATTTTCCTTGTAAAAGCCATATAAAGATGTTCCATATGCTCATTGATTTGCATAGAATAGTAAAAGTGTGGGCGTTTATATAGAAATCTACATTAGAAATGTGTTTTTTTTTGGGGGGGGGGGGTTTAAATTGTCTTATTGCAAAGTATTTGGACTATCAATCAATGGAAAATAATTATTGATACAATACGAAGAAATGGTAAAGAAATATACGTGGAAAGAGACCAACATTTCAAGGTTGAAGTACATGGCTGACAAGCACTGATAGAATATTTCTAAAATAACTAATTAGGGGTATTTTGGTAAGGGGGCTACTTTCTTGATATCATAGTAAACGCTAGTGAAAACCCAAAGCAAATTAACAAGAAATCAAGAAGAGATAATATAGTCATCACTTATATCGGACATACAAAGAGTACAATCAACATTATAGGCAACTAAAGAGATTACGATGTCTCATATCACAGAAATTTGTACAGACAACAAAATGTATCTTTATCTCGGCGATAAAAGCGACTGGTCCTCCTCCACTGAAGTCAGCTCCACTTGTGTTTCCAATTGCATCGGCATGGGAATCGCACTTGAAGCACGGATCGATCCAATTCTAATACGATTGATCTCTTCTTCATATTGCCAGACAACTGTGGGATTTCGTAGTGATCGTACTTGCTCCAATTGCATCGCCACTTCCTTCATTGTAGGCCTATGCCTTCCTTGAAGTCCTAAGCATCTTTTCGCCAACTTGGACACTGCCATAATTTCTTCTTCCTCGCCATGTTCTAATACCTCCTTGTCAAGAATATCGAATAGGTGATTCTCGTCCATCGAAATGATGAAGTACGAGGCTATATTTCTGCACTCTCCTGACGGTAGTTCAGAAATTGGCTTTTCTCCAGTTAGTAGCTCGACAAGGACAACCCCAAAGCTATAGACATCGCTTTTGTCGGTCAATTGACTTGTTTGGTAGTACTCAGGGTCAAAGTATCCGAAGGTTCCTCGCACTTTTGTGGTCAAGTGTGTTTGGTCGATGGGAATCGATTTGGAAGTTCCAAAATCCGCTACTTTGGCTCGATAATTTCCATCCAAAAGTATATTCGATGACTTAATATCCCGATGATAAATCGGTATAGCTGCATCAGAGTGCAAATATGAAAGAGCCCTGGCAACTTCATTGGCGATTCTTAACCGCATTTCCCACGAGACGTGAAATTTCTTGGCTGGATCATGAAGATATTGGTAGAGATTTCCATTGGGGACAAACTCATATACCAGAAGAGGGACTTCACTCTCCAAACAGAATCCAAATAGCTTCACCACATTTCTGTGATTGATTTCAGAGAGAATGACGGCCTCATTGATGAACTGTCCGACCTGTTTTATATCAATAACTTTGGATTTCTTGACCGCGATGGTCGTTCCATCTATCAACATTCCCTTGTAAACAGTTCCTTGACCACCTTGACCCAATATACGATTCTCGTTAAAATGATCCGTAGCCCTGTCTAATTCCGTTGAGGTGAATAACTTCCCTTTCTCCATGTGAGTGTCTTCAATAGAAAATAGGCGTTGTTGCAGCAGAAATCCACCATTACGTTCGAAGTATTTTCGTTTGAGATTTGCCCCGTGCATTCTTTTGACGTATTTGTACAACCACCAACACAGCAAAAGCGACACTACGGTTCCGATAACCATCCCTGCATAAAAAAATATAATTAAATAAATAAAGTCAACAGGAATTGGCACGTAACCAATTTCCCCTTCATCGTCAACAAATTGGATTCCACTAATTTGAACTAGTGGAAGACAACAGGGAGGATTCACCCGACAAAATAATTCGAAAATTTTATGCATCATTTATGGGGGAGAAACAAAGATACAATCATATCTTTAAATGCATAGACTATGAAAATATAGGTAAATTCATAAAGTTCTAAATCTATTATACGATAGCTAATTCAATTTTAAGCTTTTCAATTGTGCTAATCTAGTCATAAATTCTTTGATAACTTTTCAATTTAATTTTATACTTTTCAATTATGTCAATTTAATATTAAACTTTTTGATGATTTGTCAATTTAGCCCTAAATTTTTTAATGATTTTGCAATTAATCATTCTAATCAATTTTGGCCGAAAATCGCTAACATTAACAATTTTTGCAATTTTATTATTTATTTTTATGAATGTTATTTTTCTTTTTATTTTTCTTTTTCATTTCTCCCTTTTTTCCTTCGCCTAACTAAAGCGGGGGCTGTAGTTGCCGGCCTTAGGCTAGACATGCCCACACTCGTGTTGTCAAGGCCAGCCCTCTTCTAGGTGGGCGTGAACCGCCCTCACCTACCCAAGCGAGGGCAATCCCCACCAACCCTAGTGAGGGCAACCCTCTTGAGGCCGAAGAGGGCGAACGGGTGGCCCTAGCTAGCCTAAGCCTAGGCTGTCCTCACTTGAGGCTAGCGACCTTCTTTAGCATATGGCAATGGCTGATAGAGGAAATGAAAAGAAAAGGAAAGAAATTACAAAAATTCTTCATGTTAGTATCATCGGTATGCTCGTGCCACGTAATACGGCTGAAATGGCAATCTAATCAATATTAATAGCATAATTGAAAAAACAAACAAAAGCGCATGCAAATCCACAATTCAATCCATCAACTTCTTCATTTTACCGCTTAGTGCATTTGATAAAAGGGAAGTCCAGGAAAAGAAGAAGAAGCAATTGAGCATATACTTGGGGAACGGGATGAGTTGGGGCAGGACAGGGGCAGGGGTCCCCGACTGAAAAACTAGCAAGGATGTTCCCCACTCTCCTTACGCCTCATGCGGGACAAGTTTCTTTATCCCATCACCATTTTCCCGATAATATCAAGTATAAAAAGAAAAATCAATAATCACAATTGATGATTGTAAGAAGATAGAAACGACGTAAAGAGGACAAAGAAAAGAATTTGTCACAGGAAGTGAAAAAGATAATACTGGCGTGCTAGGGTCGTGTAAATATTTAAAGCTAAAGGCGTGTCAAATTTGTGATTACTGTCAAAGTTAGTGTTCTCTATTTTGGCACGTTTGAAATCTCGCGCCATAATTGGGGCAATCTGTACAGTTTGTGCGGTAAACTGAGAGAAGAATATATCCAATAGCTCTTAAACTAGGAAATCTTTAGGAGGAACAAAGAACGAACAAAAGGAAAAGAGAGCTAGGCATATCCATTTCTGTCAAATCTTGGCCACAAAATCCACCGATCATGGTTTTTCACTAATTTTATTTGGGACTAGGAACTAGGAAGCAAGGATATCCTCTTGGATCGATAAAATAGCCATCCCTTCGCGTACGTCTGTCTCCACCGATTTTTGCCAACACAAGCCCTCGGCAATGTGCCAACAACCGGTCGTTCGACCACCACCTTCTCCCCCTTCCCCAACTTTTCTTTCTAAAGGTCATGAGGTACCTCCTCTCACGCGACAACAGATCTCTGGTTGCCTGAGACGGGTGGCTTTCCTCTGATAGTGTACTGAAGTCACGCACCGCGTACAACAGATCTCAATCGTCGGGAAAAATCGTAGTACGCTCAATTGTAACACACTTTAATAACATGTGATGTACTCAATCTTAGAAGGATATATAAAGTTCCATTTTGATTTCCCATTCAAGCACAGAGGAAGAAAAATCGGACGGAATTGTGAGTAGTTAATTTTCTCTACACTGCAACGAAATTAAATTATGTAATCTCTAAATCAGCTAACACAACCTGTTTTTTGAATCAGGCACTTTAGGTAAAATGAAAGAACTTACCAACTAAAATCACCAACAAGTGTGATGGTTCACGATTGACAATGCATCCTTGTCCAGCTCCACTGCCCTTCTGTCCATCACCATGATAACCCTTTCGGCATGAACATGTGTAACCCCCCTCAGTATTATGGCACTCTGCCTCACGCACACATGCATTCATCTTTGGATCCGCACATTCATCAATATCTACAGAAATAAAAAACATGCATCAAATGTATCAATCTTCCCAGATCATATCAATATGAAGTGCAAGAGAAAGAAATTGACTTTTATCAACATACCATGACAACCATTCCCAAGGTAAGGATTGCCTCGATAACCTTCTTTACAAGTGCACTTGTACCCAGGTCCGTTTTCAGCATCGATGCAATAGGCATGGTCGGTGCACATGTAGATGTTTTTCTTCTTGGCGTCCTCACATGTTTGATTCCCTATTGCCCAGTCGAGAACTAGTGGGGTATGATTAAATTTAAGTTGCTTAAGATCGCTAACCGAGAAGTTGTACGACCCAATTTCGGCTACGAAGGCATAACTGCAAGGATTGAAATCCAGGACGTAGCTATGTAAGTAAAAGCTCCTAATGGAGATCCCGTAGCCGAAGGAGCCTCTAGGGATGTTCATCTCGCAACAACCGATACCGGAGCATGACCCGTTGCTGACATCCGAAACGTTGTCGCACGAAGACATACACCCAAAAGAGTACTTCCCATCACGTGTTAGAAATGAGGCCAATGTGTCGCAACCGACGGCGATAAACTTGTTCTTGGTGCTGGATATGGGGAAATCAGGTACGATGAGAATCGATTCAAAGCTCGAATTATCATTGCGCCCTTGAGCGTCATAGCATCCTCGATCGAGTGAAGCTTTTACTCGCATCTCGTGATCCTCGACAGAAATGTCGAGTATTTGAATGTTGCTACTACTTTGATTCATGTAAGGTACCGGAGGGTCGGTAGAATTGTCACAATCCACAATAAAAGATGGGCCGTCGGTGTGGCAGTCGGAACTGCTGCCCCTCAATCCGAAGGGATATGGAATTGAGAGGGTTCCGCAAGTACTTCGGCATCCGGGCTTCGCCATTGAATCAGTAGCTTCTGTTATATGATTGTGACATGGAGCCAATAAAGCCCCAAGCACCACAATCTTCAGGAGAAGCTTATGGATGGCCATGATTCTTCCTTCAACTCTCTTCAGATATTTTTGTTTCTGACGAATTAAGTCGATGGGTTGGGGGGATTATAAGGAGAAGCAAGATGAGCTTCTTCCTTTTTTTTCTTTGGTTAGGAAAGTGTAGTTATTGGTTGATCAAAAGTAGTCAACTCCAACGGTAAGTCAAGATGTGGCATCAACGCCAGCTGGTCCTAGCCACTTCCCTGAGACGATTCCTCGTGTGACCAATCTAGTGCAGATCGGTGCCCTCATCAGAAGAACACAAGCCACTAAAAACCTTTCAAAGCAATTGATTTCTTCAACAAGCTATGTGCAATATTCAATTCGTGCGTGCAAAGAAATTCGGAATAATTTTTTCCCCAACAAGGCATATCTGGAGTATATTTATTTATTTTCAGAATAAGAATATGCAAATATTAGTTATATTGAATAATGTGTTTCTCTTTTTCCTTGTTTAGTTTACCACGTTTGATGTGTTATACAGACATTCATGACTTAATAATGGAATATCAACAGCCCCAGAGTTTAACATCTCCATGAGAAAAAGATGACGTTGAATAATGAAGAGTATGAAATATCGTTTAAAAGTTACAATAACATTTTGATAAAATATATATATTAATTTGTGATAGAGACTGTATTTTGAACACGATGCTTCCGTGGAATATGCTTTGGAATAGTGATGTTAGTAAAAGAAAAGCCAATGAATATGTAAATAAAACAATCACTAGAATGCTAATAACGTGAATATTTTTTTTTCCATGTTGAAATTCAGGCCCATTTATCCGATATTTCTTACACAATTAACAACGTGAATTCTTGCTTATCATTACAAACGGTAGCTAAGTTAATTAGATGCTAATCTATTATCTTTTTCGGTGACATAACATCAGGCATAATTTTTATTTATGACCGTTGAAGTTTTAGGTAACTTTTTAAATTCATTTTTATCATTTTATAATCTTCATTCAATTGTAATATAGGTGCTAACACTTTTCAATTATTTTTCTCTCTATCAGTCCGATTTGTAGCAGAATTGCACCCAAGAGCAAAAGATTTTCCCATTAGATCTTGTTTTATAGTGCCAATTTCACCCAGTGGCTCCATATCTCATGGTTTTTCGTTGTAAGAGTAAAATGGATTCAAAGTATCTTAAATGTGGACTAAATAAGGAATGGCGAGTTATAAATCATGTCCTAATGACCAAAATAAACATATTCTCCATTAAATTTCCTCATAAAAAACTTTAGCTAGAGGCAACAACATGTTCTGCAAATCATGTTATAGGCAAAGGTAGGACACTTCACATGCATTAATTTCTAGTATCTGTTTCAATTTTCACAAACCACATGAACTAAAACTTGAAAAAAACATAAGTTGTGAAGGATCACGCCGAATAAAAACTTGAAATTAAAATTTAGGACCACAGAATAATTATGAGGAAAGGCATACATTCATCATGCAAATTCATGTTTTACCTTGGTCAACATCATTGGTGAAATTCTCATAATAGCGTCTTTAGTGAAAAGACATGCTATATGGTGGTCCACTTTCGAGAGGTACACCAAAATTGACACCTTTTTCGTGCAACATCACATGAAATTGTTCGAAATCTAAAAGACATAAAGACAACTTTTACTATAGTCTTTTTGTCGACATATTGCTACTTTAATTCTCCGATAAGAGTTGACATATTGCTACTTTAATTCTCCGATAAGAGTTGTAGGGTATAGTTCTATGACGACAATATCATTTTTACCTTATTATATTCAGAAAATAAGACTTTTAACTATTTTGCTATATCCACCAAGGAAGTTGAGAAATTGATATTAATTTAAAGATCCATTTATTTCATGCAAAACGAGTGATTTGAAAAATATTTTCTTACAAATAATTATTTGTACCACTTATAAAAATGAATGACTGACACACACATTTTTTCATCATCTATGCATATATTAGATATAAACCCTTATCGATGATGAAAATATTTTTCATCAAATAACTATTTCAAATTATATAAGCAATTATTTAAAAAGAAGTGTTTTCCAAATCACTTATTTTTCACGAAAGAAATGGAGCCTAATTATTTTCTTTTTCAAGAATCTTAGTTTTGCTTTTCTTCCTTTCATTTTCAATTAAGTTAACTTCGTTACACACGAGCAAACTGAATCCTTCGTGCAAGTTTCTATTCATGTTTCAAATCAGTTAAGGAATTCCTACAACCAATTATAACATCACAACGTGAATCACATTCCTAGTAAAAGCAAACCTCGCGTTCGAGATCGGCCAAATTATTAAAGTTCACAGACCTGTTCGAATGGTAGAGATATCAATCGCTGATTGGCTTTTCAGGTCAAGGTCAATTTCGTACCGCGTGGCGTTCGGATTGTGGAAATATGAGCTGGCTGTGCAAATCGTTGCGTCGCTTTTTCTGGTCAAGGTGGATGTCAATTTCATCCGATGCTTTGGACAAGGAATGGCACTAAATATCTCTTTGCTTTGAGCTGGAGGAGCAAAGGAAGTTGCTTTCTTCCGAGAGTTAAAATCGTGAACGATAGCGACAGATTTATCACTTTAACTTTTCCTGATGTTAGTTGGTTTAAATCAGGTATGGCTACAAAACGAATTTTTCGAAAAATAAATGAATGGATCCTTTAGGTTTTTTAACTACCACAGCAAAGAATGTCTAGGTCAATGAACTACACACAATCAATATTTAAGTATTAACCAAATATATTAATGTAACCATTAGTGGGATATGTTTCATTCTTTTTAACTTAAACTTAATAACAGTGAGAATAAAGCTATTCTAATCCACAACATGGCTATGTCGCGACCTCTCCAAAGGTGCAGCACTTAGGATTCAACTAATGGATTACTAAGGTTGACTTAACTCGAGCTCTCCTAAGCTCATATCAATTCAAGACTTAGGTTAAAGTTCCTATCATGCAAGATTGATTTTAATTGGAGTCGCCACTAATCTAATTATGGTAGGTCGATTAAAAACCTATGTAAAGTATCGAGAGTAGTACTTTACCCCTACGAACCAAAGATTATGGGTACGGAAACTTGATTACGCTAGATTACTCTAAATCCTTTCAGTACTTTTTCTTGCAGACAGTTTGAATTAATTTTAATGAATTCACAACATGTGTGATGATCACACGGGTGCGCAGACATTTATGTAAATGCTCAATGAAACAAAATAATAAACAAACATGATCTAACAAAGCAAGTCAAATGATTTTTTTATTTTATTAATATCCTAACATGGAAATTAACTAAGTATGCAAGAATGAAGGCTTAAATATTTTTTTGGATCTTCACTTTTTATATGCAAACTATTCTAATGTGTGATGCATATGATAAAAATCTAACCTTAAATATGACTAACTAATATGCTTTATAACATGCAATCCTAAATTAAGCTAGTCTACATGGTATATTATTTAGCCAAAGACGAATGACTATCTAAATGACATGCAAATGATACTTTTTTTAGGCTTGAAATTAAATGATCTAATAAAATATGAATTCTAATCTAGCATGACATGCATTATATAACCCTAGATTTCTAAATGTATTATTAAATCATAATTTGAAGTTTTTATGACCTAAACATGCAATTTCTAGATGACATGGTAATGACATGACATGAGATTTACGCACCTAATCTTTATATGGTGAGTAAAACCTAAATGCGCAAACTATATGAAGTGACTTATGCTATGACATGCATATGAAATATTTTTTAAGGTATTATTAAATTCAAAATAAATTATGTACCCAAATTTAAGCATGTAATGTGTTAGAGAAAGCTCTATTGTTATTTTGAAGATGACAAAACTCAATGACAAGATGACAAAATTCAGTGATTCGACTTGAAGTCAAATACAAAAATTGTGATTAGATAGTGAATTGTCTAGAGAGGACATATATTGGAACGTGTGGTGATGCCAGACAGAGTAACGTCTATCTGCTAGACAGGATAATGTCTGAAGAAGTCAGACAAAGTAATGTCTGGAGCGGCAGACTCAGTGTAGTCTGGAAAGTCGGTTTATGACGACTGGTAAAAGATGATATTCTTATACTCGTGGATTTCAGACAGGATATTGGTGGATTAACAAGATTGATTATTCTCATCAAGATTATGAAGATTATTATTGATATTATGTATTCTCTGAAGATCGGTTAAATGTGGCAAGTATTCACTTATGGAAACCAAGATCCTGATTGTATGGACAACTAGGATTGACGGGCTCTTATCTCGATATGAAAATTGTTTGAGATCTTCCTGATTGATTATGTCCAACGGGTTGATTGGAAGAATTCTTTTAGAAGGTGCCAACAGTCGTGAAGGCATGAAGAAGTATTTAAGGGAGATATTTCAAGTCTTTCAAAGAGACGAGCATGAGAGTATAATTCCAAAGTTTAGAGCTTTTCATTTACTAGGAGATTACATTGTAAACAAAAGAGTGCAATACATACTAGCTTTGTGAGAGCAGAAGACTCTGTGAAGTCTTGGAAGTGAATTGTAACTCTGTTGTTTCATAGTGGAATCCAGCCAATAGGCTGTCAGCCCGAGAGAGTGGACATAGGTTTGAGCTAAGCCGAACCACTATAAACTATGTGTCTTGATCTCCTCTCTTAACTCTCTTATTGTGCTTGTAGCTCTTGCTATTTCACTCTATATTACGCTTCCTACGTTGTGTATTTTATACTTCCGCAAAAAATTTTAAAATCACCTATTCACCCCCTCTAGGTGATCGCACTAGATCCTTCAATTGGTATCAGAGCCTCATGCTTGTTTTTGAAGTATTTTACTTATGAGCTAAAGATCAATGTCTAGTGTGTTTGTTCTAGGAGTGATGAGGGACATAGCTACGCCAGAGCACCTTACTTTGATGGAAAAGGAATATAACATCTGGAAAAGCAAAAATGAGAGCTTTCCTAAGATCAAAAGATCCAATGGAATGGGATGTTATTAATAGAGGAGTAAATCCCAAAGCCGCATCAAATCCAGAGAGAAATGTTGTAGAGGCCGGAGAGATGACTCAAGCTGAACTTATTAGAAGACAAAACATTGATGCTAAAGCTATTTATTCATTATACAGAATATAATCGAACTTCCTCTTGTGAAACAACTAAGGAGATGTGGGAAAGCTTGAATGTAACTTTTGAAGGAACTGACCGAGTCAAAGAAACAAGAATCGATATTCTACTTGGTCAATACGAAACCTTCAAAATGAAGCCTGGAGAAACTATCTATGATATGTTTAATCGATTTATAGAGATTGTCAACGTTCTTGCATATCAAGATCAACCTATTTTCTGGACCCATGAAAGTCAACAAGTTACTACGTGGACTCTCAAGTGAATGGGATCAAGTGAAAATCTCTATCAGAGAAACACAAAGGATTCAACCTCTCTCTGTTGATGAGCTAATTGAAACTCTCCAATCTTATGAAGTGGAAAAAAATAATAGACAATCAGATTTGAAAGGTAAGAAATCTATAGCTTTAAAGTCTAACAAAGACTTTGATGATGCATGATCAAACAAGACCTTGGATGATGAGGAAATGACTTGTCTAATGAAGAAGTTCAAGAAAATGAACAATAAAGGAAGAAAGTTCAACCTGAGAAATTCTAGTTAGCAAAACTTCCAGAGAAGGCAGCTAGAGCAAAACTTCCAAAGAAGACAACCTAGGTAGAATTTCCAGAGTAGACAGTCATGGGACAACGAAGCAAGCAATAATGTAACTTGTTACAATTGTAGGCAGAAAGGACACGTCAAACCCAGCTGCCCTCTACTGAAGCAGAGCAAAGGAAAAAACGAAAAATACAAGAAAGCACTCAAAGTTGAAATTTGGAGTGATGCTGAAAGTGATGATGAATTTACAAACATATGCTTAATGGCACGTTCTAATTCAAAATCAGAAGCAAGTTCAGAATCGGATTCAGATCAAGATGATCAGGTTAGTAACTTTGAAATTTCAGTTAAAGTCTCTAAGTACATTGATGAATTATGCTCTAGTTTGGAATCATCTCTTAGAAGAATTTCTAAGCTTAAGAAGGAGAACTTGAGACTTCAAAAGCAGGAAAATGTTTGGTCAGAAAAATTTGAAAGCTTGAACAATAGTTTGGTTGCTACAAAGGAGAAGTCAGATTCTCTTGAGAAGCAAGTTGTTTGTCTCAAAGCTGATTTTTCAAATCTCTCAAAAAGGTTTTCAAATGGTTCTGAAAAGTTTGAAAAACTTCTTTCAGTTCAAAGACTGTATTTTAACAAAGCTGGTTTAGGTATGACTCCTGAAATCGTTCCTTTAATTGATTTTCCCAAAGTAAAGGAGAGGCTTAAACAAAAACCTTCAAAGGCTGCTTACAAAGATCATTTTCGAAGAGTTTTTGTAAAACCTGTTGGGAGAAGTTCTCTGAAGTGCTATAACTGCAATTGCTCAGAACATCTTGAGAGAGATTGTCCTTTGTTGAGAAGATCAGTAAACAAAAACTGGTCTAACCTCACGTTCACTAACTATAATGGACCCAAGAAAGTCTAGGTACCAAAGAAAACATGAGTATTTTTCTATTAATAGGTGACCACCAAGAGCAAGACAAAGCGGTACCTGGACAGTGGGTGCTCAAGGCACATGACAGGTGATTCAAGTTGTTTTGTAGAACTAGTCAGAACAAAAGGAGGGAAAGTCTCTTTTGGTACAAAAAGCAAAGGGAAGATAGTTGGATGTGAAACTGTGCAGATTAGAAATCTAATTATCAAGAATGTTTCCTTGGTGAAAGGTATGAACTATAATCTTATCAGCATTAGTCAACTTTGCGATGCTGGATATAAAATCCAGTTTCAAGAAGGTATATGCTACAGTTCCAGTAAAGAAACCTCACAATCCTTCTCTGGAAAACGTCATGGAAATATTTATCTACTAGATGTAAATCCAGATAGCTCGCAGTGTCTTATTTATGTTAAGGATGAAATAAATCTGTAGCATAGAAGACATGGACATGCCAACATGAAGCAAATTGCCAAGATTTCTACCAAGAAAATTGTTCGTGGCCTTCCTAGATTGGCATTCTAAAAGAACGATTCTTGTACATCCTGTGTGTTGGGAAAACATGTCAGAAGTGCCTATAAGCTGATAAACCAAGTATCAATTGACCATGTTTTACAGCTTCTTCACATGGACTTATCCGGACCAACTCGAACTCAGAGCATTGGTGGCAAAATTACTGTCTAGTAATTGTTGATGATTACTCTCGTTTCACATGGGTATACTTCTTGGCAAGTAAGTCTGATACTTTTACTTACTTCTCAAAGTTTGCCAAGAAAGTTGAAAACAAGAAAAGTTATATTATTTCTCAAATACGTACTAACCATGAAAGGGAATTTGAGAACCAACACTTTGCCAAGTTTTATGATGATACAGGGATTTAACATGTATTTTCATCTCCATATACACCTGAGTAGAATGGAGTAGTGGAAAGGAAGAACATGTAACTACAAGAGATGGTTAGAACTCTATTAATTGAGAGCAACATTTTTTCTCGCTTTTGGGCTGAAGCAGTGTTTACTACTTGCTATATCATTAATAGAGTTTATCTTAGGCCTATTTTAGAGAAGACCCCTTATGAGATTTTCAAAGATAAGAAACCAATTGTTTCTTACTTTCGTGTTTTTGGATGCAATTGCTTTATACTAAAGAATCGTAATGACCGTGTTGGTAAGTTTGATGTGAAGTCAGATGAAAGAATCTTTCTTGGATACTCCATGACCAGCAAAGCTTATAGAGTTTTCAACAAGAAGACTCAAATTGTTGTAGAATCAATGAATGTCAAGTTTCATGAAGATGTTCGACTGCATTCATACCAAAATCAATTGGAAGTACTAGATTACTCTCAAGACTTTTCAAACTTGAACTTGCCTGAAGAAGCAAAACAATAAGAAGATGAGACTGTGTTATCCAAGTCTAGAAAAGTTCTTCACTGAAATTGGAAACATAAGTCTAGTCATCCAACTGAACTTAAAGGAGTTCGGACGAGGTCACAAAGACATGAAGAATCCAGTGCAGTAGCACTTGTGTCTGAAGTTGAACCAAAGAGTGTAGATGAAGCTCTATCTGATGAAAGCTGGATTGAGGCTATGCAAGATGAGCTCAAACAGTTTGCAATCAATGATGTTTAGGAGTTAATCCCAAAACTTAAAGGTAAATCCATCATTGGAGCTAAATGGGTATTTATAAACAAATTGGATGATGAAGGCAAAGTTGTCAGAAATAAAGCCAGACTGGTAGCAAAAGGATACTCTCAACAAGAAGGAATTGATTATGATGAAACCTATGCACCAGTAGCAAGGTTATAAGCTATTCGATTACTGCTTGCCTTTGCTTGTTACAAAAATTTTAGGTTGCTCCAAATGGACGTGAAGAGTGCATTCCTGAATGGTTTCATACAAGATGAGGTATATGTAAAGCAACCTCTTGATTTTGAGGATCCAAAGAAACCAAACCATGTATACAAACTAAAGAAAGCACTTTATAATCTGAAGCAAGCTCCTAGAGCTTGGTATGAAAGGTTAAGTAAATTCCTAATTCACAAATAGTTTTGAGAAAGGCAAAGTAGACATAACTCTGTTTATCAAGAATGAAGGCAAATATTTTCTCTTAGTACAAATATATGTTGATGATATTATCTTTGGCTCTTTAAATGAAACTCTTTGCAAGAATTTTTCCAAAGCTATGCATAATGAATTCGAAATGAGTATGATAGGAGAATTGACATTCTTTTTGAGATTACAAGTCAAACAATCAGAAGAAGGTATCTTCATTCATCAAGAGAAGTATGCAAAGGAGATTGGGTCAAAGTTTGGCTTGGATTACTGCAAGAAGACAGAAACGCCCATGTCAAGCACCTTGAAGCTTGACAAAGATATTGACGAAAAACAAGTTGATTAGAGACTATACAGGAGTATGATTGGATCTCTTTTATATTTAACAGCATCTAGACCTGACATTTTGTTTAGTGTGTGCTTATGTGCAAGATATCAATCCAATCCTAAGGAGTCACATCTAAGTGCTGTTAAGCGAATCATAAAGTATGTGCCAACAACTTCTAAGTTCGGATTGTGGTATCCAAAGGATGGAGACTTCACACTACTTGGATATTCTGATGCTAATCTAGCAGGCTACAAATTCAACGGAAAGAGTATTTCAGGTACTTGTCAACTGCTTGGTGAACGACTTATTTCTTGGTTGTCAAGGAAATAGCACATGGTTGCACTATCAATAGTAGAGTCAGAGTATATTGCCCTGATATTGTAGATGGAGCAACAACTGCGTGATTTCAAGATTCCAAAATCGTGCATAGAAATCAAGTGTGATAGTACCAATGCTATGGATTTAACAAAAAATCCAATTCTGCACTCTAGAGCCAAGCATATTGAAATTGGGCATCACTTCATAAAGGATCATGTGGAGAAAAAGGATATTAGAGTTACTTTCATTGATTCCAAAAATTAGCTGGCAGACATATTCACAAAGGTTTTGGACAAGAGTTCTTTCGAATTTATACGAAACAAGCTGAATATCTTATCCCTTGATTACTGAAATTCAAATCTTACAATAGCTCAGATGATACCATGTCTCAGATGATGCATTGTCTCAGACATTACAACATCTCCGACCTTACAACGTCTCAGACGATTTAAGTATGGAAATGCTTCTGTCTGATATATCCTATGATTCAAGAGCTTATTATATGAAATTTTCCCGCCAAAATCTTCATAAGGTAACATGTATCTTTATTTTTAGCATGTTAAGGTATGTCGGTTATTTTGTGCATATTCACTTGCCTATTTGAACCGTTGCATGAAATATGCTTCCCTTGATTGATTGACTAAATCGTTGTTTTTGGAAATCTTATTTTCCAAAAGTAGTTTCTTTTTGAATTTCGAAAGGCAGCTTCTCACCCTTAATCGTTTGGCATTCCGCCTCTTCACTTCCAAAGCTTTCTTCTCTAAAACCCTAGCACGTTATTCTCTCTCTATGCTTTCTCTTTCAAAGTTTTCAACTTTTTGCTCAAATAAACAGAGAATTTTTCTTCGACTGCGACAATGTCTCCTCCCTGGAAATCTTCAAGACTTGCCTCGAAGATATTCAAACAAGGAAGTGCTGGATTGACTCACTTTGATCTTGCAAAAGAGGACTCTCCTACTACAGAAAGCCAGCAAGGATCTTCGATCACACTGTCTGAAGAACAACAGGTCCATGAAGTTGTTCTGTTGAAGAGGAAGAATCCTAAGGTCCTCTTCCCTTACTATCCAAAAATGATGGAGAAAAAGGTTTCAGTCGGATTGCTCCGAGAATTTTTGATGATGAGCAGTTACACGAATGAACAACAATTTCTGTGGCACATGGAGGATGTTGGTGTTGCACCACCAGATACGACTGATCATGCACGAAATTTTTTTCCTGTAGATCCCAGGTTTCATACCTCATTCGATTTTGAGCCTAGGGATAAGGATGAAAAGATGTTTCTCAACTTCCAGCTGCGAAAAGGTATAGTGGCCGATTTGCCTGGTAAGGCAAATAAGCTTTTTCGGTCCAAGGACTACAAGTTAGTTTACACACGACTTTTGGAATGAGGGGTCATGAGCCCTCGCACAGTTGACTTCAAATTCCTTGACTCAGTTAAGGTAAAATTGAAGCTGCATCTCCAGTACAATCGTCTTGATCAATTCTATGGAGAAACAGCCCTTGCCTATTGGATAATCAATTCTGTGCAGACTTAGCAGGACATCATACTTCAGCAGCTTTCTCAAAAGCTTAGCCATATTGCTACATTGAATAATCTTAAAGAGATTAAGCAATCTATCAAGCAAGTGGAGCAGATGGTGTAGTCATTGGATCATCTCCATTTTGTTCGAGTTCCTCTTCCTTCTTAAACTTTTTTATTATGACAAAAAGGGGGAGAAAGTGCAGATTTTGTGTTTATTTTGATCATTTGATTGTTTGAATAGTTTGGTTTTAGATAGCTTGGATGTGGTTGACCCTTCGACTGAATGAATTCTGATGCTAATCGGATGTGTCTAGTTGCAATGTTATTATGTGATATGAATGGTTGATAGGGATATTAATTCGATTATGATTTGGCAAAACTAACGTTTGTCTAGTGGATGCAGCTTTGCTAAATATTTCTTCGTCTTGTGGGTGTAGATTTGTTAAATATTTCTTTATACTGCTAATACAATATATTGCAGGAAATATCAAGTCGTATATCTACAAGTTAGTTTTATCTCACTTAGGAGATATTACATATCATGGCTAACATTTTGTGTTGCAGAATATATCTCCAAAATCTGCAGGATTGTTTTTTCATGATAAAAAAGGGAGAGATTGTTATGACAAGATAACAAAACTCAGTGACTTGACTTGAAGTCAAATACAAAAGTTGTGGTTAAATAGTGAATTGTCTGGAGAAGACAGATATTGTATCGTCTGGAGAGGCCAAATAGAGTAACATCTGGAGATGCTAGATAGAGTAACATTTGTTAGATAGGGTAATGTCTAGAGATGTCAGACAAAGTAATGTCTGGAGCGGCAGACTCAATGTAGTCTGCAAAGTCGGTTTATGACGACTGGTATATAAGATGATATTCTTATACTCGTGGATTTCAGACAGCATATCGGTGGATTAAGAAGATTGATTATTCTCATCAAGATTATGAAGATTATTATTGATATTATGGATTCTCTGAAGATCGGGTAAATGTGGCAAGTATTCACTTATAGAAACCAAGATCCTGATTGTATGGGCAACCAAGATTGACGAGTTCTTATCTCGATTTGAAAATTGCTTAAGATCTTCCTGATTAATTATGTCCAATGGGTAATTGGAAGAATTCTTTTAGAAGGTGATGAAGAAGTATTTAAGAAAGATATTTCAAGTCTTTCAAAGAGACGAGCATGAGAGTATAAGTCCAAAGTTTAGAGCTGTGCATTTACTGCGAGCTTACATTGTAAACAAAAGAAGACTACGTGAAGTCTTGGAACTGAACTGTATACTTGCATTTAGAGTGTGATGCATACTTGCTTTGTGAGAGCAGAAGACTCCGTGAAGTCTTGGAACTGAACTGTAACTCTTTTGTTTTATAGTGGAATCCAGCCGATAGGCTGTCAGCCCGAGAGAGTGGACGTAGGTTTGAGCTAAGCCGAACTACTATAAATTCTGTGTCTCAATCTCCTTTCTTAACTCTCTTATTGTGCTTATAGCTCTTGCTATTTCACTCGTATATTACGCTTCCCGCGCTGTGTAATTTTATACTTCCCCAAAAGCTTTTAAAATCACTTATTCACCCCCTCTAGGTGATCGCACTAGATCTTTCACAATGTTATCTACTATGCAACCTAATCTAATGCAAAGTAATCTTTTTGGTATTTTTTCAGTAGGAAAAAAAATCTAACCAAATCATTTAGATTCATCGCGTCAATTCTAATATGGAAACAACATCAAAATTCACCATAAGATTTCACTAATAAAATCAATAAATTGATCTTAAGCCTTAAAGATTAAGATATCAATCTTAAATATTCTATCTAAAGCCTTATACATAGAATAAAAAATTAGTGTGTAGTTGCGAATTAAGAAATAAATCATAATTCGGAAGCTACTCAAAACCCCAAGAATATTAATATCACTATAGATCAAACAAATCTAGATCTTGTGAATTAGGCGACAAAATATTTATAAACCAAATTAATGAAAATTCTTACATAATTCACGATATTGCTCAAGTAGAGTTTTCAAATTCTGACGGATGACCAATCACCGGAATCACAGACCGTTGTTTGGTGATGTAAGGAATCAATGCTGGTGGTGTTCTCTATACATTCACAGCACGGCTAGTTGCAAGTCAATCTGGAAAGTCATCAATAAACTTCGACACTGGCAATCCTGATTTAGAGATGAGAACAAAAATGGTGAGACCATGGGGATGCTGAAGAATTCATTGTTGATCGTGCTCGGGAATGTTTGGACTTTGTTGGATCCAACGCTTTGCTAGGCAAATTCGAGGAGGCTTTGCAAAACTTGATAAAAGAATCCTGAGGGGACAATGGCGATGTGAAGCAACAAATGAGCAAACACCACTAGCAAAAGAACAATTTTTTTATTCCATCCCTCTTTCCCTCCATGAATTTTCTTGAGAAGAAAATATCTTCGTAAGAAAAAACCCTATCTCTAATTTCTTAAAAGCTGCCCACATCCCTCCCACTCACGCTCTTCTTTTTGCTCATGAAACTTTTCTCCCCCTCCACTATGAATGGCCAAGACCCTTTTTTATATGCGAAAGAAATAGCTCTCTCCAAGGAAAGGAGAGGACTTTCTTTCCAGTTTTATGTGATCGTGCTAATTCGACAAATCTCTCAATCTCTTTGATTTTCCTTTTTTTTCTTTCTTCAATATTGTGTGAGTATTGTCAGGGAATCATATATCAACTATTTTCTCTTTATTTAGTGCTGGAAAATTTACCTGCCCCTATTTTGGCCGAGCTCACTCAATTTTAGGACTCTATTCAAGACGTTCCTTCCAATATCATTTATTTGCCAAAATCCACATACAATTAACCCATGTATAATCTTGTTCGAAAAAATCCACAAAATTGATGCACATATCTCCCTAATTTTTTTTTGATTATGTGACCAAAATTAGATGTCAACAACTGTCCTCTTTGAAGGTGAGTTTGCAAAGATTGCATCAAAGACTAATTGATACTTAACTTTTGACTATGCAAATGTTATGTTTGGTTTTTTTATTGAGATTAGCTATCATTTTCAAATGTAATTGTGGCATGATGAATGCATATGAAGAGAAAGAGAAGCATACATGAAATTACTTACCTTGGTGGATCAGTAGATCGAGCTATGTATTGAATGAACTTTAGAACCGCCTTCTTAGGCCCAAACATTTATTTTGGTCACAAAAGACAGACAGTGAAATTACCTTATTGAGGCTCGAACTTCTTTAATCGGTCACGACAATAAAACAACATATGATTTGTTTACTTGAGGCCTGAACTTCTTTAATCTATCACAATAGAGGCAAACCAAAACTCCAATTTCCGTTTGGAGCGCCTTCTTAGGCCTGATCACGTACTTTGGTCACAAAAGAAAGAAAGTGTGACTACCTAATTGAGGCCTGAACTTTTTCAATCGGTCACAACAAAAAGGCAACATATGATTTATTTGCTTGAGGCCCAGACTTCTCAATCAATCACAGCAGAGGCAAACGGTGATAGAATTTTTGATTGAGGCCCAAACTTTTGATTGGTCATGACAAAAAGGCCATGTGATTTGTTTGCTTGAGGCCCAAACTTCTTCAATCGTTCACAACAGAGGCAAACGGTGAAATAGTTTCTGGTTAAGACCCAAGTTCCTATGTATCGCAACAGGCACTCGAGATGAGATACCGATACATCACCATCGACACTTGAAGTAAGATACACGTACATTGCCATAGGTACTTGAGATGTGATACCGATACATCATCATTGACACTTGAAGTAAGATACCTGTGCATCGCCACATGCACTCGAGATGTGATATTGATACATCGCCATCGGCACTTGTAGTGAGATACATTCATAATTCTTGATCTCTGAAGGCATGACTCTTGTCAAGCATGCTTTGAGATATTCAAATCTAGTTTGAGATAAGACGAGAAATGATTAAGAAACAACTCATGTCTTGAATGAGATACTTCATAGATGTGGATTCAAGACATTTAGATCCCAACTAAGATGTCAAGAAGTGAAAAACTTAACGAGTGATGATTGAGAGATACTCAAATCCAGACTGAGACGAGAGATGACTATCATATGACTATCAATAGGCACTCATATGTCAGACTGAGACGACTATCAATATGACTCGAAATACTCAAATCCAGATTGAAAAATGACGAGAGATGATTGAGAAACAACTCATGTCCATAATGAGATGGTTGGCGATTTGGTTTGAGACATCCAGATCCAGAATGAGATATCTTGAGCAAAAATTAACCAATAGATGTTCTCAAAAGTTAGATTGAGATGACTATTGAATTCAAAATATTTAGATCTAGACTAAAGTATAACGAGAAAAAGTTGAAGAGCATTCATATCCAAAATGAAATGTTCAACGACTTGTTTTGAGACATTCAAATCCAGACTGAGATGTCCTGAGTAAAACTTTAACCAATAGACATTCCAAAATGTCATTTTGGGATGACTCGAAATTCTAGACTAAAGTATAATGAGAAAAAGTCGAAAAACATTCATATCTAGAATGAAATGTTTAAAGACTTGATTTGAGACATCCAGATGCAGACTGAGATGTCATGAGGAAAAGGTCGAAAAATATTTATATCCAGAATGAACTGTTTAACGACTTGGTTTGAGACATCTAGATCCAGACTAGGATGTCTTGAAGAAATTGGGTGAGATATCTGCATTAAACTCTTGGTTCTTCTTGAAGATTAATCATTCATAAATTTGATACTTACATGAGAATTCTCACCAGAAGGTTGTGTCAATGGAATGAGACTTGAGCTACAAAAGCACATCAAGTCGATGAGGGGACATTGTGCTACAAGAGCACGCCAAGTCAGCATAAAAACTCCGAGTTTTACTCAGAATTGATTTCCTATAAGAAGAAAGTTCAAGAATATTCAGGGAATACTCGAGGTTTCAGAAAACAACTTGATTGTCATGAACTCTCTAATTCTCAGAAGAAATATTGTCCATCAAGAGAGATATGCATTATGTCATCGAAAAGAAAGACAAAATTCAAAGTTCAAATTTATGCACATTGATTTTCCATCATTAAATTTCCACTGAGGTGAATCATTGAGCAAGATGATTTACATTCAATTGAGTGAATTTCTTAAGAGTGACAAATGATATACGATTAGAAAGGATTTTCGCTCGCTATAATTGAAAGGCTTTTGTCCTAGCCATTAATGTGAGAATAACTATATTACTTGATCTTACCATCATCATGCCAACAAAGGTTCGGGTATTCTTGCAAGTGGTACGACCTTACCAATCTGAGAGGTCTTTCAATAGGACCGTAATTTGGGTTTGGTCAACGGTTTGAACAACGGGGACTCCTTGAGTCAAGGCTTAGAAGAATGACTTCAACAAATATCACCAAGTTTACAAGTCAAAGACCTTTCAAATGCAATAGAATTAGACTTGCTCGCACTTCTTCGAGCTAAGCTTAAAACATCAGAAAACTCACATCAATTCAAGTACCATAATCAGAAGAGACTTGAAAGGGATGTAATGTAGGCTTGGCTCAAAGGTGAGAAATAATTGGATAAGTAAGCTCAAAGATGTGTATGGGATAAAAAGATGATGATTAATTATTGGGAATTTTTCTTAGACTCAACTTTCGAGCTTCAAACTTTGCTTCATTGGGGATGCTATATGATATCAAATTCATTGGGGATTATTTACAAGATTGCCTCATTCAGCATTTTTTGGAAAACCTGAACACATTAAGAACTGACTTTTACAGATTTGAGCCATTGGATTTTACAGATTTTTTGGGCATCGGCCTTGCTTTTACCAGGCACACTGCTTTTTCTTGGCCTTAGGCTCTTTCACTTATTTATTGGACTCAAGCATTGGCAGTACTTTCACTAGTCACACTGCTTTTTCATGCCCCAAATTTTGTATTTTTTTTTCTTTTCACTTGACCTATGAACTAGACTAGACAAGTGTGAGTAAAATGACATTTTGGGCCGATATCCCTTGATGTGATGCTTGTATTATGCTATTCCGAACAACTTTATTTTTTTCCGTGCCTCAGTGTAAGAGATGATCAAGAATATGGGTTTAATGAAATGAAATTGCAGGATCAAAGTGACTAGCAAGGGATGAAAGTGTTTACGGTAGAAAAATGAATGTTCTTCATCATTCTTAAGGCACTTGATTTACCGTTTGATTTCACATGTAATAGCAACACTCAAAGATTGATGCAATTGAAAGTACGAAATTTTTTATCCATTTATTTCACCTTTTAACACCAATTAAGCAAATATACCTCCAATTTGCCCCGATGCGGGTAGTTCTTGCCAAAGGTGGTATGAAATGAAACTTCACAAGTGTTTGGGCTCAAATTGGGTAACCAATGGATCACTGTAGTGTTTGGGATAGAGAAATGAACTACCCTCATCATTTCGGTTACCGTACCTTTCGCAAGAGAACTCTTAACCTTGCAGACATAAAACTTTATACGCTCATCTCACAAGTGTATAAGTATGGGACTATATATGAACAAGGCTTGCCTTTCGTAATCCTGATGCATCTCATTTAGCACTCTTAATTAATTATGCATTACTCATCAAATTTTTTTGTTTTGGCAATCCTCAATGGGAATGATGAATGAAACAACCAAAACCATCATGCAAAGTTTGTGTTTTTTTTTTCCAGCAGATTTGAGCATTTTGAGTTTATTGATTTTAAGCACAAACAATTCATCTCACCAAAAAAAAATGTCATCAAAGCATAGCATGAACATGATACAAAGAAAAGTTATTAGAAATTAGAGCCCTCTGGTCACCCTTGGAGATGGGCACATGAATTGACCGACCAACATGGCAACTCAACCTTCAAAATTGTGTTTTTGTTTTTGCACCCTGCATCAAAGAACGGGCATGAATATGATTCTAAATAAATAAAATCTAAGATTGGAGAAATTTTCATCACCCAACAATGCACTACATCTATCGAAATGACAAAAGCCCTACTGTTTTTCACGTTAATCTTTGCAAATTATTTTCCTTCGCAAGTGTCAATTTTCAATCGGACAAGAAGAGTTAGGTTCTAACACATGAAGTAAAGAGGTTAGAAAAACAAACGGGATTTATCCTACATGCACATTTTTTTTAATTTTTTTTTGAAACAGGGAGACATGAAGAAACCCCACCCTCAAAATTCTCCTTGGATGAATTTTTTTTTTCACTTTTTGGATATCATCATCGGGCTAGTTTGGTATACTTCAACATGCCCTCAAAACTTGTAATTTTATTGAATCAAATGAATTACATTATTGGAATGAAAAATGCAACCATTCAAACTCTGATAAAAAAACTCAAACATGAATTAAAATCCTAAAAAGCAAGAACTATTAGGAAAATAGTTGGAATCCTAGAAAGCAGTAAAAGACTCATTCACAAAGGAGTACGGGAATTTCTTTACTCGGTGAACCCATCTGTACTTCCAACATGGTTGGGTAGAGGATTATGTTGAACATTCGGCCGAGTAGTTTGAAAGGAGAAAGCTTTTGTGTCCAATAAATTTTGGATCCAATGCTTAAGGGTGAAGCAATCATCAGTCGAATGCCCCACTTCGCACATATGATAATCACATTTCTTGGATGGATCATAGTTGAAAAACTTCGTAGCATTAGGTCGCTTTAGTTGATGAGAAAGCAAACCTTTCTTCTAGAGGACTTGTAAGACCTTAGATAAAGGACTAGCAAGAGGAGAGAACTATCTTTTGTTAAATTGTCGTGGTACGAATGATCGCCCTCCACTTTGCTGATTTCCAAGAACATGAACAACCAAAAACTTGCTAGGGGTTAGTTGTGCATATGCAAAGTTAACTTTTGTAGCTTGCTCTTTCTCCTTCCTCCTAGTAAACCTTCCGATTGGTTCATTGAACCGTCCATCCCTTAGCCTTGTTACAATTTGCTCCCCTACTGGAATGAGCTGATTAAAGGTATCAGCAGTTGTGGTTATCATTCGAGTACGATATTCATATGGGAGAGCCTTGATGAACATCTTTCTCAACTTCATATCAGTTGGTTTAGGATCAACTTGAGCAGCTAAATTCCTCCACCTGATCACAGACTCCTTAAATGACTCAGTTCTTTTCTTCTCGGCACGTTCGAGATCCTTGTGAGAGGGAGTGATATCCATTATAAACTTGTATTGCTTAAGGAAAGCCTCACACACTTCATCCCAGGTCTAGAAGAGGTTTATTCCCTTCATGAAATAGCACTTCAGAGCAAGGCCTGTCAAACTTGCCTGAAATGACTAGATCATCAAGGGTGCATTGTTAACATACTGAGTCATCCATACTAAGTACATTTACTGGTGAGCCTTCAGACAGGTAGTGCCACCGTACTTCTCGAACTCTGGCATCTTGAATTTCTTTGGCATTTTCGCCTTGCTGTAGACAGAGAGGTCTGTCGAGGACAGGTCTTGGAGGCCTTGCAACTACTTCAGTTTCTCCTCAAGCTTCTCGAGACGTTTCCCATGCTCAGTTTTAAGCATGTCATCAACATTGGTCTTTCCCCCAGTAATTATGATGGGATCATCTTCTAAAGCAGGCATACCATCCTCAAACTCCATGACAATATTGTTATCATCCTTCTATTTCGGCACTGCAGCTCCTAGGAAATGCGGATGCCGAGGCTGAGTTTATTCAAGATGCCATGAATTCAGCCGTCATCTCTGCATTGCAGTGAAAAACTGCTTTATTTTATCCTTGATGTTGGTAACACGATCACATAATTCAATTTGATTCACCATTTTAACTCTTGACCACGTGATAATGGGTGAATGATGATGATCCATGATCACCTAACTCAGAATAAAAGGATAGATAAGCATAATGGGCAAAAAACATAGTCCATGGCAATGATCTAAGCATTTTGTTTTATTCATTTATGAAATATTCCTTACATAAAAGGTAAAATAAATGCCCCAAAAAAATAGATAGAAAATGACTCAATCTAAGCCGTTTTACTTGGCCTAGTCTATAAACAAATGGGAAGTTAATGCTTGCATCGCTCCACTTTGAGAGTCAATATCGAGGAATGGGATAAGTCAGCCAAGTTGTTCTCAACATATATTCGGCCCTCATGGTCTAATTTGTCCCACCATCGCTTGAGTTCAATTTTCGGAGCAGGAACGAATCGAACATCAGACCTTCTCATTGTATATAGACCGAGACTTGACTCACCTAATTGTCATGGATCGAACAATTACAAGAATGTAAGGTAAATAACTAACTTTATTGGATGATCAAGGCAATGATATAGACATGCGCATGATAGGTGTAGTGCTAAAGCCATAAAAATATGCACAATAATTAATATCAATTCCTAGAGGAGGAACAATTTCCAGTATGTCTAACCCGCAACCTTTAGTAGTTGATGCCCCTCTTTCATTAGATCTCCCTGCATTTCGTAAGTCCAATGCCTCCAAACTTGATTATCTTTACGAGGTTACTTACCTCAGTGAAGATGACAAGATCTCTAGCACCCAACTTCCATTAATAAACCCTTACTCTGCGTTTGCCAAACCATTGTCCTTTTCCCCTATCCGTTCCATAAAAAAACTCATTCACCATACTCCTCAAGATGTCAAAAAATATGTTTAGTCTACTCACTTTGACCAACATCCCATCCCTGCTACCTAGTAAGGGCACTTTGTGAATCTCCAAATTCCTCCTGAATTCATGCAGCAGGCAATCTCAAGGTTATACTCATCTCCATTTTGACGCAGTATGCCTTGCCTTAGCCTTTCTTGGTAGAAAAGGCCTTCTTGTAGATGCCCGCATGGCCCTTCTTGATACTTGATTCCTCGATACAACATGCCTACATAGGAACGATGGAAATCACTGTTAATGCTGACATGGTGTTTGTCACTCTATTCCCCAATTTCAACATGGCACTGTCCGACCCTCGCTTGTTGAATGCTGTGAAGATTCAATTACAAATAACTAGTGCTCCTTAGACACCAGATTTTATTACTGCCACCTTACACTATCAAATGGTGTATATAGTCCAAAACCATGCTTTGGACTTGAAGCTGTCTCCAATAGAAGATGCTTTGTTTATTACGGTGGACAGCAATCATACCCCGTCATGTATTCATGTTCCTCGACAGATTTCCAGATCTGAGTTAGTCAAACTCCTCCCAGATATTTGGATGACTAACTATGAAAAGCTCCAGAAGAATGCCACGCCGATCCAAGCCACGGATTCAAAATTCACAAAAAAGAAGGATGGCTCTGTAGTCGTCACTTTTGATCAATCCCATGAAAAGCCGGAGAGTTTTATCTTCCCCACCATCCTCACCTTTATACCATGTGCCTTTGATCCTTTTGAGGACAACAATTCTTCTGATTCAAAAAAGTTCATTCCATCATTTGACTTTGAACGGAAGCCGATCCATTATTTCAAAGACCCTCATACAGGTCATTGCTTTTGGGATCCTGATTGTATGTGCCTTAGTTGTCTTAGTCCAAATGATTATGAAGAAAATGACAGACCGTCTTCACAGAAGAGGAAGAAAAAGCCTAAAGATAGTCTCTACCAGAGATATCTTGATGGTGACCCCACTATCGGTCTTCTTGGTGAAAATGAAGGCAAGTACCGGTTAATAGTTTCTTATGAAAAATCTCCTCCCAAAGGACCCTTTCTTCCTCCGACAGACTACCAACCACCATACCTTCCATCCCCAAAGGATCCACTTGTTAAACCAAGTTATAAATCCATCCTCAAATGGGTAAAGAAGCATCGAAACAATGATCCCCATATTCGCCAATTTTGCAAACCGGCCAAAATAGCTCCAGCTACTCAATCTAGTGTCTACATGTTTAATGATGCCGATTTTCCTCCATTTGAACCATTTACTAGCCCAACTGGGTACAAGCACCAGCCCAAAATACCTAGCTTGACCACTGCTGGCGTGAGTGGTAGTGTTAAGGAACCAACACCTTCTGACTGTGTTTTGACCTGGCAAACTGAAAATGCCCTAGTTCAGAATAGAACTCTAAAAACCTTGAGGATTGAACAATGCAGTAGTTTTACTGCCTTGCAAACCAAAGTTGCTGAAGTTAAAACTGAGGTCGGGGAAGTCAAAACTTGGCTTGATCGAGTTCATCAAAGAGTGGACCAAAGTGCATAAATTCATGCTCAACCTCTTCAGCACTATGAAGCAAGATTATCAAGATGGAAAAGGGTATCATAAGGCCCGAGCACTATCTTGATGACCAGAATAAAGAGATCAAGAGGCTCAGAAAACAAATCAAAGAACTCAAGTCCAACAAAGACAGGCCACCTACCTCTTCAGTTGATCTATTATTTGGCCCATCATGGACTAAACCATCTTTTTATTCATCAAGTCTTTTTGGCTCCAGCTCAACATTTCCTAGCCCCTCATCAACCTCCTTTCTCCTCTCTAGACTATCCCAGCCTGCCTTGACTAAAAAAAATGATGCAAGGTCCATCCGAGAAAGATTCTTGGCTGAACGGGCTAAATCCAAACTCGAAAAACCAAAATCTCCTAATCTTTCAGACTCTGATTCTGACCCACCTGTTGGTCAAGCCTTACACATGATCTCCAATCCTCTTAAATCTTTCCTTAGAGACCAAGTTAGGTCAAGTATAATTATGGCCAATGAACAAGAACCCCAGGCCATAATCTCATCTGAGACTGAACTTGAAGATGATTTACTAATATCATCAACAGGGAAGGTTTCAGATGAAGAATCACAACTGTGCTTATGATGGAACCAGAACCATATGTTGAAATACCAGAAGAAAACTCTTTCCATGGCACATACATGCCTAGTAGACCTGTTGGTAGACTTATCTTCACACTTGATGATATCCCTTATCACAAGTGGCATGATAGGCTACAAATATTCTATGCATGGATGAATGCTAAAGCTACTGATCCAAACAATGATCAGTTCCATATACTCCTTGAATTTACCTCCAGATTCACAGGAAGCTTATTGGGCTGGTGGTTAGCTCTTTCTCTTGTTGATCAAAATACCTTCATTTCCCAAGATTTTAATGATGTCATCAGGATATTATCTCATTGGTTCATTGGGCGACCAAAAGATCTTTTGGAGCAAAAAAGAAAGGAATTTTTTGAAAAAAAGTGTTGTTCTTATCAAAGAAAAGATCTCAACAAACACTTTCAAGAGATGATAAAGTTGTATTATGCCCTCGGAGGAGACCCTGCGTTGAAGCCAGCCTTTCTATCATCAATTTTCTAGTAAATTTCTAGCATGGTGGATAAATACTTCCAAACCCATGCGAAAATATTAACTGAAGTCACTCTCGAAAAAATCTAGCAAGCTATTCACATAGCTTTGGATGAGCTATGTCTCCGCAAGAAAGCATTCAAAGAATTCATGGAGAATAACAAAATGATTGACAAGACTTGTAAAAAATCAGGCCTCTAGATAAAGTGCGGACATAAAGATTCTTCTTGCAATTGTCCAACCAAAAAGACAAATCACTTCAAGAAGTACTCTGAACATCTGAAGAAGAAAGGCAAATGGAAGTTTCTCCGGATGAGCAAATGGCGCCAGGGTAATGACAAGGGGAAAAAGGAAGAAAGAAAGATCGATGCTTCATTTGCGGAAAGAAGGAACACTTTGCAAAAATTTATCCTCAAACAAAAAAGAGGAGCATGAATCTGGTAGATTCTATTCAGTACAAGACTGGATTATCTCTTGAAGATTCTTGAATCCATTTTTCATTAGAAGAAAAACATCGGAGAAAACTATATGTACCATCTAAACCTTCTTAGACACCATATGAAGGTTCGGATTTGGATTCTCCTGAAGAAGGTATATTCGTCTTTGAAAACTCTATATCATATTCACCATTTATTCAAATGTCAAAAGAAAGACCCATTTCTTTCAAACCATACGTCCTTCTTCAAATCTTGGTCTCTCAACATGAAAAATAAAATATCCCTCATCGCTCTTATAAACATCAGAGTAGATTCTTCCATTTGTGGCCCCAAACTTCTCCTAGAAAAATATTGGGAACCTCATATCCGATATTTCACATCAGCATCGGGCAACACCTTTACCACACATGTAAGAAGCAAACCCATAAAAAATTCAATTTTTTCCTCAGTGCTCAATCACCACCAGAGTTCTAGGATCATCATTTCCTATTCGAGATCTTATCATTGGGTAGGACATCATGGCCAAACTCCCTGCCATTAGAATCATGCCCACCGGTCTCAAATTCCATTCCTAGTTTTGTGAATTTGTAGAAACTATAAGGCTTTATCTGATCCAGCTATAATAGTTTGATCCTATCCTCTAACTTTTGCTTGAATCTTATGCTGAGAATCACTCGGAATTCAGCACTAAATGTTCTCATCCTTTTGTGGAAAAATGAAGCTTTCTTTGTCAAATTGCCTTTCAAGAAAAATGAAGATATCAATCTTACAAAGGCAAGTCACACGGGAATGAATCCAACAGATGTCCAGCTAGTAAAGAAAGAATGTGAAGAACTTGTCCAACAAGGTCTTATTGAGCATACAACCTCTCAATGGGCATGTGAAGCGTTTTATGTGGAGAAACGTGCTGAAAAGGTTCGTGGAAAGAAAAGGCTGGTCATCAATTATCAGCCCCTAAACTAGTTTCTTCAGGATGACAAGTTTCCTTTGCCAAGAAAACTTTATTCTTCAGTTTGTCTAATGCCAAAATTTATTCCAAATTCGATTTGAAGGCAGAGATTTGGCAGTTAGGAATCCATCGAGAAGATCGACATAAGACAACCTTTTGTATTCCAAGCCACTACTTCCAATGGAAAGTCCTTTCATTTGGATTGAAGACAGCTCCTTCAATATTCCAGAAACTTATGTGTTGGATTTTCCATCCCATCAGCTCCTATTCTTTGGTTTACATTGATGACATTCTACTTTATAGCTCGGATGAAGGCTTTCATTGCAAGTTGTTGTCTTAATTTGCTGATATTATCAAGCAGCATAGGATCATGTTATCCCAAAAGAAGATGAAGTTGCCCAAACTGAGATCGAGTTACTTGGAATGGATCTCAAAGATGGAGCCTTCCAACCAAGTGAACAAATTGGCAAAAATGTGCTCAAATTTCCTGATGAGAACCTTTCTTATAAACAATTTCAACAATTCCTTGGAATTGTCAATTATCTGAGAGATTTTGTTTCAAAAATTACCAGGTATATACACCATCTTCAGAAAATATTGAAGAAAGAACCACCTCCTTGGGGACCCCCTCATATTAAGGCGATCCGATGGCTCAAGAAAAATTTACAGTCACTGCCTCTTTTGCAAATTCCTTGCAATGGCAAAAGGACTCTTTAGATAGATGCCAGTGACAAGTATTGGGCAACAATTCTTCTTGAAGAATAAGAAGATGGTAAGAGACGAATCTGTTGATATAAAAGTGACAGATGCTCTCAGGCAGAAATCAATTTTCATTCTACCTTTAAGGAAATTCTAACCGTTAAGTATGTAATTAAGAAATTTAAATTTCATCTTATTGGTCATTATTTCTTAGTAGAAATGGATATATCTTCATTCTCTCATATGTTAAAATTCAAACAGAAGACAGTGCCTCATCCTCAGCTTTTTCGATGGGCATAATGGTTTTCAAAAGATTCTTTTGAAACCAAACATATTGCAGGAAAGAAGAATGTGCTTGCTGATTTCTAGTCCAGACCAACCTCAATGCAAGCATCCATTAATATGTACGTGTCTTGGTCAAGAGGTCAAGTGAAAGCTCAACCCATGTTGCCCAGATGGACAAACAGGGAATATCCCCCTGAGATTCCAAATTAACATCCATTCAGACAGCCTAGCTAAATTACTTTGGATATACCGACGGAAGGTTTTTTCTAGGTATCAAGGCCTATGTCTAAAACCTTTTGGATCATATCCTAAATATCTGTTCATATATCCTCTCACGATCTCTCCTGATCACCCATTTCCGGAAGAACTCAAGTGGTTTTTGTGATATTTACTGAACAAGCACACCATAGCCCTAGAGTTCTCTATGGCTAAGATGCCCCGTATTAACAGTAAGATTATCCGGCGAAAACCAGATTATCTTGAGCATTTGGGAGAATTCTTATCCTGGTTCAAAGCATTGGGATCATGGCGGTTAGATTTCCAAGCAGAGCTCAGATCATGCAGGCTTGATCCTGAACTGTACACCATTGTCCTGTTTCATAGGCCATGGTCATTCTCAAGGCCTGGTGGAGAACTTCATTAATCCCTAGCGCAAGTAGAAGTTTCTACGTTTATGCCTCAACCTGGTGTAAATAAGATCTACTGGACGCTCCATGCTCCAATTCGACAGATTTCTTAAGAGTATTAAAAACTCTAGAGAATCTTATGTCAGCATAATAAATCCATTTCTCCTGAGATATGGCCACATGGAAAACCTATATGGTACCATTCTGAGCGAGAATTTCTTGATGCATGCCACCAAATCAGACAAGCTCTTAGGGAATACCATGTAAATGATCTTTCGGAAGATGAAAGTGAAGAAAATGCCAATGCAATGACATAAGACTCTTGGGGTGGACCCTTGGCCCAAGACCCAAATCCCTCGTTTACAAAACTAAAGTTAGTATCCACTACCTTTTAGGATTGGTCCCAATGGCCTCAGCCACAAATGCCTCAGAACTATACGGATGTTCCATCTTCATCAATGTCAGGAATCCCAAGTACTGAACAGTCTCTGTCTTAATGGGAAATTGATGAACTTGTCCGGAGTTACAGACAGCAAAAGGATAGATATAGCTCAGATGAAGGTGACAATGTACCTGGTCCCAGCTTTCCCAACTTTCCCAATCCCAGCTTTCCCATGCACCAAAGAAAGAAAAAGGTAAAAGTCACTCTGGATAATTTTGAAAAAATAGAATTGGCTAGACAAATAAAGAAAGCAAGACACTTGGAAAAGTATGAAGGACATAATGCTGAAGACATTCCATCATCATCAAGCAGCTTGTCAATGGTCGTCGGTTGTCTATTTATAGATATTGGTGCACGTGTGTATTATTGGTGTCTATATGTATTATTGGTGCACGTGTCTATTATTGGTGCACGTATATATTATTAGTACATGTGTGCATTATTGGTGCACGTGTCTATTATTGATGCACATGTGTATTATTGGTGTCTGTGTGCATTATTGGGACATGCTAAATTGTTGGCTCCCCTTCTTGTATGCCTATAAAAGGCCATGTATTGTGAAGGAGAAGGGCAAGACTTTGCTCCTCCAGAAATATAATCGTGTTGTGAGTTGTAAGTACCCTCATGATCTTCTAAATTCTTTAACGCTTCCTCTAAAATGATCTCTTCTGATTAGGATTTTGTTGTTAACCCGGTAAGGTGGTATAGTTAAGTATGCTCTCCACTTGCCATGCTACGTTGTGGATCCTATGGATCAGAAAATCTAAACGAAGTTAAATGTTCAGATTCAAGGTTTCAAGGAAACTAAAAGGTAGTCCCATTCTATGTACAAGGCTTACGTGAAGCCATATCGTTCTTGGGATAGCATACCTGTTTCTTTGAGCCTTGAACTGCTGCATTTTACTACTTCTAGTAAGGCATTTTAAATATTCATCCCAAATATCTTCCTCCAAGACAAAGGGTTAGCAAAAACTCCACCCCTTATAACTTCTTTCTGCAAAATATTTAACACCTTAATGTTAGAGACTTACCTGGAGTCCTTCCTGCCAACCAAAAAAAAAATTGAAAATTAAAAATTGGCCTATGTCCACTAAAGTTCTTTAAATTGAGTCTCCAGCGGAGTCGCCAAACTGTCGCGACCTCTCTGAAAGTGCACGACCTAGGGTTTGGCTAATAGATTACTAAGGTTGACTTAGTTCAAGCTCTCTCAAGCCCATACTAATTCGCGACTTAGGTTAAAGTTCCTACCATACAAGATTGATTTTAATTGGAGTCGCTACTAATCTATTTACGGTGGGTCGATTAGAAACCCATGTGAAATACCTGGTAGTTGTATTTTACCCCTACGACTCAAAGACTATGGGTACGGGGACTTGATTATACTAGATTACTATATCGCCCTTTTGGTACCTTTTATTCTATTTCAAAAAAAAAATTTGCATGCAGCTTGAATTGATTTTTATTAATTCCTAACATATGTAGTGATCACGCAGGTGCGCAGAGATTTATGTAAATGCTCAATGAAACAAAACAATAAACAAACATGATCTAACAAAGCAAGTCAAATGATTTTTTTTTTGGTTTTATTAATATCCTAACATGGAAATTAACTAAGTATGCAAGGATGAAGCTTTAAATATTTTTTTGGATTTTCATTTTTATATGCAAATTATTTGAATATGCGATGCATATGATAACAAACTGACCCTAAATATGACTAACTAATATGTTCTATAACATGCAATCCTAAATTAAGCTAGTCTACATGGTATGCTATTTAATTAAAGATGAATGACTATCTAAATGACATGCGATAATTCTTTTTTTAGGTAATTTTTATGTATTAATAAAATTCGAAATTAAATGATCTAATAAAATATGAATTCTAATCTATGCATGTCCTAGATTTCTAAATGCAGTATTCTATCATGATATGAAGTTTTTATGACCTAAACATGCAATTTCTAGATGACATGGTAATGACGTGGCATGAGATATATGCAACTAATCTTATGCGCAAACTATATGAAGTGACTTATGCTATGACATGCATATGAAATATTTTTTTTAGGTTTTATTAAATTCGAAATAAATTATGTACCATAATTTAAGCATGCAATGTTCTCTAATATGCAACCTAATCTAATGCAATGTAATCTTTTTTGTATTTTTTGAATAGGAAAATAAATCTCACCAAATCATTCAGATTCATCGTACCAATTCTAATATGGAAACAACATCTAAATTCACCATAAGATTTCGCGAATAAAATCAATAAATTGATCTTAAGCCTTAAAGATCAAAATATCAGCTTTAAAGATTTTCGCGTAATTAATTATTCTATCTAAATAACAACTTTATAGATAGAACAAAAAATCGGTGTTTGGTTGCGACTTAGGAAATAAATCATAATTTAGACGCTACTCAAAATCCCATGGATATTAATATCACTAAAGATCAAACAAATCAAGATCTCATGAATTAGGCGACAAACTATTTATAAACTAAATTAATGAAAATTCTACCTAATTTATGGTATTACTCGAGTAGAGTTTCCAAATTCTGACAGACGACCAATCACCGGAATCACAGACCGATATTTGGTGATGTAAGGAATTAATGCTGGTGGTGTTCTCAGTACATTCATAGCACGACTAATTGCAAGTTGATCTGTAAGTCATCAATAAACTTCGACAATGACAATCCTGATTCAGAGATAAGAACAACAATGGTGAGACCACGAGGACGCTGAATAATTCATTGTAGATCATGCTCTGAAATGTTTGGACTTTGTTGTGTTCAACACTTCGCTAGGCAAATTCGAGGAGGCTGTACAAAACTTAATAAAGAATCCTAAGGGGACAATGGCGACATGAAGCAACAAAGGAGCAAACACCACTAGAAAAATAGCATTTTTTTTTATTCCATCCTTCTTTCCCTCCATGAATTTTCTTCAGAAAAAAATTTCTTTATAAGAAAAACCCTCTCTCTGATTTCTTAAAAGTTGCCCACATCTCTCTCACTCACGCTCTTCTTTTTGCTCGGGAAACTTTTCTCCCCCTTCACTATGAATAGCCACGACCCCCTTCTTATATGCAAAAGAAATAGCTCTCTCCAAGGAAATGAGAGGATTTCCTTTCGAGTTTTATGTGATCGTGCCAATTCGACAAATCTCTCAATCTCTTTGATTTTCCTTTTTTTTTTTGTTTTCTTCAATATTGTGCGAATATTGTCTGTGAATCATATATCAACTATTTCCTCTTTTTTTAGTGCTGGAAAATTTCCCTGCCCCCGTTGACTCGCTCAATATTATGACTCTGTTCAAGACGTTCCTTCTAATATCATTTATTTGCCAAAATCCACACACAATCAAACCATGTATAATCTTGGCAGAAAAAATCCACGAAATTGTTGCACATATCTCCACAAAGATTTTTTTGATTATGTGACCAAAATTTATGTGTCAATAGTCTATAAAATTGAATCTAGTCACTTTGCTACTTATATATTAGATAGTGTCCTTCCAATGTAACATTGAGGCTATAGAATTTGATCCATTCAAAGAAGAAAAAAGCCAAACCTTCTTTCTGTCGTTGTACTCTAATTTATAGATCTTGTCTTGGGAAAATACTTACATATAGGAATCCAGTATGGTAACATATCTCATGTCTACAATTGGAAATGTGGTGTTTGTCTCATGTCTAGCACATTCCATAATTAACCCTACATAGGGATAAAAAGAAAGAAAATATCAAACCACCTACTAAAGTCAATTTAGCAAGTGATCATGAGATTTAATAATATCTTATGGCTACGACAACATCCACTCTATTAGGTGACCATTGGATTTCTCCTAGACTAGTTATTTCTTTTCTATTCAGATAAAATCTCTCAATATTATAGTTAGGGCCTCGATACTATTAGATATATATTTTGACATGATTAAATTCGATTCCAAATAACATCAAAGTTTCATGCTATATGCTATGTTCGATTTCTCAAAATAATATATGACTTTGAGTTCAGAAAAAAAAAAGATACAACGTGGACACCAACAAGAGTTAATGGGGGATAAAGTTACCGAGAAGAAGATTTAAGACCAATATGCTGTCACAATACGTTGGCCTTTCCCTTAGCAATCAAAATAGAACTGACTTATATTCTGCAAACCTCATTAAAACGTTCGCCTAGAAACTCAAAAAATTTCGTACTAGTTTAGCTTTTTCTTCAACAGAATCACTTTGACTGGTAAATAAAGAGCATACTTTCTTCACAAAAAATCATAGTATCTTATTGAAGGATCTAGTGTGATCACCTAGAGGAAGGTGAATAGGTCATTTTAAAACTTTTGCGGAAGAATGAACTACACAGCGTGTGAAACGTGATATACGAGTGAAATATAAAGAGCTACAAGCACAATTAGAGAGTTAAGAGAGTTGAGATCAAGACGCAAGAATTATAGTGGTTCGGCTTAGCTCAAACCTACGTCTACTCTCTCGGGCTGACAGCTTATCGGCTGGATTCCACTATGAATCAAAAGAGTTACAATTCTGTTCCAAGACTTCACAGAGTATTATGCTCTCACAAAACAAGTATGTATCAACTCTTTTGTTTACAATGTAAGCTCACAATAAATGAACAGCTCTAAACTTTGGAAATATAATCTTGTCAGCGTTCTCTTGAAAGACTTGAAATATCTCCCTTAAATACCCCTTCATACCAATACGACTGTTGGCACTTTCCAAGGGAATTCTTCCAATCAACCCGTTGGACATAATCAATCGGGAATATCTCAAGCAATTTTCAGATCGTGTTAAGAATCCGTCAATCCTGGTTGCCCATACAATCAGGATCTTGGTTTCCATAAGTGAATACTTGCCACATTTCCCCGATCTTCAGAGAATCCAATATGCCAATAATAATCTTCATAATCTTGAGAATAATCAATCTTGTTAATCCACAAATATGCTGTCTGAAATCCACGAGTATCGGAGTCGGAAGAATATTATCTTACTTAAACAGTCGTCACAATCCGACTCTCCAGATTTTACTAAATCTGACTTCCCAGACTTTACGGTGTCAGCTACCTCCAGACGAACACTGGTTATTATCTCCAGATAATACTCTATCTGGCAGATGTTACTCTGTCTGGCCTCTTTAGACGATATAAGATTTGGCAATTTTCAGATGATACAAGATATGATATCTCCAAACAATACAATGTCTGGTCACGACTTTTGCATTGGACTCTAGTCAAATCACTGGGTTTTGTCATATTGTCATAGAGTTTTGTCATCTTCAAAATCAACAATAGAGATTCCTCTAACAATCTTCCCCTTTTTGATGATGACAAAACGATCCTCTAGATTTTGGAGATATATTATGCAATACAAAATGTTAGCCATATGCAATATCTTTTAAGTGAGATAAAAGCTCACTAACAGATACAAAACATTATAATCTCTGCAATGAATTAGAAATACTTTAATCTGCATCTACAAGACAAAAAGTCAGTCTTGACAAGTCATAATAAATCTTTAGAGAAATAGCATCCCTATCAATCATTCAGATCATACAATCATCATTGCTGTCAAACATAACCAATCAACATCTTAATCCATCCATTCATTCAACCAATCAAAGGTCAACCACATCAAGCTATTCAACAGTCAATCAAAACAAATTTAAAAGCAAAATCAAGCAAAATCTGCACTTTCTCCCCGTTTTTGTCATAATAAAAAAGTTTAAGAGGGAGGGGGAACTCGAACAAAGTAAAAATTGTCCAACGACTGCACCGTCTGCTCCAACTTCATGATTGTCTGCTTGATTTTGTCAAGACTATCCAAGGTAGTAATCTGACCAAGCTTTTAAGAAAGCTGCTGAAGTATACTGTCCTACTGTGTCTGCACAAGTTGCATATGATCGATTTTGGTAGTCAAGGCAGACAACAAATCATAAGCAGTTGCAGCTGAGCGAGTTGAACACTAGGAACACTTGGTCCAGCAGTGGCAGTGGTCGTTGGAGTAACAAGAGGTGGAGTGAATTCTGTAGAACCACCATCTTTACTAGCTCCCCCTGTTTCAAAAGCAGTGGGCATCTCCTCAGATAAACCAACATTAATTCCTGCTCCCCCTGTCTCAAATGCTATTGGGGATGGAACATCCTATGGCAGCATAGATGGATTGTCCCTGTCATCATGTCCATCGTTGTCACTCTCATCCTCCTTCTTTTTCTCAGATTCTCTTCTTATTCCTTCGTCCTCTGCTTTTTCTTCCTCTATCTCCTCGGAAGAAACTTGTTCAATGAGTTTCTCATTCCAGGAACTATCTGACGTGCTGAAAGACAAACCAGGGGTGGTAGTCTCAACTCCTCCCCCTGTGGGTTCAACTTCATCTTCAACCTCATCCTCATTAATGAGTAATTTTCGGTGCTGTGGTGTAGGTGCCTCTGCCATTGGCTCATTTTCTTTCCTTTTCCCAACAGATGATTCAGCCTTCACTTGACTTGCTGGAGTAGATTTGAAACTTGATCCAAGAGGCAAATCAGCCAACTTTATCTTAGCCACCATCTTATGACCCATCAGAATATGAGTTACCAGAGAGGCATATGGTAACTGACCCTTATCTTTTTGGGCGGCTTGATAGATTTGATATAAAATCATAAAGGCAAGGGACAACTTGCGATTGTACAGAATCGCAAACATCAGTCGAGCTTCTGACTTGGAAACATATGTCCTGGAAGTTGCCTTGGGCCGGAGACAGTTGATGATAATCTTGTGAAGAATGACATGGGCAGCGGTCAGTTTCGAAGAAGTAATCAGTCCGAAAGAAGACTGATTTGTGCTAAGAAATTTGAACACTTCCTTGTCAGATTCCTCAATAGGAATGAAATTGGTTTTGACGAAACCCAAAACATCTGCCAAATCATCAACATCGACCGTCGCATTTCTGTCTACAACTAAGAACTGAAGACTATGCCGATTTGGAAAGGAGAGGTTAGGGTAAAAGTATGTAGTGAGTTTAAGATAAGCAGGGGCTATGTCATCACAGAGTTGATCTAGACGATTGTACTGAAGATGCCGCCTCAAATGTACCTTAACAGAATCAAGGAATTTAAAATCTACAGTATGAGGGCTCATAACTCCGCGTTCCATCATCCGAGTATAAACCAACTTGTGGTCCTTGGACCGAAAAAGCTTGTTTGCCTTTCTAGGCAAATTGGCCGCTATACCTTTCCATGGCTGGAAGTTAATAAACATCTTATCATCCTTATCCTTAGGCTCAAAATCGAATGAGGTATGATGTCTAAGGTCAACAGGAAAGTTTTTGCGTGCAAGATCAGCCGTACTTGGTGGTGCAACACATGCATCATCCATGTGTCGCAGAAAATGTTGTTCGTTTGTAAAGCCGTTGGTCATAAAAAAATCACAAATTACTCCGATAGAGGCCTTCATCTCCTTCATTTTCTGATAGAAGGGGCAAAGAACTTTAGGATTCTTTCTCTTCAATGGAGTAACTTCATGAACTTGTGGTTCTTCAGATGGTGTGATCTACACCCATTGCTGGTCTACTGTAGTTGGAGAGTCCTCTGTGAGATCATAGTGAGTTGGTCCAGCACTTCCTTGTTTGAATTTCTTTGAAGCAAGTCTTGAGAATTTCCTAGGAGGAGACATTTTTGCAGTCGAAGAAACTTTCTCTGTTTGTTTGAGCAGAAAGTTGATAACTTTTTTTTTTGAAAGAGAAAGCTAAGGGAGAAAACAACTTGCTAGGGTTTCAGAGAAGAGGAAAGCTTTTGAGAGAATAGTCAGAATCCCAAGCGGTTTAAGGAGTGAGGGAATGCCTTTCGAAATTCAAAAAGAAACTGAATTTTGGAAAATAAAATTTCCAAAAATGACAATTCAATCAACCAAGAGATGCATATCTCACGCAACGATTCGAGTAGGCAAGTAAATAATCACAAAATAATGAACATACCTCAACATGCTAAAAATACAGATACATGTTACCTTATGAGAGAATGGCGGGAAAATTTCATATCATAAGCTCCTAAATCATAAGATATCATAGACGAAAGCAATTCAGGATTTGGACTGTCTAAGACGTTGTAAGATCTGAAATGATGTAACGTCTGGAACATAGTATCATCTGAGACGTTGTATCATCTGGGATTATGTAACGTCTGAGTCAGAGTATCATCTGAGACATTGTAAGATTTAAAACTCAGTCATCAAGGGATAAGATATTCAGCTTGCTCCGTATGAATTCGAATGAATTCTTGTCCAAGGCCTTTGTAAAGATGTGTGCCAGTTGATTTTTGGAATCAATGAAAGTAACTCTAACATCCTTTTTCTCCACATGATCCTGTATGAAATGATATCGAATTTCAATGTGCTTTGCTCTAGAGTGCAAAATAGGATTCTTGGTTAAGTCTATAGCACTGGTACTATCACACCTGATTTCATTGCATGACTTTGGAATCTTGAAATCACGCAGTTGTTGCTTCATCCATAATATTTGGGAACAGCAACTTCCAAAAGCAACATAGTTTGACTCTATTATTGATAGAGCAACTGTGTGTTGTTTCCTTGATAACCAAGATATAAGTCTTTCACCAAGCAGTTGACAAGTACATGAAGTACTTTTTCTGTTTAACTTACCACCTGTTAAGTTAGCATCTGAATATCCAAGTAGTGTGAAGTCTCCATCCCTTGAATACCATATTCGAGTAACAGCACTGAGATGTGACTCCTTAGGATTGGATTGATACCTTGCAGACAAACACACACTAAATAAGATGTCAGGTCTAGATGCTGTTAGGTATAAAAGAGATCCAATCATACTCCTGTGTAGTCTCTAATCAACTTGTTTTCCATTTTGCCAAGCTTCAGGGTGCTTGACATGGGCGTCTCTATCTTCTTGCAATTGTCCAAGCCAAACTTTGACACAATCTCTTTGGCATATTTCTCTTGATGAATGAAGATACATTCTTCTGATTGTTTGACTTGCAATCCTAGGAAGAATGTCAATTCTCCCATCATACTCATTTCGAACTCATTCTTCATAGCTTTGGAAAAATTCTTGCAAAAAGTTTCATTTGAGGAGCCAAAGATAATATCATCAACATATATTTGAACTAAGAGAAACTTTTTGCCTTCAGTCTTGACAAATAGAGTTATGTCTATTTTGCCTTTCTCAAAACCATTCTCAAGTAAGAATTTACTTAACCTTTCATACCAAGCTCTGGGAGCTTGCTTCATACCATAAAGTGCTTTCTTCAGTTTGTATACATGATTTCGCTTCTTTGGATCTTCAAAGCCAAGAGGTTCCTTTTCATATACTTCCTATTGTATGAAACCATTTAGGAACGCACTATTCACGTCCATTTGGAACAACCTGAAATTTTTGTAACAAGCAAAAGCAAGTAATAATCGAATAGCTTCTAACCTTGACACTGGTGCATAAGTTTCATCATAGTCAATTCATTCTTGTTGAGAATACCCTTTTGCTACCAGTTTGGCTTTGTTTCTGACAACTTTGCCTTCCTCATCTAATATGTTTCTGAACACCTATTTGACTCCAATAATAGATTTTCCTTTAGATTTTGGGATTAACTCTCAAACATCATTGATTGCAACTTCTCTAAGCTCATCTTGCATGGCCTCAATACAACTCTCATCCGATAAAGCTTCATCTATATTTTTTTGTTCAATTTCGGACACAAGTGCTACTGCACTGGATTCTTCATGCCTCTGTGACCTTGTTTGAACTCCTTCATTGAGATCGCCAATGATAAGTTCAGTTGGATGACTAGATTTATGTCTCCAATTTGACTGAAGAATTCTTCTGGACTTAGATGACATAGTTTCATCTTCTTGTTGTTGTGCTTCCTCAGGCAAGTTCAAGTTTGAGAAGTCTTGAGAATGATCTAGAATATCAAGCTGTGGTTGAATGTATTTGAGTATCTTCATGAAACTTGACATTCATTGATTCTTCCATAGTTTGAGTCTTCTTATTGAAAACTCCGTAGGCCTTGCTAGTCATGGAATATCCAAGAAATATTCCTTTATCTGAGTTCATATCAAACTTACCAACATGGTCATTATGAGTCAAGAGATTTGAAAAATCAGATTTAAGACAAAGAACTTGCTTCTCAAGAGATTTTGACTTCTCCTTTGTAGCAGCTAAACTTTTGTTC
The DNA here is from genome assembly GCA_019926035.1 of Melaleuca alternifolia. NCBI lineage: Eukaryota > Viridiplantae > Streptophyta > Magnoliopsida > Myrtales > Myrtaceae > Melaleuca > Melaleuca alternifolia. The sequence continues at coordinate 306,025 of JAGKPW010000094.1, read as the reverse complement.
AAGCTTTCAAATTTTTCTAAGCAAACATTATCCTGCTTTTGAAGTTTCAAGTTCTCCTTCTTAAGCTCAGAAATTCTTTTCAGAGATGATTTCAAACTAGAGCATAACTCATCAATGTACTTGGAGACTTTAATAAGAATTTGGAAATTACTGACCTGGACATCTTGATTTGAATTCGTGTCTAAACTTGCTTTTGAATCTGAGTTAGATCGTGCCATTAAGCATATGTTTGCAAACTCATCATCACTATCAGCATCACTCCAAGTTTCAGCTTTGAGTGCTTTCTTGTATTTTTCATTTCTTCCATTGCTTTGCTTCAGTAAAGGACAGTTGGGTTTGATGTGTCCTTTTGGCCTGCAGTTGTAACAAGTTACATCATTGTTGGCTTCGTTGTCCCATGACTGTTTATTCTGAAAATTCTATCTGGGTTGTCTTCTCCGGAAGTTCTGAGAGCTAGAATTTCTCGAGTTGAAACTTCTTCATTAGAAGAGTCATCTCTTCATCATCCAATGTCTCATTTGATCCTGCATCACGAAAGTCTTCATTAGATTTTAAAGCTATGGATTTCTTACCTTTTAAGTCTGATTGTTCATCAGATCTTTCCACTTCGTAAGATTGGAGAGTTGCAATTAACTCATCAACAGAAAGAGGTTGAATCCTATGTGTTTCTCTTATAGAGATTTTCACATGATCCCATTCACTTGAGAGTCCACGTAGTAACTTGTTGACTTTCATTGGTCTTAAAATAGGTTGATCTTGATATGCGAGACCATTGGCAATCTCTATGAATCGATTGAACATGTTAGAGATGGTTTCTCTAGGCTTCATTTTGAAGGCTTCATATTGACCAAGTAGAATATTGATTCTTGTTTCTTTGACTCGATCAGTTCCTTCAAAAGTGACATTTAATCTTTCTCATATCTCCTTGGCTATTACACAAGATGAAATATGATTATACTCTATAGGAGATAAAGCACAATATAATGAATAAATAGTTTTAGTATTAATATTTTATCTTTTGATAAGTTCAGCTTGATTCATCTCTCCAGCCTCTACTGCATTTCTCTCTGGGTTTGATGTAGCTTTGGGATTTACTCTTCTGTCAACAACATCCCATTCCAATGGATCGTTTGATCTTAGGAATGCTCTCATTTTGTTTTTCCAGATGTTATAATCCTTTCCATCAAAGTACGGTGCTCTGGCATAGCTCTGTCCCTCCATCACTCTTGGAACAAACACACTAGACATAAATCTTTAGCTTATAAGTAAAACACTTCAAAAACAAGCACGAGGCTCTTATACCAATTGAAGGATCTAGTGCGATCACCTAGAGGGGGGTGAGTAGGTGATTTTAAAACTTTTGCGGAGGAATGAACTACACAGCGTGTAAAGCGTGATATACGAGTGAAATATAAAAAGCTACAAGCACAATCAGAGAGTTAAGAGAGTAGAGATCAAGACGCAAGAATTATAGTGGTTCGGCTTAGCTCAAGCCTACGTCCACTCTCTCGAGCTGACAACCTATCGACTGGATTCCACTATGAATCAAAAGAGTTACAATTCTATTCCAAGACTTCACAGAGTCTTTTGCTCTCACAAAGCAAGTATGTATCAACTCTTTGGTTTACAATGTAAGCTCATAGTAAATGAACAGTTCTAAACTTTGGAAATATACTCTCGTCAGCGTTCTCTTGAAAGACTTGAAATATCTCTCTTAAATACTCATTCATGCCAATATGACCGTTGGCACTTTCCAAAGAAAGTCTTCCAATCAACCCGTTGGACATAATCAATCAGGAATATTTCAAGCAATCTTCATATCGTGTTAAGAGCCCGTCAATCCTGGTTGCCTATACAATCAGGATCTTAGTTTCCATAAGTGAATACTTGCCACATTTACCCGATCTTCAGAGAATCCAATATGCTAATAATAATCTTCATAATCTTGAGAATAATCAATCTTGTTAATCAACAAATATGCTGTCTGAAATCCACGAGTATCAGAGTCGGAAGAATATCATCTTACTTAAACAGTCGTCATAATCCGACTTCCCAGATTTTACTAAATCTGCCTTCCCAGATGTTAGAGGAAGATCTATCGATGGCTTTGAAGATGACAAAACTCTATACAAAGCTCTATGACGAGAGGACAAAACTCTATTATTTGACTTGGAGTCATGTGTTTAGTCACGGCCAGTTCTTTATCATCTGGAGAATTGGCAAATCTTGTATGATTTAGAAATCGCCAGATTATTATCTTCTAGAGAAAAGTCAGACTTGGATAGTCTGAAGGTAGTCAGATCTTTAACATCTGAAGGTAGTCAGATCTTTTAAGGTCTAAAGGTATCAGGCATGTATCGATGCTCGTGGATTTCAGACAGCATATTTATAGATCAACAAGATTGATTACTTCCAAGAATATGGAGTTTATTATTGGCATATTGGATTCTCTGAAGATCGAGTAATTGTGGCAAGTATTCACTTATGGAAACCAAGATCTTGATTTTATGGGTGACCAGGATTGATGGACTCTTGATACTATTTGAAGATTGCTTGATATACTCCTGATTCTGTCAAACGGGTTGATTGGAAGAATCCATTTGTAAAGTGCCAACGGTCGTATTGGCATGAAAGAGTATTCAAGGGAGATATTTCAAGTTGTTCAACACGACGAAGAGAGGTTGTCAGCCGGAGTGGAATCCAACCGATAGGCTGTCAGCCCGAGAGAGTGGACGTAGGCTTGAGTTAAGCCGAACCACTATAAACCTTGTGTCTTGATCTTCTTTCTTAACTATCTTTTTGTGTTTATTATTCTTCGTATATCACTCACATATCACGCTTTATTCGTTGTGTATCTTATACTTCCGCAAAAGATTTTAAAATCACCTATTCACCCCCTCTAGGTGATCATACTAGATCCTTCACCAAACTTTACGGTATCTGCTACATCCAGACAATACTTTGTCTGGCATCTCCAGACGATATAAGATATGGCAATTTCCAGATGATAAAAGATATGATATCTCCAGACAATATAATGTCTTGCCAAGACTTTTGTATTTGGCTTTCAGTTAAATCACTGAGTTTTGTCATCTTCAAAGTTAACAATAGAGCTTCCTCTAACACATATTATCATGTCCTTCACAAAACAATATGCTAAGAGTACCTCGAACTTTACATGAACATGATAGGAGAAAATATTAAGTTTTTCTAGAAATTCACTACCATTTTATTAAAGCTCTTCATTGCCTTTTATAACTGAATGGCAAGGGCATAACATGGACAAGACATAAGAACATTTTTTCAAAAATACATCTTGGGAGTAGATCCCCTTATACGAGACGAACAGTTTTAAAGTGACAGCAAGACACTAAACCATGAAGCTTACTGCATATAGTTACAAAGCATAAAGCTCATCCCTTGACAATCTGGCAAAATTGGTTGCCTTACTGATGGTTCATGGTGCATGGCTAGATTAGCTTCTTCGTGATAAATTTGCATAAGCTTTTTGTGAAATGGAATCCTACTTTGTGAAATGGAATCCTATCAAAGGAGTTCGAGCCGCAAGAAGTAATTTACCTCCAGATTAATGGACCCCACCACCGAGCGGTTCGTGGATGCTGAACAGGGATTCATCCTAGTGCAAAGAGTCGCGAACGGGATCTCTAGCGGGAGTTTACCGTGACTCTCACGGGTCGCTAATTGATGGATTTGTGCAAAAGATCCAAGCTCTATCGACACTGGTAGCAAAAGATCTAGCTCTGCGGGATGGGTAAAGTTAAGTAAATAGTGGCATGCACAAACAAACTTCAGCAATAGGAAAGAACTTTGTGGGTACACATTTTGTCAGACTCCCTACCAGCTGTGGACTCTATCATGGGCTAAGTTGAAGCCCTTGGTCCATTCAGTCAATTGTATTGGGTTGTCAAGTGTTTCTGGCCCGGCTGAGAAGTGTCTCAGTAACTCATTGCCCCAGAAATGCAAATCAAAATGCGGATTGGGTGGCCAAGACCCATCAAATGGAATCTCTTGCTCCGAATTGGACAACTTATCCCTCCACTCTTTTTGGTCTTTCTTATGTTTTGATACTGAACAATCTCATGTTTTATATTCTAAATATTAATGAAAGTCATGATTGTTATTGACCCAAAAAAAATGAGTCACTGCATTCATGATTCGTGTTTTCTGGATAAAATATGTCTATCAAAGTCTCAGGCGTCTTGAGAGAAATAAATTGACTCTGGTCGATTATGCTCTTGTGCTTCTAGAGCCTAGTAGATTGCACCTCTAGTGGTCGAGAAAATATTCAGTGGTTAGTGAGCACCACGTCAATAGCTGACGTGGAGCTCATTTTTACTCAAATCCAATAAGAAATCGACACGTGTTCGACGATGTGGAATAAAAAATAAAAAATAATTTTCTTCTTCTTCTTCCTCCTTCATCTTTTGCAGATTTGGTCCATGGCCGCCGCAGTCAGGGAGGAAGAGGGAGACGCGCTAGAGAGAATCGGAGCAGGGGTCGAGGCGGAGAGGAGGGCGGAGCCGTGGTAGGAGAGTGCAAAGACGGTGGGGTGGAAGAGGCCGTGGAGGTCTGAGAAGGCTGCGGAGTCAAGGATGCAGGCCCGACAGCGGCAGACGGAGGCCGCGGAATGGAGGGAGTAGGCGGGGAGACAAGAAAGGCACTCGAGGAGGAGGTCGTCGGGGAGGGAGGAGAGGGTGGGGGCGGAGACTTTGAGGAGGTGGTGGTGGTGGTGGTGAGAGTTGTAGGTTTCCTCACAGACGAAGATGCAGAAAAGAAAGAGAGAGAGAGATGTGGAGATGATGATGAAGAGCAAGAGATTGAATGAAATCTCTCTCCCAAAGCTCAAAACGACAAAGACAGAGTGAGGAGGTGAGTGGTGGACGGAATCTCACCCCCGTTTGCCGTCTTCGCACTCTCCTCCCTCGGCTCCGCCCTTCCCTTCGCCTCCCTTCGCCTCCCTTCGCCTCCCTCCGCCTCGACCCCAGCTCCGATTCCCTCTGGCGCGTCTCCCTCTTCCTCCCTAACGGCGGCAGCCATGGACTAGATCTACAGAAGAGGAAGGAGGAAGAAGAAGAAGAAAATTTTTATTTTTATTTTTTTATTCATTGTCGTCGGACACATGTCGATTTCTTATTAGATGTGAGTAAAAAATGAGCGCCACGTCAGCTATTGACATGACACTTACTAACAACTGAATATTTTCTCCTAGTGGCCTCACATGCTCGGAAATCATGCCTCAGCATTAGTTCTTCACATGCATTGAGCCAGAGGAATTTTGAAACATATCGATTTCATTCGTAGAGGATGCACTGGACTTCTTTGTAATGTCCACTGATTCTCAAAAACGCCGACCATAGGACCTATACGATTTTGGTTTAGGACAAGGACAACCTTGTTGGTCCTCCATTTCACATGAAGATAATGGGATGTGAACTTCAGGATTTGGGTCTCTGCATTTTAGCCTTTTGAAGAACAGATATTGCCAGTTCGATAAAGGATGAAATCACACTAATAATACCTTTGCTAAGTGCTTAGGATGATGACTCAAGTATTCTTCGTTAAGAAAAGTAGCAGTGGGGCGGTACACAGGGGAACTCGACTCTAATTGCATAGTTGTGTGTTGACACCTTATTTTTTAATTTTGGCATATAGATCGCATAAAAATAGGAATTTGAAAATAAAAAATATAGATAGATATATATATATCATAGCATCTTGCATTTAAGGAAATGTCATCGGCAGCGAGAAGGTTTCAGGGAAAGAATGTTTGAGCGGAGTATATTTTATCAAAAGGGGAAAGAAGAAAATTTCGGTCGAATCCTCACGGATTTGACCGAAATTGGTATCTACCAACTTACCCCATTGATCAAGGGAGATAAAAGAAAAGGTATATCGGTCAAATCTTCCAAGATTTGACCGATATATCATTTCTAACCATTATAAAAGGGGGTCGTGCCTGCAGGGAAAGGACAAGACTTTCAGCAAGAAAAGTATTGATTGAACACAGGCTTTTACTGAGCAAAGTACTTCTTTTTTCTGAAAAAAAAGTCATACCCACATACACCCACGCACAAGCATTTACTGAGCAAGGACTTTATTTGAGAAAAAGAGAGCAACACACGAGCTTCACAGAGGGAGGCTGAGAGTGAGACCGCGAGAAGAGACCGACACAGAGAGAGAGAGTGAGACCGAGAGACGCAGGGAGAAAAAATTAGAGAGAAGTGAGAGAACGATCGGCCAAAGGGGAAAAGAGAGAGATAGATTGCGTCTCCACTCTTGCGCTCGGCGCCAAGTTGCACCTCCACGTAGTGTCTCGCTGCCTCGACGTCCAACGCAGCTCCTGCTGCAAACCAGGCCGATCTCACCGCATGGCGAGGAAAAATTATATAGCGAGTTCCCATTGACGTTCCATCCACATCGAGCAGCGTCCTCGTCAGTTTTGCTGAGTTTCCGAAGGACGCAAGGACGTGTCCAACATCTTCTTGCTATTCCTCGTGCTGCCCATAATCTGCACCGCCAACAATTCTAGTGATTTGGCCATTAAAGACCCACTATCAGACCAACGAAAAGTTGGTCAACCACAGCTTGGGTCAAGCTGCAAAAATTTGGTCCCATGAAGAAAGTGGTACAAACGCAGCAAAATAAAGAAACAAGCCAGCGAAAGAGGAGCCAAAGGCAGATCAACCGCATCCGCTTGAGCACTCGTGGACCTTTTGGGCCAAGACGCTGCCCTTCGACACATCGAATTCACCTTCGTGGATATCGCCATTCATTCCGATTCGAAAAATCGTCTATCCAAAAAAAATCAAGTAAATATCTTAGCCTAATTTGATTTGAATATTTGATTGGTAAGATATGTTTAAATTGATTTGTTTTGGTGATAAGCAGTATCAATTGGAATTAATTTTCCAATTTGCAACCGCACATCAATTTTTTTATTTCGTCTATAAGGCTTTAGACGAGGTAATAAATTGAGCGGGATTGGAATCGATATTTTGATCTTTAAGGCTTAAGATCGGTTTATTGATTCTATTAGCGAAAATTGTTTTGTTTCCTTCTTGTTTTCCTTTTGCATGAATTTAATTTATTTGAATTGCATGCTTAGATTAGATTGCATTTTCATTATTGCATGTTTAAGTTAGAATGTTAATGTTTTTATTTCCAATAGAATAGAAAATCACATGCATGTCTTTTTTAGTTTACATTATTAGCTATTGCATGACATTTAGTTTAGGCATATTAAATTGCATGTCATATTAGATTTAGGCTCATTTAATTTTTTTAGCAACATGTTTAATTCGAATTTTCATCAATAAAACTCAAAAATAAAAGAAATCATTCACATGTCATTTAGATAGTTACATATAGTTAATTCATTTAGTTAAGATGTCATTGCATGTCTATTTATACCATGGTAAAATAATTCATTTAGATTTCTAGGTATCATATTAGATTAGATTTTCGCGTTTAATTAGTTTAATTAATTTCTAATTTCATTTAATAAATAAGAAAATGTCTTAAAAATGCCTTTTTGCATGTCTTTTAATTAGGTTAATTTAGAATTTTCATTTTTTAAAAAAAACATGTTAGGTCATTAGATTTAGGTTTTCATACATTTGCATATTAGTTTAGTTTTCACATTTTAGAATATTATCTATAGTCAAGATATTTTTTTTAATCTAAATTAGGGATTAATTCAATTTAGTTCCTAGTCTAAATTAGATATTATTTGGCTATAGGTAATTAGTGTCATTAAGTAATCTTGAAATTCATTGCATTTAGATTTGCATTAGGATAATTGCATACAGAATCATTTTTTTTCATCACATGCATTACATGCTTTACATGCATTGCATTCATATAAAAAAAAACCAAAAATAGATCTTTTTTGTTGATTTGCTTTATTTTTTCCTTGCTTATTTTTCTTTTAGCATTTGAATAATTGTTTGCGCACCCGCGTGATCACCGTGCATGTTAGGGAACAAAATCAATTCAAGCTGCTTGCAAATTATTTTCGAAAATAAAAGAAATAGGCTTTCAAGTCCCCGAGTTCAAGAATCTTTGGTTCGTAGGAGTAAAATACTACTCCAAGTATTTTACATGGGTTTCTAATCGACCCACCTCAAATAGATTAGTGGCGACTCCTTTTGAAATCGACTTCGCATGTTAAGAATTGAAACCTAAGTCGTGAATTGGTATGAGCTTGGGAGAGCTCGAGCTAAATTAGGTTTAGCAATCCATTAGCCGAACCCCTAGGTGGTGCACCTTCGGGGAGGTCGCGACAGCTTGGCGACTCCGCTGGGGACTTGGTTCAAAGAACTTTAGTGGACTTAGGCCTTTCTTCTTATTTTCAAAGAAATTTTGCTTGGTAGTGAGATTCCATTTATGTCCCTAACCCGTGTGTTGATTGTTTTTGCAGGTTGATTTTCGCTTTAAGTATTTAATTGCTTTCTTTGAAGTGTTGTGTGATATTAACTGTTGTGTATGCTTTACTGCTTTAGCACTACACATTGGCACACACAACCTGCCGCCGGACCTGGGCTGCACTAGGATAACTTAGGATGGTGTTATGTCGGATACAACTTCGACCGCGAGGCCGCGTAGTAGAGGTTGCCCAAGTTAACCCCGAAAACTTTCTTTCTTGGTGCCAAAGGTGTTTGCTTCTGCCCGCGAGGCTGCGTCGCATTGGGGCATCACCTTTTGGCTGAGCCGGAGTTGCAAGGGCTTTGATTTAGTACGCGAGGCTGCGACTAGTCATTCCACCCTTGTAGCTCCACTTTGCTAAGCCTTTTAGAGTAGAAATCGAGCCGCACCTTTCATGTGCATGTCTATGTGTTTGCTTGATTGGAAAGTAAGTTTTCTATTTTATCCTCCTGCAATTCATTTATTTATTTTGTTCGGTCCATGACAATTAGGTGAGTCGAGTCACATTCTATATACAATGGGAAGATCTGATGTTCGATTCATTCCTGCTCCAAAAGCCGAGCTCAAGCGATGGTGGGATAAGCTAGATCATGACGGCCGAATCTATGTGGAGACCAAATTAGGCCGACTGGTTCCGCTCCTCGACATTGACGTTCAAAGCGGGGCAATGCAGGCCTTGGCTCATTTTTGGTGCCCCCACACCTCCACGTTCGTGTTTGGTAAGTACGAGCTTGCTCCGACTCTCGAGGAATATAGCGTTGCCATAGGAAAGTCTTTGGATCTCGATTTGATTAACCCACCTTTAGGAATAGATCCACAGTCTCTTTTGTCTGATTTCCTCAAAGTTACCAAGATTGAGTTGTCAAAAGTCCTAAAAGATAATTGTCATGCATGTCCTTTTTCCTTTCTGGATCAATGTTTCGAAATTGCCCCGACTCACTTGAAAAATAGGATCTTTATCCTTGCCTTCTTTGGGTTCATAATCTTCCCTTTCAGAAAGAATGCCATTGATCCATCCATAGCGTGGGTAGTCAAACAAGTTTGTGCTGGTGTTAATTTTGTTAATGCCATTCTGGCTGAGACATTTTTGTCACTTACTCGATTCAAAGAAAGTGAAGAGAAAATCTTTCATGCACCTATCGAACTCTTACAAGTCTGGTTTTTCTCTCACACAAAAGGGTTTGCCATACACCTGAGTATTAGTGGTTATTCTGAGTCCATTCATCCCATTGAGGAGTTTAAGGTCCTACAAAATCGAACTCCTAGTCTGTCTTTTTCCAAGTGGTTAAACTTATTGAGAAATCCAAAGGCCAAATTTTTCCTATGGCAAGCTAGATGGTTCCGAGCTCGTAAGGCGCGGCTTTCCTATGGCGACAACGGTCCGATCCCCCTAATAGGGATCACGGGAGCAACTTCTTACTATCCGCTCCGAATAGTCCGCCAATTTCGGGTTCTTCAAGACTTACCTCCGCCGCCGAAGCCAGATCTATTCCGACTCAGCTTCATGGGAGACAACTTCATGGAGGAATTCCACCACATCGAGCAGGCTTGGCATAATTGCCATGCTCAGAGTATAATTTGGCCTGAAGATGAGCTTGAGGGGAAGCAGAAGATCCATCATGCTACCGTCCGGTACATCCGCAAGTTCAAATTCCCAGATGAATGGCTTCCAAAAATTCCTGATGTGACGGCCAAACCAACTCGTGAAGCCGAAACCAAGCGGTATAAAAGGAAAGCAGAGGAACTCGAGGAGCAGATGAAGCAAATGGCTAAGGAGAATAGGCAATTGCGTCGAGCGTTAGCTTCCCATTTGTATATAGAACAAGCTAAATAGAATGCTTTTATCGAGTCATGTTTCAAGTCTTTGTTGAGTCATTTGTTTCGAGTATTGGTTTTATATTTCATGAAATTTTCATAGATGAATAAAAGTGAGTCTTTAGGTCATTGTCATGGACCGTGTCTTCCTTTTTCGCCAATTATTCTTATCTATCCTTTCTTGTTTGAAGGTGATCACGGGTAATACACGTTCTCCAATCCGCACGCGATCTCAAACTAAAATGGCGGACCAAAACGAGCTTCGCGAGCGTGTTTCCAATATGGAGGATCAGATGAGGCAGTTTCTCACTGCCATGCAAGAAATGACCGCCGAATTTAGAGCTGCTCGACTAAACCCGGCCCCGCACCTTTGCCGAAGTTGAAGGATGACATTGTTGTGAACTTAGAGGAGGAAATGCCTCCTTTGGAAGAGGATCCCATCGCTGATTATGGGAAAAAGGCCGATGCTGATGACTCATACAAAACTGAGCAAGAGAGACGCCTCGAGAAGCTCGAGGAAAAGTTGAAGCAACTGCAAGGCCTTCAAGACCCGTCCCCGATGGATCTTTCTGTGTATTCTAAGGTGAAAATGCCGAAAAAGTTCAAGATGCCGGAGTTTGAAAAATATGACGGCATGACCTGCCCAAGGGCCCACCTGCAGATGTACTTGGTGAGAATGACCCAGTATGCTGATAATGCTCCTCTGCTGATCCAGTCATTCCAGGCGAGTCTGACAGGCCCTGCTTTGAAATGGTACATCTCGAAGGGGATAAACCTCTGCCAAACTTGGGAGGAGGTTTGCCAAGCTTTTCTGAGGCACTACCAATTCATAACCGACATCACTCCCTCCCGAGACGATCTTGAACGGGCCGAGAAAAAGAGGAGCGAGTCGTTCAAGCAATACGCAATCCGATGGAGGAATCTGGCTGCTCAAGTTGATCCTGAGCCTTCTGACATGGAGATGAGGAAGATGTTCATCAAAACTCTTCCTCATGAATACCGCACTCGAATGATAGCCACCACTGCCGACACTTTCAATCAGCTTATTCCAGTTGGGGAGCAGATTGAGATTGGAATAAGAGATGGGTGGTTCAATGAGCCAACAAAGAAGTTTACTCCAAGGAAGGATAAAGAGCAAGCTACGGAGATAAATTTGGCATACTCACAACCAAGCTCTGGCGGACCTTCAAATGTTCATGCCTCTACAAATCGGCAAGTCGGGGGGCGATCATTTGCGCCTCGCCAGTTTAACAGAAGGCAATTCACTCCCCTTCCGGGGCCTTTGTCTAAAGTTTTACCTGTTTTGCAAAAGAGGGGTTTGCTCTCTCAGGAGTCGAAGCGCCCGAATCCTGAGAAATTCAACAACTTTAATGCTTCAAAGAGGTGTGATTACCACATGGGTGAAGTGGGGCATTCGACTGATGAATGTTTCACCCTTAAGCATAAGATTCAAGATCTTCTGGATACGAAAGTGTTCAGCTTCAGCGTTGCTCAACCAAATGTTGAGAAAAATCCTCTTCCGGAGCACGAGGGGGGTGTCAATGCAATTTCTGAGACTGAGACTGGGAAGAAAATGAAATGGAAGCTAGACATTAATAACATCTATCAAGGGTTGGTAGCAGCTGGCTACTACCCAGCTGGAGAGAGCCTTGCACCTCTTGTCATGAGGACGAGGATCCAAGAGAGCATTGAAGCTGGTGTAATCGTGCAAAGCAACCATGCGGGAGGAATGTCGACGGTTTCTCAAATTATCATCGATTGGGAGAAAGAAGCTACTGCCGTGAAAGCTGAATCAGACCCCTCACTTGAGGACATGCCACCCCTGGAGGATGCAGTTGACAATGAGGAAGATGTGCCTGAGATAGTAATTGAACTACATCAACCCTACGAGTACCGTAGTAACAAGGCAGTTCCTTGGTCGTACGATTTTGATGTAGACTTGGTGACAAGGTCCGGACGCACCTATGGACAAAGCAATTCTATGCCGTCAAAACATGTCACCGATGAAGAGGCCAAGGAATTTCTAGCTATAATCAAAGCTAGCGAGTACGACGTGGTTGAGTAGCTGCGGAGGATGCCGGCGAAGATTTCTTTATTGGAGCTTTTGCAAACATCGGACAAACATCAAAAATCACTCATGAAAATATTGAGTGAGATTCATGTGCCTGAGACGATTGATCAGGGCGAGCTAGAGGGATTCATAGGCACAGTACTCCTCAAGGATCTTGTTTCCTTTTCTGATGAAGAATTACCAGGTGATGGGAATGGACATACAAAGGCACTCTACATCTCCGTCAGGTGCAAGGAATCGCATGTTGCTCGGGTTCTTATTGATAATGGGTCCGCTCTGAATATTTGCCCATTGGCTACTTTGCATCATCTCGGGGTAGACTCTTCAAGGTTAAACGTTGCTAAAACTTCGGTTCGTGCTTTTGACGGAACAAAGAAGGAGGTGATGGGCGAGATTCATCTGGATGTGCAAATTGGGCCAATGAACGTTCAACATTTTGTTCCAAGTAATGAACATCTCTACTGCCTTTAACTTTTTGTTAGGTCGTCCTTGGATCCATACCGCTGGAGCTGTGCCTTCAAGTCTTCATCAATGCTTGAAGTTCATGGTTGAAGGGAAGCTAGTCACTGTCCATGCTGAAGAAGACCACCAGATTTACCATGAAACTGCCATTCCGTATGTGGAGCCTGAGAATGTATTTGAATCCAGTTATCAATCATTCGAGCTCGTGTCAATGATACATAGGTCGTGGGGATCACCTGCACCAATTCCAGAATTGTCAAATGCTGCTATCATGGTGGGGAAGATTATGGCCCAAAGTTGTTTTGTTCCTGGAGAAGGACTTGGAAGAAAGGGTCAGGGGATTCGATATCCAATTCAGCCTTCCCGGAAGCGTCGTGTGGTCGGATTAGGATACCATGGAAGGGATCAGCCTACCAATGAATCACAAAAGCGGGTTGAAAGTAAAACATTGCCTCCCCGTATCAAAGAAACATTCCCGGGTCCGTCCAGAATGATGCATGAAGAGGAGATGTATGTTCTAGAAGGACTAAACATGAATTGTGACTACCATGAAAGGTTCTCCTTTCCCCCGAGCTTCTATATCAACCCCCGAGACATTGTTCCGGGTGGATGGGGGGGCAAGGATGATGTGATTCCTAAAAGCTAGGCTGATCGGGATGAGAAACTCGAGGGGATAGCAAATCTATTTGAAGATCTCTTCATTGGCGCCATTGAAAATGAGTCCGAAAAGGAAATGGGTGCAAGCCCACATGAGTAATTTATTTTTACTTTACTCCCCTGCGTGGGAATTCCTTTCATTTATTGCTTTCTTAGGATTTTTCAATCTTTCATTCTGCAATTTCTTTTCAATAAGTGTAATTCATTCAGAGTTATTCAATAAAATCACCATTTTCGAGGGCATGACGAGGTACACCAAACCAGTCCGGTGATGATATCCAACAGTGAAAAAATACACGACCCGAGGAGAATCCTGAGGCCTGGACTTCCTCATGCTCTCTTTGTCCAAATCTTTAAAAAAAATCATTTTTCAAAAAAAAGATATTTAACCCTTTTTGTTTTACTGATTGGTTTACTTTATGTTTCAGGAAGGACCTTATGGAATGCGATGAAGGACCAAATGATTCGGATGGAGATCCCGCCGGAATCCAACGAAGTCTGGAACAGCATGAAAAGCCGAGATCCCTAACAGCCGAACACACTGTCACAATCAATTTGAGCGATGCGGAAGACATTAAAGAAATAAAAATTGGGGCAAATCTCCCCGAGGGAGAAACCATGCGACTCGTCGCCCTTTTAAAGGAATACCAAGATGTCTTTGCTTGGTCTTATGCGGACATGCCGGGTCTTGACCCAATGATCATGGAACACAGTCTGCCGACGAATCCACACATGCCTCCTAAAAAGCAAAGGTTACGGAGGACAAAGCCAGAATTATCAAAGAAAATTGAGGAGGATGTGATGAAACTCTTAAAGGTCGGATTCATAGAAGTCTCATATTACCCTGATTGGGTAGCCAACATTGTGCCGGTAATGAAGAAAGATGGTCGAGTTCGAGTTTGCGTCGACTATCGCGACTTGAATAAGGCTAGCCCTAAGGATGAATTTCCTTTGCCGCACATCGACGTTCTGGTGGATAGCACTGCGGGCTTTGAACTTTTCTCTTTCATGGATGGTTTTTCGGGATATAATCAGATCAGGATGAAAGAGGAGGATAAGGAGAAAACTGCATTCATCACCCCATGGGGGACCTTTCACTACAAAGTAATGCCATTCGGTCTTAAGAATGCAGGGGCAACGTACCAAAGGGCCATGGTCACGCTTTTCCATGACATGATGCATAAAGAAATCGAAGTCTATGTTGATGACATGATCGCCAAGACTCGGCAGGGAGAAAGTCATATTGATACCTTGAAGAAGTTATTCGATCGACTTCGGGAGTTTAAACTCCGACTTAACCCCGCAAAATGCACATTCGGGGTAACTTCGGGTAAATTACTCGGGTTCATGGTGAGTAATAAGGGAATTGAAATTGACCCTTCAAAAGTGAAGGCCATTTGTGAATTACCGCACCCGAAGACCGCCAAGGAGGTTCGAAGTCTCATGGGGAGATTAAATTACATAGCTCGATTTAATTCTCATCTGTCAGAAACTGCTAAGCCATTTTTTAAGCTTCTCAAGAAGGATGCTTTGATTCGCTGGGATGATGATTGTCAGAAGGCATTTGACAAGCTAAAATCATACTTGTCATGTCCTCCGGTCCTAGTTCCACCAATAATGGGCCACCCTTTGATTCTCTATCTCACTATTAATAGTGAGTCTTTGGGTGCGATGTTAGCCCAGAAAGGACCCGAGGATGGGAAGGAGCGAGCTGTTTACTACTTGAGTAAAAAGTTCACTATATCAGAGCAGAATTATTCCGAGGTGGAGAAAACATGTGCTGCTTTGGTTTGGGTCCTGCATCGACTCCGACAGTACACATTGCACTATCAGATATTCTTGGTGACTGAAAGTGATCCAATTAAGTACTTGCTGGACCGACCAGCTTTGGTTGGGAAATTGGCTAAATGGCAAATATTGGTTTCTGAGTTCGACGTGCAGACCATGCCACAAAAGTCTGTTAAAGGTCGTGTTATTGCAGACATACTTGCTGAAAATCCCAAGCATACTGAAGAGGAGAAGTGTTCTCCGGATGATCGTATCTTGTCCATTGACGAAGATAGGTGGACCATGTTTTTTGACGGGGCGGTAAATTTGTCTGGCTCAGGGACTGGGGCAGTATTGATCTCTCCAACTGGACAACACTATCCAGTCGCAGCAAAGTTGGTGTTCCCATGCACCAATAACATCGCCGAGTACGAAGCATGCATTCTCGGTCTTCAAGCGGCGATTGAAATGAAGATTAATAAACTCAAAGTATTTGGTGATTCTGCGTTGATCATCCTTCAAACTTGGTGAATGGAAAACACGGGATGCGAAATTGCTTCCGTATCACAAGTATCTTGAGGAATTAATGGAGGAGTTTGATGAGATCACATTTGAATACTTATCCCGGACTCATAATCAGTTCGCTGATGCTTTGGCTACGTTATCGTCCATGCTACGAGTCAATGATGGAATGGAGGTAGAGCCTTTAAAAATTGATGTTTGGAAAAACCAGCCCACTGCATGATCATAACTGAAGAACTTGATGGGAAGCCATGGTATCATGATATCATGAACTACATCAGAAGTCGAGAGTTTCCTGATGAGAGTGGTCCTGCCGATAGGAAATACATAATGAAGATGGCTTCAAAATTCTTCGTTAGTGGTGAAAATTTATACAAGAGATCTCATGATTCAGTGCTATTAAGGTGTGTAGATGCATCTGAGGCAAAGCAGATCATGCAGGAGATGCATGAAGGGATGTGTGGTCCACACATGAATGGCCATATGCTGGCCAAGAAAATCATGAGATTGGGTTACTATTGGTTGTCTTTGGAGGGTGATTGCATCAAGCATGTGCGGAGTTGTCATCAATGTCAGATTTATGGGGACAAGATAAATGTTCCCCCAAATGAACTGCATCAACTGTCTAAGCCCTGGCCTTTCTCAATGTGGGGGATAGATGTTATTGGCCTAATCAATCCGAAGGCATCGAATGGTCATCGATTCATCTTAGTTGCGATCGACTATTTTTCTAAATGGATTGAGGCGACTTCCTATGCAAATGTCACTGCTCGAAATGTAGTGAGGTTCATACGACGTGACATCATTGCTCGATACGGCGTTCCTGAAGCCATCATCACTGATAATGGAACCAATCTGAACAATAAGCTCGTTGATGGTTTGTTTAGTGAATTTAAGATTCGGCATCTGAACTCATCTCCTTATCGTCCTCAAATGAACGGTGCAGTAGAAGCGGCGAACAAAAACATCAAGAAGATTTTGGCGAAGACTGCTGAAAATTATCGTGACTGGCATGAAAGGTTGCCTTTTGCACTAATGGCGTACCGAACTTCAATTCGAACCTCTGTGGGGGCGACACCTTTCTCTCTTGTGTATGGCATGGAAGCAGTACTGCCTATTGAAGTGGAAATTCCATCATTGCGCGTGCTGTCCCAAATGGAATTGTCTGAAGCTGAGTGGATACAACAAAGGTTTGAGCAGTTGAACCTGATTGATGAAAAGCGATTGGAAGCCATTTGTCACGGTCAGTGTTACCAACGGCGGGTAGCTAAGTCATTCAACCGCAAGGTCCGACCAAGGTACTTTGAAGCAAATGACCTTGTTCTGCGGAAGCTACTTCCCATTATTCCTGATCCTAGAGGTAAGTTCACTCCAAATTACAGTGGACCGTATGTTGTGAAGAAGGTGCTCCCTGGAGGCGCACTGATCCTAGCTGAGATGGATGGTCGAGAATTCTCAAATCCTGTCAATGCAGATGCTCTCAAGAAATACTATCCGTGATGTTTCCTCTATCTTGTCAATGCCTTGATTCAATTAATAAAATGTTGAATGATGCAATTTCCTGATTTTAACATTCCATGATTGATTGAGTTTTTCAATGAGATGTATCAGAATGACGAAAGGCAAGCCTTATCCATACACAGTCCTTTATTTATGCAATTGTGAGATAAGCATACAAGGTGCCATGTTTGCAGAGTAAAGAGTTCTCTCGCGAGAAGTACATTAACCAAAGTGATGAGGGGCAGTTCATTTATCTATCCCAAACACTAAAATGATCCATTGGTTGTCCACTTTGAGCCTAAACACTTATGAAGTTTCATTTCATATTACCCCTGTCAAGAATCACCCCACATTGGGGTAAACTGGAGGTACGTTTGCATTATTGATGTACAAGAGAAATGAATAGAAACTTTCTTGCTTTCACTTGCATCAATCTTTGAGTGTTGCTTTTACATGTGAAATCGAATATTAAATCAAGTGCCTTAGGGATGATGAAGAGCATTCGTTTCTATATCCCAAACACTCTTAGCCACTTTGAGCCTGTGATTTTATCTCAAATTAAACACACGTTGGTGAATATCTCTTACACTGGGGCATTGTAGCAGAATACGAGCATCCTCATACCAAGGTCTGAAGCGTCAGTCTAGTCCATTTTAAAAAAAAAAATGCAAAGTGGGGCATGAAAAAGCAATGAGCTTGGTAAAAACAAGGCCAATGCCCAAATTCAGAGGAAAAGTTAAAGAGTTAGGGGCAAGAAAAAGCAGTGTGCCTGGTAAAAGCAAGGCCGATGCCCATAGAAATCAGAGCCGAAGGCTCAAGTCTGCAAGCAGTCGACTTTCAATGTGTCCAGATTTCAAAAGTTGCTGAGTGGGGCAATCTTGTCAATAGTCTCCAGTGAGTTTGACATCATGTAGCATCCCCAGTGAATCAAAGTTTGAGTCTCAAAAGTTGAGTCTGAGGAAAAATTCCCAGTTTTTCATCCCATACACACTTTAAAGCCAAGCTTATAAAAAGTCTCTTCTGATTAGGGCACTTGAATTAATGTGAGATTCCTACTGTTTTAAGCTTAGCTTGAAGAAGTGCAAGCAAGACTGTTTCTATTGCATTTGCAGGGTTCTTGACTTGTAAACCTGGCGACATTTGTTGAAGACTTTCTTTCTAAGCCTTGACTCAATGAGTCCCCTTTGCTTAACCATTGACCAAGCCCAAATTACGGTCCTATTAAAGACCTCCCTAATTGGTAAGATTGTACCACTTGCGAGAGTACTCGGACCTTTGTTGACATGATGATAGTGAGATTGAGTGTTTAAGCCATTCCCTCATTGGGACAAAAGCTCTTCTGGGTAAGAGCGAGTGATAAGTCCTTTCTGACTGAATGTCTCTCGCCTCAAAGAATCTCTCAAATTATGAATTGCATTTTAAAGCAGATGATTTGATGATGCAGTTATCCCTTTCAGGGATCAAGAATTCTAAGTGCATATGCTTCAATCTAAGCGCCTATTGACTATGTGCAGGTACCAATCGAGAGCCTGTGGGAATGTACAGGTCTCTCAGCTTATTTTTTCTAATGACTCAAGTTTAATCAGGTATCTTTCACCGTTTTGCCTCTGTACAATCCAGGTCTTTCAAGGAATCCTTCACCGTTTCGCCTATGTGGTGGCGATCCAGGTCTTTCACCGTTTCGCCTGTGTGACGGCGATCCAGGTCCTTCACCGTTTCGCCTATGTGATGGCGATCCAGGTCTTTCACCGTTTTGCCTTGTGCAATCCAGGTCTTATTCACCGTTTTGCCTCTGTGGTGACTGAATTAAGGTTTCGGGCCTCAAGCAATCCAGGTCTTTCACCGTTTTGCCTCTGTGCAATCCAGGTCTCTTTCACCGTTTTGCCTCTGTGCAATTCAGGTCTTTCACCGTTTTGCCTATGTGCAATCCAGGTCTCTTTCATCTTTTGCCTCTGTTGTGACCGAATTAAGGATTCGGCCTTCAAGCAATCCATGTCTCTTTCATCGTGTGCCTCTGTTGTAACCGAAGTAAGGGTTCGGGCCTCAAGCAAACAAACTAGGTTCTTTCACTGCCTTCCTCTTGTGACCAAAGCAGGTGCTCGGTCTTCAGAGGGCAGTCTCAAGGCTCTTGTATACCTTGATCTGCCATCCCAACCAGGTAAGTAATTTCAGGTATGTTTCCTTTTTCCTTTCATTTGCATGTCATAATCACATTTAAAATGAGAGTTAATCTCAACAAAAATATCATGCATAGCATCTGCATAGTCAGAATTAGGTATCAATTGATCTTTGAATGCAACCTCTGCGAGCTCACCTTC
Source organism: Melaleuca alternifolia (assembly GCA_019926035.1). NCBI lineage: Eukaryota > Viridiplantae > Streptophyta > Magnoliopsida > Myrtales > Myrtaceae > Melaleuca > Melaleuca alternifolia. The sequence goes on along the minus strand of JAGKPW010000094.1, from coordinate 286,468 downwards.
AAAGAGGGGCAGCTGTTGACACCTTATTTTTTAATTTTGGCATATAGATCGCATAAAAATAGGAATTTGAAAATAAAAAATATAGATAGATATATATATATCATAGCATCTTGCATTTAAGGAAATGTCATCGGCGGCGAGAAGGTTTCAGGGAAAGAATGTTTGAGCGGAGTATATTTTATCAAAAGGGGAAAGAAGAAAATTTCGGTCGAATCCTCACGGATTTGACCGAAATTGGTATCTACCAACTTACCCCATTGATCGAGGGAGATAAAAGAAAAGGTATATCGGTCAAATCTTCCAAGATTTGACCGATATATCATTTCTAACCATTATAAAAGGGGGTCGTGCCTGCAGGGAAAGCACAAGACTTTCGGCAAGAAAAGTATTGATTGAACACAGGCTTTTACTGAGCAAAGTACTTCTTTTTTCTGAAAAAAAAGTCATACCCACATACACCCACGCACAAGCATTTACTGAGCAAGGACTTTATTTGAGAAAAAGAGAGCAACACACGAGCTTCACAGAGGGAGGCTGAGAGTGAGACCGCGAGAAGAGACCGACACAGAGAGAGAGAGAGTGAGACCGAGAGACGCAGGGAGAAAAAATTAGAGAGAAGTGAGAGAACGATCGGCCAAAGGGGAAAAGAGAGAGATAGATTGCGTCTCCACTCTTGCGCTCGGCGCCAAGTTGCACCTCCACGTAGTGTCTCGCTGCCTCGACGTCCAACGCAGCTCCTGCTGCAAACCAGGCTGATCTCACCGCATGGCAAGGAAAAATTATATAGCGAGTTCCCATTGACGTTCCATCCACATCGAGCAGCGTCCTCGTCAGTTTTGCTGAGTTTCCGAAGGACGCAAGGACGTGTCCAGCATCTTCTTGCTATTCCTCTTGCTGCCCATAATCTGCACCGCCAACAATTCTAGTGATTTGGCCATTAAAGACCCACTATCAGACCAACGAAAAGTTGGTCAACCACAGCTTGGGTCAAGCTGCAAAAATTTGGTCCCGTGAAGAAAGTGGTACAAACGCAGCAAAATAAAGAAACAAGCCAGCGAAAGAGGAGCCAAAGGCAGATCAACCGCATCCGCTTGAGCACTCGTGGACCTTTTGGGCCAAGACGCTGCCCTTCGACACATCGAATTCACCTTCGTGGATATCGCCATTCATTCCGATTCGGAAAATCGTCTATCCAAAAAAAAATCAAGTAAATATCTTAGCCTAATTTGATTTGAATATTTGATTGGTAAGATATGTTTAAATTGATTTGTTTTGGTGATAAGCAGTATCAATTGGAATTAATTTTCCAATTCGCAACCGCACATCAATTTTTTTATTTTGTCTATAAGGCTTTAGACGAGGTAATAAATTGAGCGGGATTGGAATCGATATTTTGATCTTTAAGGCTTAAGATCGGTTTATTGATTCTATTAGCGAAAATTGTTTTGTTTCCTTGTTGTTTTCCTTTTGCATGAATTTAATTTATTTGAATTGCATGCTTAGATTAGATTGCATTTTCATTATTGCATGTTTAAGTTAGAATGTTAATGTTTTTATTTCCAATAGAATAGAAAATCACATGCATGTCTTTTTTAGTTTACATTATTAGCTATTGCATGACATTTAGTTTAGGCATATTAAATTGCATGTCATATTAGATTTAGGCTCATTTAATTTTTTTAGCAACATGTTTAATTCGAATTTTCATCAATAAAACTAAAAAATAAAAGAAATCATTCACATGTCATTTAGATAGTTACATATAGTTAATTCATTTAGTTAAGATGTCATTGCATGTCTATTTATACCATGGTAAAATAATTCATTTAGATTTCTAGGTATCATATTAGATTAGATTTTTACATTTAATTAGTTTAATTAATTTCTAATTTCATTTAATAAATAAGAAAATGTCTTAAAAATGCCTTTTTGCATGTCTTTTAATTAGGTTAATTTAGAATTTTCATTTTAAAAAAAAACATGTTAGGTCATTAGATTTAGGTTTTCATGCATTTGCATATTAGTTTAGTTTTCACATTTTAGAATATTATCTATAGTCAAGATATTTTTTTAATCTAAATTAGGGATTAATTCAATTTAGTTCCTAGTCTAAATTAGATATTATTTGGCTATAGGTAATTAGTGTCATTAAGTAATCTTGAAATTCATTGCATTTAGATTTGCATTAGGATAATTGCATACAGAATCAATTTTTTTCATCACATGCATTACATGCTTTACATGCATTGCATTCATATAAAAAAAACCAAAAATAGATCTTTTTTGTTGATTTGCTTTATTTTTGCCTTGCTTATTTTTCTTTTAGCATTTGAATAATTGTTTGCGCACCCGCGTGATCACCGTGCATGTTAGGGAATAAAATCAATTCAAGCTGCTTGCAAATTATTTTCGAAAATAAAAGAAATAGGCTTTCAAGTCCCCGAGTTCAAGAATCTTTGGTTCGTAAGAGTAAAATACTACTCCCGGTATTTTACATGGGTTTCTAATCGACCCACCTCAAATAGATTAGTGGCGACTCATTTTTGAAATCGACTTCGCATGTTAAGAATTGAAACCTAAGTCGTGAATTGGTATGAGCTTGGGAGAGCTCGAGCTAAATTAGGTTTAGCAATCCATTAGCCGAACCCCTAGGTGGTGCACCTTCGGGGAGGTCGCGACATTGTGGAACAACTACAGAGAGAAATAATCAATTCTCCAGGAAGAGCCACGGCATCAAAGGCCGTGATAACCAAATAACTAAGGCGGGATACTTCACAATAAATCAATTATTCGTATTCAATGAAGGATTTGAATACCTTGGAAATTTTAGTCTGCATGAGCTAAAACTTGTAAATAAAATAATATTTGCACCTCCATTAATTAACAGTGGATCAGGTCACAAACAAGTTCGACATGACAATTATACCGTTGCCTCAGCCATGATGGAATTTTCTGAATGCTTTTTCCGGTGATGATAAACCTGCTACATGATCCACCGTTAATAGGCAAACATTAGAATCGAACACCATTTTTTTGCGGAAGTTAATGCCTAAATTTGTTGATAATGGACATCACCGTACATAGCTTCGCTAAGGACTCGTCGATGACATACAGTACCATTCTTACTTTCTTATATCCAATATTGAAAACTTTAACTTGCTTTCTCCTAGAAGGAATTCGAAGATTTCGTATTAATCAAAGTAGCATCTTCATAAAGATCCCCACTTTTACTTCTTTCCTCCGTCTCGAACTTTCATTAACAAACAGCTGTCTTCTTGACCAATAACTTGAGAAGTCTTAGACGGTGTAGCGACGAAAGTTCCTAACAATTGCAAAGGGACTCCTCCCTGATCCTACGTATGATCGGTAATAATAACATAATTGACAAGGATCTACTCAACTGTTTGGCAAATATAGGGAAAATTACCAAAAAAGTAATTAACTTATTTTCATAAAAAATTTAATTGTGCCAATTAAATTTTAAATATTTTATTTTTTGCTAATTGAGTTCATACAACTAATTTTAGCATGATATTGCTAACATGAGCATCAAAGGTGCCATGTAGAACAACCGGCATTACCGTAGATAATTTTTATAAATTGAAATTTGTTCTTTTTTTATATTTTTCCCTAACAAGTACAACCTAACCCTTGCGTGTCACAAGTAAGGCCCTACCAACCCTCATCAACCATAGGTGAAGGTTAGGCCTCGCTAGTTGCACGCGAGGCCTAACCAATATTGCAAGCCTCTCCCATTCCGCTTAAAATTTTGAGTTCATTTTACGAAAAATGAAGTTTTTTGTCAGAAAAGCATCATCAGTTTTTCCCCTTTATTTTTTACACGTTCAGAACATAAATCTTTTCTCTATAAATCTTTGAAGAGCCTCTCTCCATCAATATCTAAATCAAAACTTACAGTTCCTTACTTGCCTATTGTAACTTTTCCCTTATTGCTGCATGTATCGTCAATTAAGAACAAATTTAAGGAAAATATCCACTAGAATCTGCATGAAGCATGTCAAAGAGGTATGTCAATAAGAAATTACCAATGATGTAAGAGAGAAATCTGAACATACAATCATCCATCAAATGCATACGATATTTCAAGTGTATAAATGGTGACCTGTAGTACACATGAACTTCATTGCGCAGCACTTTCTGTTTGGCAAAACCAAACCATCAACCATTCGTCACTCCATCGAAACCTAAACCCACAGGAATCATGAAGCAAGGCTTAAAGTTGATGTTGGTCTTCCTCTTGGTGACTTTAATTTGTAATACTCTTTCTCTCTCTCATTATGAAACCCTAATGCATGATTTTCTTCTTCTTTGTTTAGGCTATTGATCTCATCTTGTTAATTTTGTTAAGATGATTTTTTTTTTCGTTTTATAAGATAACTCAAGGCTAAGGAAGTACACGGAATACCCCTTTTGCTCAAATTTGTCAATCATATTTGCCATTCCTTTCCTTCGTATGTATGACACTTGCTATTTCAAAATAGACGTATCCTAAAAACAGAATTGACTGTATATTGAATTTTTTTCCCTTTTTAGGTGAGCCATTGATTGTGACAAGAGTCGAAGCGCCATGCGAACAAGACGTTGATTGCTTCTTCGAATGTCAGGGGGCCAAGTTGGCACTCTGCGATATGAGGACTCACACATGTTCATGCATCAGAGGCGTATTCACTGATTCCTCTAATGTTGATGTCAAAATGCCTAATTAGTCAGCGTGCGAGATCAAACTATTGTTAATGTCTCTCAATAATAAAATTATCAATAAATATGCCTGATGATATGACTTTGCATGGGTCCTCAAACTGCCTTTGATTTTTTCGGCCTTCCTATATAACTTTAATTTGAATACGCTTTATATGATATGAGATTCATTCAAACTTCCTAATTTGCTAATACCCTAAGAACAATGAACGAGAAATGTTGAAATATGAATTTCTACTTGGGCTCTGTTCTTTTCATAGAAAATAACTTCAAGAAAGTATTTTCCGGATTTTCCGTTGTTCGTTTCATGGAAAAAATGGTCAAATAAAATATTTTTCCATCAATGAAAAACACCTTAAAAATGGGGAAAATATTTTCCGTTTTTTAAAAGGGGAAAATATTTTCATTTTCTTTATTTATCTTTAAATAGCGTGGCATCTAGTAGCGTGCCTCGACCTCGCTTAAAACCGACGAGCTGGCAGCCTCTAATAGCGGGCTGGCGGCTTCTGGCAACAAGCTCGCAGCCTCTAGAGGCAAGCTCGAGGCTTACCTTGAATTGGCGAGTTCATGACTTATGGTAGCAAGCCGGGAGCTTGATGGGGTCTAGTAAGACTTGTGGCCAATGATCAGTCAATATAAAACAGAAAATTAAGAAAAATTTAAAAATCAATTTGTTTTTATAATATTCCCTAAGTTTCAAATGAACACCCGAAAATATTATCATTTTTCAAGAAAATAACTTCATGGAAAATATTTTTAAAAAAATATTACATTTTCTATGAAACGAATGGAATCTTGGTCTGATTTTTGCTCAAAAAAGGGAAACAAGGATGTCTTGATGCTATCTTCATAATATAATCCTACGTGATGACCACATCATGTGTAAAGCCAATCAATTGATTTTTTACGTTATATTTTCTGCTTCTTCTTTTCAATCTTTGACTGAGAACTTTGATTCGTTGTATTAATTTCTTAGTGAGAATTAATTTTATTGAAAAAATCAAAGCGTCAGAATTTTTTGAAAAAGCAAACAAAATCAAGAAAGAGCCTTAAGAAATCATATACTTCTAATCGCAATTCGACAAACTTTTTAGTGGCAGGGATGGTCACTCCGCAGTAACATAACTTATTGAAAATTGCTTACAACGATCTCAAAGAATTACAACAAGTAATTAAGGCGATTAAAGAGATTTACGAGACCCTACTTGCTTAATAAGGCGATTAAAGTGAAATAATTAACTAGTTATTAAATTAAGTTCTTGCACGGAGATTGACGCTTTTGAGCATTTCTTTATTTCGAATGACCAATATAAAATATACGAACATGAAACACGAATTCCACATGCTATAAAAGAATTACAACAAGTAAAAAGTGAAAAAATGAAAAGTCCGTATACGGTAGAAGAACCCTAAGTAGCTGTAAACTGCGCTCGTGAAGTGGAATTTTCCTAACCTGCAGTGGCATACTTTCGACATTTCCTTTTATTGATCTTTTCTATATATTAATAGTGCTTCCTATTTTGTAAATTCTGATTCTGCTAATAACCATAAGGTTTTACCAGGGAACTCATAAGCAAAACCATCTTATTAAAAAAAATCCATATTCGTGTCCGACAGCGGACCTGTCACGTAAAGCGGCCGGCATTCACATCATTAATTTTAAGTTAAAATATAACAAATGGATAGAATTAATACAGATGTAAAATATGTAAGATTCAATTGGCAAAATTTTAAAGATTTATCACTGAATTGACAAAAATACAATAATATTATGACTTTTTGGACAATTTTCCTTCCATTTTTTGCAATAATATTTCTTCTTCCGATTCAACGTATTCCTCAGAGAAATTTCACTTCTGTCGATTTATATTCTTTAGAATATCCAAGTCGTGCATTAACCTGACTTGATGTTATTCCTGAACCACGATAAAGAATGTTTATTCTTTTCTGGCCCTATTTCCTCCACTGGGTATTAGTTCGACTTGGAGCCCAAACATCAGCCGATTCAAATTATTGTTGGCTTATGGAAAAAGTGAGATGAGTTTGCTTGACAAAGTTGTCTTTGGTAAGATCGGACCTCCAACAAAGTTCTCTGCAGACATGGACGTAATGACATTGAGCCTTACGACTTTAGTTGGGCTAGGACTTCTCATAGTGCTAACATGGAGCCTATTTTAAAGTGCCTTCTTCCCTGTCTATAGCTCGACTAGCATGACCCCTAAACTGTAAACATCACTCTTTTCTGTCAATTGGTTTGTGAGCAAATATTCAGGGTCTAAGTATCCCAATGTTCCCTGAACCATAGTTGACAATTGAGTTTGATCAAGTGGGACTAATCTCGAAGCTCCAAAGTCGGACACTTTCGCGGTGTAATTAGTGTCCAAAAGAATGTTTGTCGACTTGACATCCCGATGTATAATGGGAATGGAAGCTGCGGAGTGCAAGTACGAGAGGACTCCTGCAGTTTCCGAAGCGATTCTCAACCGGGTCTCCCAAGACAGCCTTGATGATTTGTTTGGATTGTGAATGTGGTCGAAGAGGGTTCCATTGTTGACAAACTCGTACACCAATAAAGGCACCTCTGTTTCCAAACAACATCCCAAGAGTTTGACCACATTGCGGTGATTAATCTGAAAAAGCACAATTACTTCATTGATGAACTGTTCGATTTGGCTCTGATCCACAAGCTTGGACTTCTTAACTGCAACTACCATATTATTTGGCAAGGACCCTTTGTAAACAGTACCGTATCATCCTCGGCCAACTATTCTGTTCTCGTCATAATTGTCGGTGGCCTTCTCTAGCTCTTCAGCGCTGAAGATATTCGCAGCTTTTGTTGTTTTGTCACGTTCATGTAATTGTTGCTGCAGAAACAAGCCGCCATTTTGCTTGAAGTATTGTTCTTTGAGCCTAATTAGCTTCCTTTTCTTGTGTCCAAGATACAGAAAGCCTATACTGAATAGCAGCACTATTATGCCCACAGCAACACCTGTGTATAACAACAGTTTTTTCAAAATGATTAATCACACAATTAACTGCACAGGGAATCATTGCTCTATGTAAAGGCAGCCACGCTTTGAAACTTCATGTAGAATTATGTCGCATGATATCTTTGAAAAACTTTGTAGTTTTGCCACAATTTGAGTCCGAATTAGAATAAGCTAATCTACTAAAAAAGAGATGCACAAGTGCCAAGGCACTTAAAAATGTCATTGATTAAAAAGTTCAAATCGACATGAAAGAAGATATCAAGTATAAGGATTGTTATTTTCTTTTCCCAGGGCACTGCAGTATACTTGCTTACAGATTTCTAGGTCTTATGCAACCAAATCCATGTCTTAATGCATGCTAGTATAGAGACCTGGCGGTCAAATTATGCAACAGTTTAACCAACTCAATACAAGTCCTATCTCTATATCCAGCTACATCCCTTCTGATGACATGGTAATGGCAAGGAGTGATAACTTCGAAGATATCTTCTCAAATGGATTAGTGTATGGTACAGAGGTCAGGTATAACTTCATCACTGATTCGTGTCATCCCCTCAGATAAATGTTGTCATATTGCTAGTAATTGACTTGCTATCTAAATTATATCATGATAAATATGGCTTGTGCAATAAATGAAAAAGTTGTGTAGATTGTGTATCACGCATATGAGAAAGACGAATACTTAGTTGGTAATCAAAACATTAGAGAGAAAGAAACAAGTTTCACTTTTAGGAGTCAAGAAAAGGGCTACGATTCTTTAAATTTATGTAGCATTTATTTTTAACAGTCCACCCTAGATAGATATAACAAAAAAAAAAGCATGTATGTCCACAATCTAATCAACCATCTTTTTTCATTTTGCCACTTCTGCATTTGGGAAAGGAAGACTCGGGAAAGAATACAGCTTAAGCAAATGCTTGGAGATGGAATGCAGTCCACAGTCCACCTCGGGCGAGGCTTGAGCTCCCCTGTGGTCCGTCGTCAGCCACACCGGTCATCAGCTACTGCCGTGGTTGGCAATCGGCGAGGAAGGAGCAAAAAAGAAAAGGAATTTTTTTTAAATAATTAAAAGCTCCATTTTTTAAAAAAATAAGCAAGAAAAATAAAAGAAAAAAATTAATATAAAAGGAAAAGGTCATTTAGTGAAAGAAAGTGATAAGTAAGATCATGGAAAATATTTTACGCTTTCTGAAAAGCGGAAAAAATGATCCTTACTTTCGAAGATGTTTTTTTTTCAACAACAAAAAATGTTTTTTGATTAGTTTATTTTCCGTAAATTGAACACCAAAAAATTCTTTTTAAACTATTTTTCATGAAACGAACGAAGACTTAGCGTGTGTATATTCACAAAAGGTGAGTGTATGAAGTTATGATCATGTTTCTAAAGCTATTTAGTTCTAGTTTTGTTTTATATAGTTAAGATGTGTGGTACAGGAAGGCGGCTGTCCAAATCGTTGACATGTTCCAAGTCTTCTAGACAGCATATAGAAACGGCAATTTGGGAACTTATGTGATTTTGTTTTTGTCATGTCGACTAATTCAAATCCCAAAAACTTGCGTGTCCGTGCAATAATTAGACTATTAATACTCAGAAGACCACTCAACTACAAGTCATACATTAATTAATGTCAATATTCACAGGAAGGCGGCTGACCAAATCGTTGACATGTTCCAAGTCTTCTAGACAGCATATAGAAACGGCAATTTGGGAACTTATGTGATTTTTTTGTCATGTTGACTAATTCAAATCCCACAAACTTGCGTTGTCGGTGCAATAATTAGACGATTAATACTCAGAAGACCACTCAACTACAAGTCATACGGTATTAATGTCAATATTCAGAAGGTGATTCCAGCGATGGAAAATGTGTTCACATTCACCCTAAGGCGAAGGTCACCAAGTCGAAAGATGCTAGAGTACAGGATTGACATAAGTGAGATTAATCTATTTCTGAATTTTAAGAAAGCTCAATAGTGATGTATTAGTCACAACGTGATGTACTTAATGCGCTAAATAATCCTGCTTATCTTCTGCACAGAAACTTCAGTGAGAAGGACATAGAAAGTTTCGTTTTCAATCATACCTAGCAGGGAGATAGCGGAAGAAAAATCAGGCGAAATCGGTGAATAGTTAACTATCTCCTAAACCACAAGAAATTAAATTATATATTCCCCAAATTGGCTAGGGTAGTATGTTTCATCCATCAGGAACTCTAGGAAAAATTATCATAGAAGTCTCAAATCTATTGCATCTATTACAATTTAGTCATAGATCTTTCAATTTGACCAATTGAGTCCTAAATCTTTTGACAATTTGTCATTGTGATCCATATGATCAATTTTTGACTAAAAAAATGCCAACAATAATATTGGCTGTCCTATGTTGCAGAGCTAGCATATATGCAAACAATTTTTATATTGACAATTTTTTATATTATTCCCTATATTTGTGTCTAATTTTCCTTCTCAATCATCAAGTCTCGACAATGGCTAGCAAGTAGCAAATGGTGACAACCAACAAGGGTAGCCCCACAACTAAGTCATATATTTCGCAAGGTTGAGCCTTGAAGGATCTAATGCGATCACCTAGAGGGGGGTGAATAGGTAATTTTAAAATCTTTTGCGAAAGTATGTCAAACACAACGTGTGAAGCGTGATATATGAGTGATATACGAAAAACTATAAACACAAACAGAGAGTTAAGAGAGAAGATCAAGACACAAGGTTTATAGTGGTTTGGCTTAGCTCAAGCCTACATCCACTCTGGGGTTGACAGCCTATCGGCTGGATTCCACTATGAATGTAAAGAGTTACAAATCAGTTCTAAGACTTTAGTAAGTCTTATGCTCTCACAGCAAGTATATATAACACTATTTTACAATGTAAACGCACAGTAAATGAGCAACTCTAAACTTTGGAATTAAACTCTAGTCTGCCTTGTCTATGGAACAACTTGAAATATCTCCCTTAAATATTCCTTCATGCCAATACGATCGTTGGCACTTTCCAGAGGAATTCTTCCAATCAACCCGTTGGACAGAATCGGAAATATATCAAGCAATTTTCAGATAGTAATAAGAGCCCGTCAATCCTGGTCACCCATACAATCAAGATCTTGGTTTCCATAAGTGAATACTTACCACATTTACCCGATCTTTAGAAAATCCAGTATGCCAATAATAAACTTCATACTCTTGGAAGTAAACAATCTTTTTGATCCATAAATATGTTGTCTGAAATCCACGAGCATTAGAGTCGTGCGAATATCTTCTTACTCAATAATCGTCATAATTCCGACTTCCCAGATTTTACCAAATCTGACTTCTAGACGATACGTGTTTGATACCTTCAGATTTTAAAGATTTGACTACCTTCAGATGTTAAAGATCTGACAACCTTCAAATGTTAAAGATCTGACATCCTTCCAGATGATAAAGATCCGAATACCTTCAGCGTTAAAGATCTGGCCACTTCCAGATCATACAAGATCTGCCAATTCTCCAGATGATAAAGATCTGACTACGACTAAACACTTGACTTCAAGTCAAATCACAGAGTTTTATCCTCTCGTCATAGAGTTTGTATAGTGTTTTGTCATCTTCAAAATCATCGATAGATCTTCCTCTAACAATCTCCCCCTTTTGATGATGACAAAACGATCCTGCAGATTTTGGAAATATATTCTGCAACACAAAGTGTTAGAAAATAATATATATAAATCATGATCCTCTCTATATAATCTGCATCCACAAGACAAAGTTAGTCTTGACAATTTATAAATAAACAATATCCTTATATGTCCCTGTCATTCAAACCGAAGATAAAATAATGCAATCAATTAGCATCGCAACTCATCCATCCATTCAACCAACTAATCAAGCAATCATCCATTCAAAGTCAAGTCAAAGACAAAATCTGCACTTTTCTCCCCCTTACTGTCATAATAAAAAAGTTTAAGAGGGGGGTTGAAGACGAACAATATGAAGATTATCCAACGACTGCACAGTCTGCTCCAGCTTCTTGATCGACTGCTTGATTTCATCAAGACTATCCAATACAGCGATCTGACCAAGTTGCTGAGAGAGCTGCTGAAGCACTCCTTCCTACTATGTCTACATAAGTTGTAATTGATCAACTTTGGTGGTCAGAGCAGACAACATATCCATAAGTGGTTGCAACTGAGTGATTGGAATGCTAAGTACAGCAGGTGCAGCGGTTGTGGAGTAATAGGAATTGGAATAAATTCTGAAGAACCACCATTTTTCCTAGCTCCCCCTGTCTCAAATGCAATGGGTAATTCCTCAGAATGAATAACTTCTGTTTCTGCTCCCCCTGTCTCAATGGTTGTTGGGGAAGGAACAGTCACCGACATAGATGAACTGTTATCCTCTTCTTCCTCATCCTCCTTCTCTTTCTCTTTCTCCGCATCTGCTCTCTCTCCTTCTTCCTCTTCTCCTTTCTTCTCTGCCTCCACGGTAGAGATCTGTTCAACAAGTTCCTCATTCCAGGAACTACCAAACGTACTGAATGACAAACTAGGGGAGGCAATTTCCACTCCTTCCCTTGTGGGCTCAAATTCTTTCTCAAACGCCTCATCAAGTAAAATCTTTCTGCGTTGGGATGTAGGTGCCTCAACCATTGGCTCATTGCCTTTTCTCTTTCCAACAGAAGATTCAGCCTTAACTTGCCTCGCTGGGGTTGACCTTGGAACTGGATCCAAGAGGCAAATCAAGCAATTTCATATTTGCCACCATTGTATGTCCCATCAAGATTGGGGCAAGTCTGTTGACATAAAGAGTGGATGGCAATGGGATGTGAAAGTGTTCGAAAATCCGAGTCACCAAGGAAGCATAGGGTAATTGTCCCTTGTCTTTTTGAAAGACTCGAGAAATCTGGTATAAGATCATGAAAGCAGAGGAAAACTTGCGGATATTCATAATGGCAAACATCAGTATCTGTCAGTTTTGAATAGGTAATCGGCCAGGAGGAAGACTTATCTGTGCTTAGAAACTAGAAGACTTCCTGGTCAGATTCCTCAATAGGAATAAAGCTACTCTTGATGGTACCCAGAATTTTCACCAGATCATCCACATCCACTGTCACAGTCCTGTCTGCCACGGTAAACTGAAGACTGTGTCAATTCGAAAAAGATAGGTTGGAGTAAAAGTAGGCAGTCAGTTCAAGATACGTAGGGGTAGAATCCTCACAGAGTTGTTCTAGGCGATTGTACTGAAGAAATCGCCTCAGAGGTACTTGAATAGAGTCGAGAAACTTAAAATCCACAGTACGAGGGCTCATCACCTCTCATTCTATCATCCTATTGTAAGCCAATTTGTGGTCCTTTGACCGGAAGAGTTTGTTTGCCTTGCCAAGCACATCAGCTGCTATCCCTTTCCTTGGTTGGAAATTGACAAATATTTTCTCATCTTCATTCCTAGGCTCAAAATTGGATGAAGTATGAAATCTATGATCAATAGGAAAGTTTTTGCGTACATGATCAGCCGTACCTGGTAGTGCAACACCAGCATCCTCCATTTGCCGTAGAAAATTTTGCTCGTTGGTGAAGCCATTGGACAACAGAAAATCTCAAATGACATTGGTGGATGCTCTGTTCTCTATCATTCTCTTGTAGAAAGAAAACAGAACTTTTGGATTCTTCTTCTTCAGTGGAGTGGTGTCATGAACCCGAGTTTCCAAAGATGGTATAACAGATGCTTGTTGATGACCTTCAGCAGACGGAGAATCCTCAGTGAGGTCAAAGTGAGTCGACCCAGCACTTCCTTTCTCAAATTTATTGGTTGCAAGTCGAGATGATTTCCTAGGAGCAGACATTGTTGCAGTCGAAGAGATTTCCTTCGTTTGAACAAGCAAAAAAAAATTGAAAGCTTTTGGAAGAGAGAAAACTATAGGAAAGCAAACTGCTAGGGTTTCAGATGAAAGAAGAGCTTTTGAGCGAAGAGGCAGAATCCCAATCAGTTTAAGGAGTGAGAGAGTGCCTTTCAAAATTCAAAAGAAAATCGTATTTTTGGAAAATCAAATTTCCAAGACAACGATTCAACAATCAAGGGATGCATATATCACGCAACGATTCAATTAGGCAAGTAAATATGCACCATGTAACGATCGTACTTTAACATACTAAAAATAAAGATACATGGTACCTTATGAACATATGACGGGAAAAATTCATATCATATAGTCCTAAGTCATAAGATATCAAAATGATAGTGTATCGAGACTTGGACCGTCTAAGTCATGTAAGATATGAGCCATGTAGGATCTGAACATCGTAAGATCTAAACCTTGTAAGATCCGAGCCATGTAAGATCCGAATCTCATAAGATCTGAATCTTGTAAGATCTGAATATCATAAGGTCTGAGCCTAATCATCAGGAGATAAGATATTCAGCTTGTTTCAGATGAATTCGAAAGAATTCTTATCCAATGCCTTTGTAAAGATATCTGCAAGCTGATTCTTAGAATCAATGAATGTGACTTTGACATCCTTTTTCTCCACATGATCCCATATAAAGTGATGTCGAATTTCAATGTGCTTTGCTCTAGAGTGCAAGATAGGGTTCTTAGTGAGATCCATAGCACTGGTATTATCACACCTAATTTCAATACATGACCTCGAAATTTTGAAGTCACGCAGTTGTTGCTTCATCCATAAAATCTGTGAACAGCAACTTCCAAGAGCAACGTATTCTGACTCTGTTGTTGAAAGAGCAATAGTATGTTGCTTTCTTGACAACCATGAGATAAGTCGTTCTCCAAGCAGCTGACAAGTAACTGAAGTACTTTTTATGTTTAGCTTATAGCCTGCTAAATCAGTATCTGAATATCCGAGTAAAGTGAAGTCTCTATCTTTTGGATACCATAATCCAAACTTTGAAGTAGTTGCCACATACTTTATAATTCTCTTCACAGCACTGACATATGACTCCTTTGGATTAGATTGATAGCTAGCACATAGACACACACTAAACAAAATGTTAGGTTTCGATGCTGTTAGATATAAAAGAGATTCAATCATACTCCTGTAAAATCTCTGATCAATTTGTTTCCCATCGATGTCTTCATCAAGTTTCAAAGTACTTGACATGGGCGTCTTTGTCTTCTTGCAGTTTTCCAAGCCAAATTTTGACACAATCTCCTTGGCATATTTTTCTTGATGAATGAGATTCCTTCTTTTGATTGTTTGACTTGCAAGCCCAGGAAGAATGTCAATTCTCCCATCATACTCTTTCGAACTCATCCTGCAGTGCGTTGGAAAAATTCTTGCAAAGTGTTTCATTTGAGAAACCAAAGATGATATCATCAACATATATTTGAACTAAAATAAAATCTTTGCCCTCAGTCTTGACAAACAAAGTTATATCTACTTTGCCTTTCTCAAAGTTATTCTCAAGTAAGAATTTACTTAACCTTTCATACAAAGCTCTGGGAGCTTGTTTCAGACCATAGAGTGCCTTCTTTAGTTGTACACATGATTTGGCTTCTTCGGATCTTCAAAACCAGGAGGTTGCTTTACATACACCTCATCTTGTATGAATTCATTCAGGAATACACTTTTGACATCCATTTGGAACAGCCTGAAATTTTTGTAACAGGCAAAGGCAAGCAATAATCGAATAGGTTCTAACCTTGCTACTGGTGCATAAGTTTCATCATAGTCAATTCCTTCTTGCTGAGAGTATCCTTTTGCAACCAGTCTGGCTTTGTTTCTAACAACTTTGCCTTCTTCATCCAATTTGTTTCTGAACACCCATTTGGCTTCAATGATAGATTTTCCTTTTGGTTTTGGGACTAGCTCCCAAACGTCATTGATTGCAAACTATCTGAGCTCATCCTGCATAGCCTCAATCCAAGTTTCATCAAGTAAGGCATCATCTAAACCTTTTGGTTCAACTTCAAACACAAGTGCTACTGCACTGGATTCTTCGTGTCTCTGTGCACTTATTCGAACTCCCTCATTAAGATCTCCAATAATAAGTTCAGTTGGATGACTGGACTTATGTCTCCAATTTGAACGAAGAATTCTTCTGGTCTTAAATAATAGAGTTTCATCTTCTGGTTGTCGAGCTTCCTCATGAGAGTTCAAGGTTGAGAAATCTTGAAAATGATTTGGAATATCAAGCTGTGGTTGAAGTGAATGCAATTAACTATCTTCATGAAACTTGACATTCATTAACTCTTCCACCGTTTGAGTTCTTTTGTTAAAAACTCTATAGGCTTTGCTTGTCATGGAGTATCCAAGAAAAATTCCTTCATCTGACTTCATATCAAACTTACCAACATTATCATTAGGATTCTTCAATATAAAACAGTTGCAGCCAAAAATATGAAAGTAGGAAACAATAGGTTTCTTATCGTTGTAAATCTCATAAGGCGTCTTTTCAATGATAGGCCTGAGATAAACTCTATTGATGATGTAACAAGCTGTAGATACAGCTTCAGCCTAGAATTGAGAAGGCATGTAACTCTCTATCAGCAGAGTTCTGGCCATCTCTTGCAATGACATGTTCTTCCTTTCCATAACTCCATTTTGTTCAGGTGTATATGGTGATGAGAACACATGTTGAATCTCTGTTTCATCACAAAACTTGACAAAATCTTAATTCTCAAATTCTCTTCCATGATCAGTACGAATCTGTGAAATAGTATAACATTTCTCATTTTGAACTTTCTTGGCAAACTTGGACAAGTAAAAGATAGCATCAAACTTACTTGCCAAGAAGTAAACCCAAGTGAACCGAGAATTATCGTCAACTATTACCAAACAATAAGTCTTCCCATCAATACTCTAAGTTCGAGTAGGTCCAAACAAGTCCATGTGAAGCAACTGTAAAACATGGTCAGTTGATACTTGATTTATCAACTTATAAGAGCTTCTGACCTGTTTTTCCAACACACAGGTGTGCAAGTTTTGTTCTTTTGAAAAGCCAATCTATGAAGGCCACGAACAATCTTCTTGGAAGAAATCTTGGCAATCTGTTTCATGTTAGCATGTCCAAGTCTTCAATGCCATAGATTTATCTCATTCTGAATAGATAACAGACACTGCGAGCTATCCGGATTTATATCAGGTAGATAGATATTTCCATAACGCTTACCCGAGAAGGATTGTGAAGTTTCCTTGCTAAAACCATAGCATATACCTTCTTGAAACTGAATTTTGTAACCAGCATCACACAGTTGACTAATACTAATAAGGTTATAGTTCAAACCTTTTACCAAAGAAACATCCTTGATAATCAAATTCTCAATTTGCACAGTTCCACGTCCAACTATCTTTCCTTTGCTTTTACCTCCAAAAGAAACTTTCCCTCCTTCTGTTTTGACTAACTCAACAAAGCAGCTTGAGTGAGCTGTCATATGCCTTGAACATCCACTGTCCAGGTACCACTTTGTTTTGCTCTTGATGGTAACCTATTAACAAGAAGAATACTCACTTTTTCTTTGGTACCCAGACTTTCTTGGGTCCTGTATAGTTAGTATAAGCAAAGTTACACCAGTTTTTCTTCACTGATCTTCTCAACATAGGACAATCTCTTTCAAGATGTTCTGAGCAATTGCAGTTAGAGCACTTCAAAGCACTTCTTCCAATAGGTTTTACAAAAACTTTTTAAAAATGATGTTTGTAAACAGCCCTTGAAGGTTTTCGTTCAAGCCTTTCCTTTACTTTTGGAAAGTCAATTAAAGAAATAGTTTCAGGGGTCATACCCAAACCAACTTTATTAAAATAAGTTCTTTGAATTGAAAGAAGTTTATCAAGCTTTTCAGAATCATTTGAAAACTTCTTTGAAAGATTTGAAAAGCCTGCTTTGAGACAAACAACTTGCTTCTCAAGATAATTGCACTTCTCCTTTGTAGCCGCTAGTTTTTCACTTAAACTTTCAAATTTTTCAGACCAAACATTTTTCTGCTTTTGAAGTCTCAAGTTCTCCTTCTTTAGCTCAGAAATTCTTTTCAGAGAAGATTTCGGACTTGAGCATAACGCATCAATGTATTTAGATACTTTTACAAGAATTTGGAAGTTACTGACCTCATCATCTTGATCTGAGTCTAAATCAGAACTTGCTTCTGAATCCAAATTTGATCGTGCCATCAAGCAAATGTTCCCAAATTCATCATCACTATCAGCATCACTCCAGGATTCTGCTTTGAGTGCTTTCTTGTGTTTTTCATTTCTTCCATTGCTTCGCTTCAGTAAAGGATAGCTGGCTTCAATATGTCCTTTCTTCCTACAGTTGTAGCACGTAACTTCATTGTTGGATTCTTTGTTCCAAGACTGCCTGTTCTAAAAGTTTTGTCTAGGTTGTCTTCTTTGGAAATTTAGCTCAGGTTGTCTTCTCTGGAAATCTTGAGAGCTAGAATTTCCTGAGTTGAATCTTCTTCCTCTGTTGTTCAATTTCTTGAACTTCCTCATTAGAAGAGCCATCTCTTTATCATCTAAAGTCTCATTTGATCCTGCAACATGAATTTCTTCATTAGATTTTAAAACTATGGATTTTTTACCTTTCAAGTCTGATTGTTCATCAGATCTTTCCACTTCGTAAGATTGAAGAGTTCCAATCAGCTCATCAACAGATAGAGGTTGAATCCTCTGTGTCTCTCTAATGGTAATTTTCACTTGGTCCCATTCACTTGAAAGTCCACGTAGTAACTTGTTAACTTTCATCGGTCCAGAAATAATTTGATCTTGATATGCAAGACCATTGACAATCTCTGTGAAGCGACTGAACATGTCAGAGATGCTTTCTCCAGGCCTTATTTTGAAGGCTTCGTATTGACCAAGTAGAATGTTGATTCTTGTCTCCTTGACTCGGTCAGTTCCTTCAAAAGTGATGTTCAACTTTTCCCATATTTCTTTAGTTGTTGCACAAGAAGAGATACGATTATATTCTGTAGGAGACAAAGCACAGTATAAAGAATAAATAGCTTTAGCATCAATGTGTTGTCTTCAAATTAGTTCAGCTTGATTCATCTCTCTAGCTTCTACAGCATTTCTCTCTGAATTTGTTGTAAATTTGGGATTTACTCCTCTTTCAAAAACATCCCATTCCAGTGAATCTTTTGATCTCAGAAATGCTCTCATTTTGTTTTTCCATATGTTGTAGTCCTTTCCATCAAAGGAAGGTGCTCTAGCAAAGTTTTGTCCTTCCATCACTCTTGGTACAAATACACTAGATATAGATCTTTAGCTTAGAAGTAAAACACTTCAAAAACAAGCACAAGGCTCTAATACAAATTGAAGGATCTAGTGCGATCACCTAGAGGGGGTGAATATGTGATTTTAAAATCTTTTGCGGAAGTATGTCAAACACAGCGGGTGAAGCGTGATATACAAGTGATATACGAAGAACTATAAACACAAACAGAGAGTTAAGAGAGAAGATCAAGACACAAGGTTTATAGTGGTTCGATTTACCTCAAGCCTAAGTCCACTCTCTCGGGCTGACAGCCTATCGGCTGGATTCCACTATGAATGAAAAGAGTTACAAATCAGTTATAAGACTTCAGTAAGTCTAATGCTCTCACAGTAAGTATATGTAACACTCTTTTACAATATTAACGCACAGTAAATGAGCAGCTCTAAACTTTGGAATTAAACTCTCATCTGTCTTGTCTATGGAACAACTTGAAATATCTCCCTTAAATATTCCTTCATGTCAATACGACCGTTGGCACTTTCCAAAGGAATTCTTCCAATCAACCCATTGGACAGAATCGGAAATATATCAAGCAATTTTCAGATAGTAATAAGAGCCCGTCAATCCTGATCGCCCATACAATCAGGATCTTGATTTCCATAAGTGAATACTTGCCACATTTACCCGATCTTTAGAGAATTCCATATGCCAATAATAAACTTCATACTCTTGGAAGTAATCAATTTTGTTGATCCATAAATATGCTATCTAAAATCCACGAGCATCAGAGTCGTAGGGATATCCTCTTACTCAATAGTCGTCATAATTCCGACTTCCCAAATTTTACCAAATCTGACATCCAGACGATACGTGTCCGATACCTTCAGATCTTAAAAATCTGACAACCTTTAGATGTTAAAGATCCGACATCCCTGCAGATGATAAAGATCTGAATACCTTCAGACGTTGAAGATCTGACCACTTCCAGATCATACAAGATCTGCCAATTCTCCAAATGATAAAGATCTGACCACAACTAAACACTTGACTTCACGTCAAATCACAGAGTTTTGTCCTCTCGTCATAGGGCTTTGTATAGAGTTTTGTCATCTTCAAAATCATCGATAGATCTTCCTCTAACAAGCCTCACCCATAGCCAACGATGCTAGACCTTGTTAGACTTTGGCCAAGCTCGCACAAGGCCGACGAACCTCGCCGATTTTTGTCAACCATCGTCGAGGTCCTACGACCGACAGAGAAAGAATGAAAACAAAAAGAAAACATAAATATGAAGAAATTCAAAAAAAGAAATAATTTTTTTTTGCATAAACTGTGCATGTTTATGACAGTCGTGCCATACATGATAGTTGGTGTCCACGTTAAATTTCATGTCAAAATTAGCTAGATTGACCATATTGACAAATTGTCAAAAAATTTATAAATGAACTGACCAAACTAAAAGGTTTGAAATAAATTGACAAAAGTTCAATAGGTTATAACCTTTTTGATAATTTTCCCAACACACCAAATGAAAATCAAAGAACTTACCAACCAAAATTTTCATCAAATGTGATGGTTTAGCAATGCACCATGGTCCATCTCCACCGCCCTTCTTGTTGTCCCCATAGTAGCCCTTCGGGCATGAACATGTATAACTCCCTTCAACATAATGGCAAATTCCCTCACAAGGGTCATCAGCATTCTAGCAAATTCCCTTTGGATCCTCACATTCATCAATATCTACGAAATTAGAACACACACATTAAGTGTATCAATATCCTTGGATCATAATAATACAATGGTCGACAAGTTAAAGAATGTTGATCTTTTCAACGTACCCCGACAACCATTCACAAGGTAAGGATTGCCTCGGTAACCTTCTAAACAAGTGCACTTGTACCCATATCCATTTATGGTGTTGGTGCAATTAGTGTTCCCCGGTGCACATGTAACTCGTGTTGTTCTTCTTGGCGTCTTCACATGTTTGATTCCCTATTGCCCAGTCGAGAACTACAGTGGACTCTTGGAATTTAAAGTGCTTAAGATCGCCAACCGAGAAATTGTAGAAGCCAATTTCAGAGACAAAGGCATAGCTGTAAGGATTGAAATCCAGGATACTGGGGTGATTGAAAAAGCTGCCAATGGAGATGTCGTAGTTGAAGGAGTTTCTAGGGATGCTTGTCTCGCAACAACCGATACCAGAACACGGTCCATCACTGACGTCCGAAAAGTTGCTACATGAAGACATACACCCGAAAGAGAACTTCCCATCACCGTCTAGGAAGGAGGCCGACGTGTCGCAACCGACGGCAGTGAATTTGTTCTTGGTGCTGGATATGGGGAATTCAGGAAGGGTGAGCTCCGGATAATTGCTTGAACTCTCATCATACCCAGAAGAGTCATAGCAGTCTCGACCGGTCCAAGTGGTTACTCGCATCTCATGGTCCAATATAGAAATGTTGAGTATTTGGAATTGAGTACTCTTTTTCCACATGTAAGGTGCAGGATGGTTGGCAGAGTTGTCACAATTGACTATAGAAGATGGCCGATCGATGTGGCATCGGAACTGCTGTCACTCCGTCCAAATGGATATGGAATTTCGAGGTCTCCACAGAACCTCGGGCATCCGGGCTTCGTCATTGAATCATCAACTTCCGCTATGCGATTGTAGTATGGACCCAATAAAGCCTCAAGCACCACAGCGTTCAAGAGAAGTTTGTGGATGAGCATGGTTCTTCCTTCAACTCTCTTCATCTAATATTGTTTTCTTTTGATGGGTTCAAGATATATAAGGAGAAGTAAGATGGGTTTTTTTTTTCTTTTTCCTTTCGTTTTCCTTTGGTGGAGGGGGGGAGGGGGTCAAGTACCAGTAACTATTGGCCTAGTTCAAGCTGTGAAGTTAACATCAGCTGGTCCTGGAGACGCGCATGAGACGATTCAATGACAATTACTCATGTGACGAAGTCTTTGTGCTGTGCAGTGCTCGTTTACATTCCCAAATGAATGATTTATTTGACATATTTTTCTTAAATCTTTTGGGGCTACTCATCGACAAAAGCAAGCCCATTGTGAGTCAGAGAACTGGGGCTCCATTGTCACGGAAGAGATGCTCTTGCTTTTCAAATAATCTGATAAAAATCTTAGGATTCTGGAGCACTAGGGAAATGTCTCTTCCTCCGTGGGAACGAAAAGGTCTTGGTCTCAACGGGAAAATACCAAAAATGATTTAAACTTATTATAATCGTGTCAATTCAATCATAAATTTTTATTTTATCAATTAAGTCGTAAACTTATTATATTTATGCTAATTCAATTGATTCTACCAATTTTTACTAGCTAGCTAAAGTGACCAATTTTGTAATAATTTATTATTATTATTATTTATTTTTCTTCTTCTTCTTTCTTTCTTTTTCCTCACTGTGGTCGACAAGAGTCGAAAGAACTCATCAGCCATTGGGCGAGGGTCGCAAAACCCTCACCTAGACTGGGCAAGGTCCTTCATGGCCGCGAGCAAGGGTAGCCTCTGTGACATCCCTGTCCCACATCGCCTAGGGAGGGAGTCTTATGAGAGCTTATATGGGATAAGCTGCCCTTGACCTATCGACAACGTGTTTTCTTAGGCTGAGGAAAAACAAAGCCGTGAGGGCCAGTAGGGCCCAAAGCGGACAATAATGTCGGTGGCGAGGTGGAGGGCGTTACAAAGATGTGATATCCCTATCCCACATCGCCTAGGGAGGGAGTCCTAGGAGAGCTTATATGGGATAAGCTGCCCTTGACCCGTTAACAAAGCATTTTCCTAAGCTAAGGAAAAACAAAACCGTGAGGGCTAATAGGGCCTAAAGCGGACAATATTATCGGTGGCGAGGTGGATGGCATTACAAAGTAGTATTAGAGCCAACTCCCGACTGCATGTGGTGACCACAATGGGCGCTTGTTGGTGCCATTGAGGGCACAACGAGGATGCTGTGCCATTAAGGGGGGGGAGTATGTGACATCCTTGTCTTACATCGCCTAGGGAGAAAGTCCTGGGAGAACTTATATGGGATAAGCTGTCCTTGACCCACAGACAACACGTTTTCCCGGGTTGAGGAAAAACAAAACCGTGAGGGCCAGTAAGGCCTAAAGTGGACAATATTGTCAATGGCGAGGCAGAGAGCGTTACAGACTCACCTCGTCCTCGCTGACCACGACGAAGGCGGCCTCACCCACAGATGGCAAGGCCATAGACCCCTTCGCCCGTGGCTGCACATTGTGACGCTTGTAATGTGTGACCATGGGCAAGCCTCTCGTCACCCAAATCTAGATGAGAAAAGCCCATGAGAAGTGACAGATTGACCAAATGGCAGATGATTCTATACGATTGCTACTAGCATAACAATCGATACACTATAGGTTGGCCCGACTTTCTAGTTGATAAATGAACTTTATCTTTCTTCGTATAGGAAGCCAACGACATATCGTAATGGGATAAGCACTTAAGGAGGGCCACATGTGCCTCTGCCAGGAAGGCCAAGGTGAGGTTACCCTTGAGCTCGTCGCATTCTCGCCCAGTCCGAAGGCCTCATGCCTTGGACACCTCGCCCAATGGCCGGCAATTTTGGCCAACCGCGACTCACTAGCCAAAGTGGGTAAAAGCAACGGAAGAAAGAAAAAACTAAAAATATAATTCAAAAATTCAAAAAAATATTAAAAATTATCAATGTCAACACTGTTGGCACACATCATTGCCAACCAGCCAAAATTGGCCCAATTAACCTAATTACAAAGGGTTTAGGAACGTATGGGAAAAAAAGAGATTTAAAATTGAATTAGCACAATTGCAATAAGTTTTCAATTTTTATGATCATTATCCCCCTTCGTGAAGACAAACTATTCTGAACCGCAGACTCGACTACTCTTGTCACGAAATGAGATGCTCTTACTTTTCAAATAATTTTTCAGAAAGATTAATTTAGGATTCTAGAGAAAGGAAGGGACAAGGCCAGACGCTTTCTATATTTGAGCATCTCCAAAACATAGCATTGACCGCAACCGCTACTCGTCACGGGCTATAACTGACGAAAAAGAAAGGCAATTTGTTGACAAATTTCATCAGTTGATAACCTTAAAAAAAATGTCTTTATAATATTCTTAGATTTCTCAGTCAGACGTAGAGACAAATTTTATGAAGTCTCCTTGTCGACATATTGATACTCTAATTGTCCTATAAGAGTTGTAGGGTATAGTTCTATGATGACAGTACCATTTTTATCTTCCGGCAGAGTAAACTTGAAATATATTGCTATATCTTCCAAGGACGTTGAGAAATTAATATTAATCAAACTATAAGTTGAGAAATTAATAGTAATCAAACTATCTACTTTATCAAGAATCCTACTTTTACTTTCTCTTCCTTTCATTTCGAGTTAAGTTAGCTTCGTTACACACAAGCAAATGCAAGTCTCTATTTATGTTTCCAATCAGTTTGGAAATTCCTGCGATCGATTGTAACATCCCAACGTGATTTGCATTCTTAATAAATGCAAACAAAAATCATTAAAGCTCACATACCGTTCAAATCGTGAAGATATCAGCCGGCCACACAAATCGCTGCTTGGTTTTTCAGGTCAAGGTCAATCTCGTGTCACATGGCTTTTCATATGTTCTATCATCCTGAACATTGAAGCTATAGTGTTTGATACAGCCAGATCTTTCTTCGTTGGCACCCACACCCCTAAGAAAAAATAAACTTTCATTTAACTCTATATGTAGATCTCGTCTTGAGAAAATAACTGCATATAAGAGTCAAGTTTGTTGACGTTTCTAAAGTATAATTTGATATGTGGTATTTGTCTCATTTTTATACATTCCTTAATTACCCTTTCATAAAAATATTAAAAAAAAAAACCAAACTTCCCATTATAACCAATTCATTAAGTGACAATCAGATTCACGAATATCTTCTGTATTTGAGATAGGAAAAGGACAAGACCAGGCGCTTTCTATATTTGACCATTTCCAAAACATAATATGGGCCACAACTACTAGTCATTCCACGGCAATGACTAATGAAAAAAAATGCAACTTATCGACAAATTTCATCAGTTAATAACCTTAGAAATTTAGCTTTGTAATATTGTTAGATTTCTCTTCATAGACTGTTAGAAAATCCAAACTACTGACTTAATTGGATGACGCATGGATGTATGATGTGCATCCCAACTCCTTTTATCAATTGGGGCTTTGAGTCTCGTCATCACGATGTGCAGAATTCCACTTACCTTTAGATTTGTCATTTTCTACTAAAGTTAAGGCACGAAATTCTTTGAATTGGCTTGCTTGCCCAGAAAGCTTTAAAAACAAGGAAATGCCCAGCTCCCAGTTATTAACTAAACTAGCAAGATGATGGTGCGTCGCACGCGTCCCAGTTGTATCGATTTTATTACTTTAAATGTTATTGTCCGAACAAATTTCCACAAATATCTAAGATTCCATTAGTTTAACTTATAATAAGAATGCTGACATTCCCTTTTCTTATAAAAATCCCGTCCCCAACACCTGATTGTCAATATATCTCACAATATGATGGTCCCAAGCACCGTAACTTTCAAAATAAGCTTATGGATGACCATGGTTCTTCCTTCGACTGTTTCCATATATATATATATATATATATATATATATATATATATATATATAAGATAAGCTTTTTTCCTTTTGGATTTTCTTTTGGGTCAAGTAATTGTAGTTATCGGCTTCGCTCAAGTTGTACAGTCAACATCAGGTGGTCCTTGACACAAGCATGAGACAATTCAATAATAATGCCCGCGTGTGACGAAGACTTTGTGCAATGCGTTGCACGGTTACATTTCAAAAAGCATGATTCATTCGAAATACTTTTCTCGAATCTTTTGTCGTTCTTTATCGTGAAGGTTGCTGTTTATCAGAAAAGACCTGCTCTTTACTTTTCAAATAATCTCCAAAAGGGGCCTAGATCACCTGACCCCTCGTCCCTCGTCAGGTGACTAGATCTTATTATTAAATGGGGGCCGTCCGATAATTTAATAAGGGGCAGACAGCCGAGGGCCATCTTGTCACGCCTGCCCGGGGCCGTACCTTGGGCAGGCGATCTGATTCCACAAACGGATTCTTTGGATTCTAGAATTCAAGGGAATGTCTCTCCCTCCGTGGGAAAACAAAAGTCCGGTCTTCTCCTTTCCCAATCGATTTTTGATAGTTGGTATATTGGCGATGTTACTTCTTTGCATGGGGATTTTTACTTCTGGGACAAAACTAAGAAGTTGATAAGAGAGAGGAGAAGACTTGACCTTTCTGTTTTGGAGCAAAACTTAAAAGTCGGTCGCTTTCCTCAACAATTTCTCATGCACGACAATATGTCTCATCAAGATTTGTTATCGCCCATCGACTTCTGACTGCGTATTTGATAGAGAGAGGATCAACAATGTAGGGTGCTCTCATTATTTTGCCAAGACTTGAGAAGTCGAGCAAAATGGTAGTAAGCGTATGCAGTGGGAGATCACAACCCCAAAATAGTAGGAGAATGAGAAAGATGCAAATCGACAAGAGCAGTCTGGTTTGAGCTGGTGATTATGTGCATGAAATGTTTTTCAAGGTGGACAGGTTTACACTCCAAAAATTGTATTGTTATGTTTTGAGAATATATTCATTCTGAAAAAGAATGACATGTAGCTACAAGATAATTGACCAACTAACTTCCAAGCGGTAAAATATAAACTTCTTCGACTGTTGTGTTATAGAATTAAGGTTTCTAATTAGGATTCCATCATATACTTTCAAATTAAGAGAAGATATGTAACGCGTGGATTTTTTTTCTAATTTCTGGGATAGAATTTGTAATTAATATGGATTGTGATTGTTACGTGCGTGCGGAGAATTATCATCACAAAGAATTTATTTTTCCTTTTAATCTAGTACCCTTGTTGTATGATTTTTACTACATTGTCATAATTTTGAGGAACGTCCTATCTTGCTACCAGCGTGGTAACAAGGATTCTTAGGATTCTAGAGTTCAAGGGAATGTCTCTCCCTCCGTGGGAAAATAAGGGTGCGCATGACAGTAATTCTATCCAGAAATCTAATTAAATCTAATTCTAGATATAATTAGATTTTTCTGATTCTGTTCCAAAATGAGTTTATGAAGAAAGAAACGCGTTTGATATGGTTAAAGAATTTCTATTCCTGAATGAGAAATCTGTTTGATATGGTAAAAAAAATTCTGTTTCTGTTTCATTTAAAGAAATTTTTTAATTTTTTATATTGTAAGATATTCATTCCATTAAAAATCAAACACTTATTATTTAGCCCAAAAAATTGATAATTTTTTCACATTTCTTATTGTAATTAAACTCTGAATTCAGTTTAGTTGCATAAATCATAGTATATAATAATTCCCAAAGAACTAAGAGAGAGGAGGGTACCCAATATTGAGGTAAGGCATTTTTCCTGTGGGTTTTACGTGGCTAGGGGTGATCCGTTCCTCGGGCGGTCCGGTGGGACCGGTTCCCATTCTCTATGACCGTGGACCGGACCACCAAAGTCTTGGACAGGACCGAACCGGACCCATAGGTCAGGTTCGGTCTTGGGCGGTCCAATGGGACCAGGAAAAATTCAAAGAAAAGTCTAGAGAACTTCTCATTGGGCTGGTCGCCGGCCACGATTAGTCACGAAACCAATCAAAAGAGGATAAAAAAGAAGAGGGAGATGGTGAAGGAACCCATTGTTTTGCTTTACGATTTTCTCTAGAGCTATATGTTTAGAACTTGGGGTTGTTGTCTTGATGAAAGTTGTTTCTCTCTTGCACGTCTACAACATATATTAATTTGAGAATTTTCTGAAGTGTTTTGATTATCGGTTTGTTTGAATTCCAGATTAGTGTTCAAACTATTTTTCAAAAACTGGTTTGAACCCGTTCAAAGAAGTGTCATTTTGAACTTGTTTTGTTGCGAATTTTGATGATGATCTTCATAAGAATTGTAGCTCATATTTAGGGATACAACATGTCAAAATTTCATATTCATACGATGACAATCGATACCCTTTTGACATGCATTTATGTCCGAGTTTTCTCTACAACCGGTCCTGTTTTTCCAGTAAAATGGATGCCTGTTTTGAACACTCTTACTCAATGAATTTGAGGACTATTCCTTCTTGAAAGTTGTTTAACTATGTCTTAACTAGTTTATGGTGAAATATCAAAAATTTTGGGTGGATAAAACTCTCCCTATGATTTAACAAAGAGAATGACTTCCCGATGCATTATTGTGGTTGTTTGCTGCATATGGGAGAGAGAGATGATTGGACCAATCGGTTTTCTCTCTCTCTCGGCCCTAAAAGAGAAAGGGTCAGTCCAATGGTCCAATCAGGGGTCGGTCCAAGTGGTCCAGTCCAGTCCCGCAACATTAGGGACCGGACCGCCTGGGAATCGGTTCCATTTTTTGGAACCATGGACCGGACCAAAACTTCCAAAAATCGAACCAACTCAGCCGGTCTAGTCCGGTCCAGTCCGGTCTAGGCAGTTCCCGGGTTGGGCGGTCCATTGTGCTCACCCTTATACCTAGCCAATCAGCGACCATATTGGCCATGTTAAATTGAAAAATTGATGATATTTACCAGTATTTTTCTAATATTAGAAATTTAATTTTTCAAGAAAATTTGGGATTTCCAAATAAAACTTTAATTTTAGAAAATTTTAGAAAATTTTAATTTTTTTGAATTTTTAATAATAGAAAATATGTTTTATTTTTATTTTTATTTTTTGAATTTTTAATAATTTTTTGAATTTTTTTATAATTTCTGAATTATCTGGATTTTTTGGGATTTTTTTATTTTTTATTAATTTTTTATTTTTATTTCGAAAAAGGACTTCGGACTGGGTCGGGGCACGTCCAAAGGAGAAGAGGGCGAGAGCAATTTGATTAGGGCAAAAAATGAAGAAAGATTGCTAAAAGAGAATGGATTCTCAAATAGTGCCCGAGAATGAGAAATGAAAAAATTTTCATTTCTCATTCTTGCCCTAAAATCAATTCTGGATTAGAAATCTATTCCAGAACTAGCTTTTCGATAATTTCCTACCAAACAGATTTCTCATCCAGAACTAGTTTTTTTACTCCAAAACTCATTCTAGATGAGAAATAGGCGCCTGTCATGCACACCCTAAAAGTCTGGTCTTCTCCATTCCAAATCGATGTTTGCTAGTTGGTATAATGGTGATGTTACTTCTTTGTACGGGAATTTTTATCTTTGGGGAAAAACTCAGAAGTTGATAAAAGAGAGGAGAAGACCTGACCCTTCTGTTTTGGAGCAAAACTTAAAAGTCGGTCACTTTCCTCACAATTTCTCATGCATGACAATATGTCTCATCCGTATTTGTCATCGCCCACCCAATTTTGACCGCATCATTGATTAGAGAGAGGATCAAACAAGCAAGATACTCTCATTATTTTGCCAAGGCTTGAGAGGTCCAGCAATTAGAGTTGAGTATAGACCAGACTAAGAAACTCCGGTCAATTCGGATTTGGATCTGAAAATCGAAACAGCACCAACCCACCCAAATATAGAAGAAGAATTAGAACGAAAACCGTGGTGCTTAAATCTGATCATCGCCTATCAAAAGGACTCAGGGAGTCCAAAATTGATTTTGGGAATTTTCTCAACCCGCATGTAAAGTTTCAGATAAATGCCACGTCAACGTGGTCCGTTTCCTTAGCAATTTTTCATGTACGACAATAAGTCTCATCAGGACTCATTTCCTACCAATTTTCGGTGCATCATTGATATAGAGTATAAATGAGGCAGCGTGCTTTCAATATCCTGCCAAAACTTGAGAAGTCAAGCAAGGATGGAGGGTGTGCAGCGGGAGATCACAGTCCTAAAATGGGGGAAAGAGACGGAAGCAAAATCAACTAGAGCAGATTGGTGGGATTTGGGAATTGCGTGCACGAAATGAGCTTCGTGGTGCTTGGGTTTGTGCTCCTAAGTGTGGAACTTCAGTCGCATTCTGGAAGAGAATAACGTGAATCTTCAGAGTCATCAATCAACTAGTTTCAAAGAGGTAAGCATTTTTCAGTGCCGTGTTACAAATATTAAGACAAGAAACATCGCACTTAGAATTTTTTTTTTATTTCTGGGCTAAGATTTCTAATCAAAAATATGAATTGTGGTCGATACAT
Source organism: Melaleuca alternifolia (assembly GCA_019926035.1). Taxonomy (NCBI): domain Eukaryota; kingdom Viridiplantae; phylum Streptophyta; class Magnoliopsida; order Myrtales; family Myrtaceae; genus Melaleuca; species Melaleuca alternifolia. Next base: position 256,414 of record JAGKPW010000094.1, on the reverse strand, counting down.
ATTTGTGGAGAATTATCATCCCAAGGAATTTTTTTTTTCCTTTCATGTGGTATCCATGTTATAATTTTTTTGTGGCACTTTCATGATGTTGAGGAAAATCGTATCTTTCTACCATTGTGTTAACTAAGGAATGCAGTCATGGTTACCAAAAGTCATTTTGGAGAAACCATGCTAATTGGATTACAAGCATTATAATGTGTCTCGTTTTGCACCTTAATGTAAATGTGACATACCACACGAGTACCATAAACCTTAATTAACTCTATTAACACTTCAAATTTGTGTGGAAATTCTTACAACTGATTGTAACATCGCTAAACAAATCACTATACTAATAAAGACGAACCTTTATATTGGGATTGGCCAAATTAGTAAAAGAAAACAATATAGATTATTTCTTAACTTTGATCCAATGTACAATATAACCCCTAAATTTTTAACTTATTTAATGTAGTCCCTAAACTATTAGCAAATGTTCAATATAGTTATTTCATTTGCTCAAAAGAAAAATTACACAATATATGATGACGTAGATAACTATATGTTGAATTGGATTATTTTTATAAATGATAAATCAACATGTCCATCTTTTTAACCATCCGCTTTAGAAAAAGAAAAAGAAAAATTACAATGTTAACATGTCCATAGTAACTTTATAATGTGGATTATTATATCATGAATTGAGATTGCATATAACTTTTTCTTCTTATTATTCAAACTTAATGGAATTTAAGGCACATTGGGAAATTTTATTTAACTTGAATTAATGGAAAAATAACATTAAACATTTTTCATATTATGTAGCAACTAGACTGAATAATATTGGACAAATTAGAAGCTTAGGCTTGACCCAAAGTTCAAAGATTATTTATGTCATTTTTTTCAATTATTAAAGCTCACAAGCCACTTATATCGATTGAAATAATTAATCAACGAAAAATAATTTTTGTGGGATTTTATGAGACCACCTCCAATAGTTCAAAAAGATTAAGCTTGTAACAACCCGAATTTGGGTATTTGGAGAAAATTGTATTAAAAGAATATATTAGAAGTTTCCCCAAATGTTCTTTATTTTTATACTTTCTGCCTTTTTTATCCTTTATTTCTTTTCTTCTATTTTTCCTCCTCTTCTCCACGCGTGGGCCAGCCGTCCTACCTCTTTCTTTTTCTTATTTCCCTGTTCATCTACTTCCTCGCGTGAACAATACCACGGAAGCCCTAGCTGCACAAAAGAATCAGTCAACATGAGGAAATCGCGTTGAAGCCAATGGCCAACTCCATCTTTATCTCTCCCCAACCAACTTAGCTATTTTCCTCGTGCAAGATCTCTCTAGAAAAACTATATCTATTGTGCCTCGAGGGAGGGGAGAAATTAGAAAATTCACTATTCATCTCTTGCACCGCGAGTCTTCCATGAGATCCAAGTAGCTTCTTGGCGTCGCAAACTGGGTGGTTCATCAAGAGGCTTTGCCCTAGTCGCCAAGTCTTGTCGTCATCACTGTTGGAAGTCAGATCATGGCTTGGACGCACCTCCCCTATTTTGGACGCAACTTCTGCTCGTCAGCGCCGCAAGCCGTCCAAGTCCTTCCAACCGTCACCGCCGCCCAAGAAATTTCCCGAGAGCTCCCTGGTACGTACCTAATAGCTCGCCAATACCAATTTGGTGTGGGTAGTCTCAAATCAACTCAAATTTCAGATCTGCTCAGGTTGAGTTTAAGATAAACCAAAAACCCGAGGCCTCTTTCTCCTCATCGTCGCGACATCCGCCATTCCTCCATGCTGTCGACGTGATTTCAACAAGCCCTGGACACAACCAAGTCGTCGCCACAGTCAATTTTCCCTCGCGTGGCCGCAATTCGTCAAGGAGGTTCATCCCATGTTTTGGCCAAATTGCATGGTTTGGTAGTGAACGTTTGTTAATCATGGTTTGCCACCATTGACTACTGTTCTTAGCTCACAGTCACTGCTATTGTGTTGTGCCATGCAGTGACGGGCCGTTCGTGCGTCTGAAGTAGAAAATATACGGAGTTGTAGGTCCGCCGCGGATCGTCGTGGTTGATTGCACAAAAAGCTCGGATTTAGTGTGAGTTTGCTCCCTAACTCCTAATTAGGGTGGTTAATTGCCCTAGTAGCTATAATTTGTGATGATTGGACTTGATTGATGATTAATTTGGAGATTATAGCTTGTTTAGAGATTTTTATTGAAATAGGGACGATTTCGTAAATTTAATTAGTTAGGGGTTGAATTGTGAAATTGAATAGTTAGAGGATTAATTGGCAGGTCATTAAGTTTAGTTTAATGGATTATTGGTTATTGAGGTGTAAGTTTGAAATTTTGAGAAGTTAGAGACAATTTACTAATTTTGGTCCAATTAGGCTTAAGTTAGGGATTTAAGGGTAAATTGATAAATTTGGTTGGCTGAGGGACTAATCGCCAATTTAATTAGTTTCGAAAATTATTAAATTAGTGGATGGTAGAAAAATTCGAAATTCGAAATGTTTTGGGGGTGATCTATTGATTTTGTCCTATTACAACATAATTAGGGTTTTTAGGGGCAAAAATGTAATTTGAGGGCAAAAGTGTAAATTTGGCAGTTTAGAGGAAAATGTGAGAAATGTTGGCTGTGATAGTATCAAATCATTATTAGTGAGCGATTGGATTGTCATTCGAGTAATTACGAGTATTTACTTCGTTTTTGCTTAATTTAGGGTTAAGTTACATAATTTTAAGAAATTTGTAATATTTTGGAATAAATTCTAGAAATTGCGTCATTGGCTAAGTGGCTACTAATCAAGGTGATGTTACCCATAGTTGGTTTTATCGAATACTCTGGATTCGACAAAGGGACCCGGGTGAATCCCTAATTGGTGGGTTTTAACATGAAATGAGGGGTTAGTGGCTCGACAAGATCACGGGTTGTGAGACGCGATGACTAAATTAATTGTGTGGATAGGGACCCTAGCATGAATACCCACCTAATTGAGAAGTAGGGGGCAAACTCGATGAGTTATCTCATCTTAAAATTATTTGTACATGTTCTAATATTGTAGCTCATCCTCGAGGATCAGGTGAAGCAGGAGGCGCAACCAGATGATAATAGTCGATTTAATTTATATTTGATTAGAAGATTTTTTAGTTGTAAGGAAATTATTTTCCACATTATCCTTTTAGTTTGTTATTAATAAATAATGTTGACTTTTTGTGAATCCTTCCTAGATGTTGATTTAGTATATTTGAGTTGTTGGGATTATTATAATACCTCAGGATTTGATCGGGGTTTTGCTTAATAAATTCCGCTATGTTTCTTTATGTTTTGAATTTGTATTTTTAATCTAATTGATCATCGATAACACCTGGGATTACTGAAACTATTATCGACCTGTGAGGAGCGTCTTCGAGGACTGTCATGTACTCGGGTGCGGGGCGTGACAAAGCTAGTAGGTGAAGGTATGGTTTAATATTTAATAATTCTATCACTTAATCTCATGCTTAGTTTGGTTATTTTGTCGAGTATTAAGCACGGATGTATTTAATTAGGAAGGTAAATGAGGCTTCAAAAGATTTCTAAAAACTTAAATTGTCAGATGAATGCATAATTTATTGTTTAAATATTTTATCACTCCCTCTCATGCGTAGGCTGAACTTTGGCCTAGCGTAAAGTGTGAAAATATGCGATTGGGAAGGCAAATAGATTGGGGGAAAATTCAAACTCAGGACCTCCTAACTATGATACCATATGAGTTTCCATGGAACCATTGCCCACTATTTTAAAAGTTGAGCTGGTATAAGAAGACGTGATTTAATGTTTTTGTTCCCTCTCATGCATAGTCTTGTCTAGTATTAAGCATGTACATATTTAACTGAAGAGATAAATAGAGTTTGGAAAGATTTGAACTCGGAATTTCTAACTCTAATACCATATGAGATTTTATGAAAATACTACTAATTATTTAAAAATCTTAAATTGTTAGACAAATGGATGATTTGTTTTTTCAAATATTCTAGCACTCTTCCTCATGCACAAGCTGGATTTTAGCTATGTGATTGGGAGGCAAATAGGGGCATAAAAGATTTGAAATCATGATCTTCAAGCTCTTATATCATGTGAAACTTTGTGGAATCACTGTCGAATGAAGTCGTGATTTAATATCTAACAATTATATGAATTTTTATTATCCACAATATATTTTCATTTATTCTCATGGATGATGAAAATATTTATCGTTCATTTATTTTGGTAATCGATACTAATGATTATTTTTCATCAAATGAATGCGGGTAACAGTTGGCCATGCAAGTCGTTGCTTTGGTTGTCAGGTCAAGGTCAACTTCGTCTCGTAGGGAGTTCGAGCGTAGAGATGTCAATCGGTTGTGCGATTCGTTGTCTTGCTTTTCAAGTCAAGGTCAACATCATGTTAATAGAGGTGTGAGTTGGCTATGTAAGTCATGGCCTTGCTTTTCAGGTCATGGTCAACTCCAATTTCATTTGATGCTTTGGGCAAAGGGACGGCACTGAAAATATGTTTGTTTTAAGCTAAAGGAGCAAGGGAAATTGTTGTTCTTTAGAGTGTTAAAATCAAGTGAGATAGTGATGGAAATTTAACTTTAATTGTCCCTATTATTATTTGGTTAATTTCAGGTATGTCTAGGTTGACAAATTATACGCAAATTATTATTTAATTATTAACCTAATCGATCGATGCTACTGCTAGTGTGATAAGTTTCTTCTTTCTAATTATTGTAAAGAATCAAGAGATTAGTATAAGTAGTAATGTGATCACACAATCTCAGTCTAATCACTTCGCTACTTGTGTGTTAGATCCTATCATCCTCTAGATCTTGTCTTTAGACAATAATTACATATAAGGATCAAGTTTGATGACGTCTCTAATACTATAATTTGATATGTTGTATTTGTCTCGCTTCTTATACTTCCTTAATGACCCTTGCATAAAAATATCAAAATATCAAACCACTTGTTAACACCGCTTCATTAAGTGACCAACAAATTCACGAATTTATTATGGCTACCGACTACGTCCACTCTATTCAGTGACCATTGAATTTATCCTTAATTAATTCATTCTTTCTCTTCGGATATAATCACTCGAAATTTTAGCGAGTGGCTTAATACTATCCTAATACAAGGGAATTTTGCAATTGAGACTAGACAAATTATTAAAGGAAAATTACATAAATGATCCCTGAATTTGATCTAATGTGCAATGTGGTCTAGTAAGCAAGCACAAGGTAGCAGTTCTATCAGGAAAGGGAGGCGCTTCAAAGAATGAATCCCTAAATTTTTTAAATTTTTTTAATGTGATCCCTAAACTATTGGTATATATTTGCTTTAGTCATTTTGTTTGCTCAAGCAACAAATTAGACATTATTTGATTACATGAATAATTATATGCTGAGATGGATTTTGTAGAAAAATGATGAGTCAACATGTCCATATCTTTATCCATCTACCTTAGAAGAGAAAAAATTAGTGTTAACATGTCCATCGTAATTTAATAACATAGATTATTATATCATGATGAGATGAATATATTGCGTGAATATTTTACATGTAACTTTTTCTTCTTACTATTCAAACTTAATGGAATTAAAGTCACAGTAGTAAATTCCATTTAACTTGAATTAACGAAAGGGCAATACTAAATATATTAATATAATCTACCAACTAGGTTAAATGATATTGAACAAATTAAAAATTCAGGAACAACCCAAAGTTCAAGAGTTAGATCGCTTGTATTGATAATTAAAATTAATTTCATTACCGATAGCAATTTATATCTATATATTTTCATGAATGATGAAAATATTTTTCATTCTTTTATTTCTATAACCGATATAGATGATTATTTTTTGCAATATAAATTCATGCTTAAAGACAACCGCGGGCCATGCAAGTCGTCGCTTCGCTTCTAAGGTCAAGGTCAACGTTGTGTAGCAGGGCGTCCAAATTGTAGAGATATGGCTTGGTCGTGCAGGCGGAATAAAATGATTTGCTAGTCTTTGTGAATAAATTGAGTGTTGTGTGCTAAACCCTCTTTATTTCTAGCCTAGATCTAAGTCCAGTGCAAACAAAAGATGTTTCAAAAAGTTATAACGAATACAACATGTCCATGTTGAGTCCAATGGGAACGGATCCCCTACTGTGCATACGGATCATAGCAGTGGTGATGTGTTCCATGGACTAGGTAAAAAGCACATGTAAAGTACTTCTAATGTACAATTAGTTTTTCCTTTGTTACAAATAAAGTTAGCAATTAATAGGCAGAACATAATACATATTACAAGACCAGCGGAATTGAGTTGGGGAGCGGCGAAATGCAACAAGTAGACCAAAGCAATCAGCTAAAGGTGTATGAAGTGCAATTGTTGAAATAACAAAATCAACATTTTCCTTGTAAAAGCCATATAAAGATGTTCCATATGCTCATTGATTTACATAGACTAGTAAAAGTGCGGGCGTTTATATAGAAATCCACATTAGAAATTTTTTTTTGTTTAAATTGCCTTATTGCAAAGTATTTGGACTATCAATCAATGGAAAGTAATTATTGATACAATACGGAGAAATGGAAAACAAATATATGTGGAAAGAGACCAACATTTCAAGGTTGAAGTACATGGCTGACAAGCATTGATAGAATATTTCAAAAATAACTAATTAGGGGTATTTTGGTAAGGGGGCTACTTTCTTAATATCATAGTAAACCCCCAGTGAAAAGCCAAAGCAAATTAACAAGAAAACAAGTAGAGATAATATAGTCATCACTGATATCGGATATATAAAGAGAACATCAAAAGGGTTCATGTATCTAGAACATCTAGAATGAGTTCTGGAACAAAAAAAAAACTTATTTTGAATGAGAAATCTGTTTGGTAGGAAATTGTCGAAAAACTAATTCTGGAATAGATTTCTATTCCAGAATTGATTTTAGGGCAAGAATGAGAAATGAATTAAGTCTCGGGCACTATTTGAGAATCCATTCTCTTTTAGCAATCTTTTTTCATTTTTTGCCCTAATCAAATTGCTCTCGCCTTCCTCTCCTTCAAATGTGCTCCAACCAGGTCCGAAGTCCTTTTTCGAATTTAAAATAAAAAATTAATAAACTAATAAAAAACCTAAAAATTCTATAAAAAATCCAGATAATTCAGAAATTATAAAAAAATTTAAAAAGCATCAAAAATTCAAAAAAAAAATAAAACATATTTACTATTATTAGAAATTAAAAAAATTAAAGTTTTATTTGGAAATCCCAAATTTTCTTGGAAAATTAAATTTATAATATTAGAAAAGTACGGGTAAATATCATTAATTTCCCAATTTAACTCTGGCCAATATGGTTGCGGATTGGCCAGGCAAAACCCACAGGAAAAATGCCTTACCTCAATATTGGATATCCTCCTCTCTCCTAGTTCTTTGGGAATTATTATATACTATGATTTATGCAAGTAAAGTGAATTCGGAGTTCAATTACAATAAAAAATGTGATCTAATTTGTCAATTTTTTGGGCTAAATAATAAATATTTGATATTTATTGGAATGAACATTTTGCAATCTAAAAATTTTAAAAAAAATTCAAATAAAACAGAAACAGAATTAGAAACAGAAACATAAAATTTTTACCATGTCAAATAAATTTCTAGTTCTAGAATAGAAATTTTTTGTCTGTATCAAACACGTTTCTTTCTTCAAAAACTCATTCTGGAACAGAATCAGAAAAATCTAATTCTAGACAGAATTAGATTTCTGGATAGAATTTCAATCATGCGCGCCCTTACTCTGTACAATCAACATTATAGGTAACTAAAGAGATTGCGATGTCTTATATCACAGAAATTTGGATAGACAACCAAATGTATCTTTATCTCGGCGATAAGAACGACTGGTCTCCCTCCATTGAAGTCAGCTCCATGTTTGCTTCCAATCGCATCAACATGGGAATTGCACTCGAAGCACGGATCGATCCAATGCTAATACGATCGGTTGCTTTCTCATATTGCCGTATGACTCTGGGATTTCATAGTGATCGTACTTGCTCCAATTCCATCGCCACTTCCTTCATTGTAGGCCTATGCCTTCCTTGAAGTCCTAAGCATCTTTTTGCCAACTTGGACACCGCCATAATTTCTTCTTTCTTGCCATGTTCTAATACCTCCTTGTCAAGAATATCGAACAAGTGATTCTCGTCCATCGAAATGATGAAGTACGAGGCTATATTTCTGCCCTCTCCTGACGGTAGTTGAGAAATTGGCTTTTCTCCGGTTAGTAACTTGACAAGGACAACCCCAAAGCTATAGACATCACTTTTGTCGGTCAATTGACTTGTTTGATAGTACTCAGGGTCAAAGTATCCGAAGGTTCCTCGCACTTTTGTGGTCAAGTGTGTTTGGTTGAGGGAATCGATTTGGAAGTTCCAAAATCCACCACTTTGGCTTGATAATTTCCATCCAAAAGTATATTTGATGACTTAATATCATGATGATAAATCGGTATAGCCGCATCAGAGTGCAAATATGAAAAGCCCTGGCAACTTCATTGGTGATTCTTAACTGCATTTCCCACGAGACTTGAAATTCTCTAGCTGGATCATGAAGATATTGGTAAAGAGTTCCATTGGGGACAAACTCATATACCAGAAGAGGGACTTCACTCTCCAAACAGAATCCAAATAGCTTCACCACATTCCTATGATTGATTTCAGAGAGAATAACGGCTTCATTGATGAACCGTTCGACTTGTTTTATATCAATAACTTTGGATTTCTTGACCGCGATGATCGTTCCATCTATCAACATTCCCTTGTAAACAGTTCCTTGACCACCTTGACCAAATATTCGATTCTCGTTAAAATGATCCGAAGAGAGAGAAATGTTAAAGAGAAGAGGGAGAGGGAGAGAGAGAGAGAGGAGTTTGGCTGGGGAAGGGGGAGAGAGGAGAGAGGAGAGAGAAAAGAGAGAGAGAGAGAGAAATGTTAGAGAGAAGAGGGAGAGGGAGAGAAAGAGGAGTTCGGCTGGGGTGGAGAAAGAGAGGAGAAAGAAAAAGGAGAGAGAAGAGGAAGGCTGTTATAGATCTTGGAAAATGTTTTCTTTCCTTTTTGAAAGGAAAATATTTTCTCTATTTTTAGAATGATATTTTTTTATTGATTGGAAAATATTTTCCTTGGCAAATTATTTTCCATCCCTTAAACACCACAATTTCTAGAAATATTTTCCGTGAAACGAACGGAGCAAAAGTTCCATTTTGATTTCCCGAGTAAGGAGAGAAGAAGAAAAATCGGGTGGAATTGTGAGTAGTTAATTTTCTCCTACACCACAACGAAATTAAATTATGTATTCTCCAAATCAGCTAAGACAACATGTTTTTTGAATCAGGCATTCTAGGTAAAATGAAAGAACTTACCAACCAAAATCTGCATCAAATGTGATGAATTAGCAATGCATCCTAATCTATCTCCATCGCCCTTCTTCCCATCACCAATATAACCCTTTGGGCATGAACATGTGTAGCTCCCCTCAATATTATGGCACTTTGCCTCTCGCTCACATAGGCTCATCGTTGGATCCTCACATTCATTAATATCTACATAAACACACACCAAATGTATCTATCTTCCCATATCATATCAACAAGAAGCGCAAGAGAAAGAAATTGATTTTATCAACATACCATGACAACCATTCTCGAGGTAAGGATTGCCTCGATAACCTTCTTTACAAATGCAATTGTACCCAGATCCATTTTCGGCATCGGTGCAATCGATGTTGTCGGTGCACATGTAGATCTTGTTCTTCTTGGCATCCTCGCATGTTTGATTCCCTATTGCCCAGTTGAGAACTAGAGGGATTTGGTTAAATTTAAGCTGCTTAAGATCGCTAATCGAGAAGTCGTAAAAGCCAATTTCGGCTACAAAGGCATAACTGCAAGGATTGAAATCCAGGACGTAGCTATGGTTGGAAAAGCTGCTAAAGGAGAAGTTGTAGCCGAAGGAGCCACTAGGGATGTTTGTCTCGCAGCAACCGATAACGGAACATGACCCATTGCTGAGATCTAAAATGTTGCTGCACAAAGACATACATCCGAAGGAGTACTTCCCATCAAGTTCTTGACATAAGGCCCCCGTATCGCAACCGACGGCGAAAAACTTGTTCTTGGTGTTGGATATGGGGAAATCAGTTAGCGTGAGCCTCAGATTTTTGCTCGAAGAATCATTGCGCCCCTGAGAGCTATAGCAATCTTGACCGAGCAAACCATTTACTCGCATCACGTGGTCCTCGACAAAAATGTTAAGTATTTCTATGTTGCTACTTATTTTATCCATATAAGGTACCGGAGGGTCGGCAGAACCGTCACAATCAACCATAAAAGTTGGGTGGTCGATGCCACAGTCGGAACTGCTGCCCCTCAATTCGAAGGGATATGGAATTGAGAGGTTTCTGCAAGTACTTGGGCGTCCGGGCTTCGCCATAAAATCAGCAGCTTCTGTTATGTGATTGTGGTATGGAGCCAATAAAGCCCCGAGCACCACAATCTTCAAGAGAAGCTTATGGATGGCCATGTTCTTCCTTCAACTCTCTTCAGATATTTTTGTTTCTGATGAATTAATTCGAAGTGTTCGGGGGATTATAAGGAGAAGTAAGATGGGCTTCTTCCTTTTTTTATTTTTTTTTTTGGTCGGGAAAGTGTAGTTATTGGTTGATCGAAAGTAGTCAAGTTGTGAAGTCGACTCTAGCTGGTCCTAGCCACTTGCATGAGACGATTCCATGACAATTCCTCGAGTGACGACTCTAGTGCAGTTCGTTGGCCTCATCAGAAGAACACAAGCCACTAAAAAACTTCAAAGCAATTGATTTCTTCAACAAGCTATATGCACTAATCAAGCCGTGCGTGCAAAGAAACTCGGAATATTTTTTCCCCAACAAGGCATAACTAGAATATCTTTTTATCTATTATCAGAGTAAGAATATTCAAATATTAAATTATAGTAAATAATGTGTTTCTCAACTTCATAAGTTTAATTCAGTTGCATCTTTATCAGTGATCAATTTTTTTTCCCTTGCTTAGTTTACCACGTTTGATGTGTTATATACATATTCATGACATAATAGTGGAATATCATCAGCCCTAGACTTTAACATCTCCATTAGAAAAAGTTGACGTTGAATAATGAAGAGTATGACATATCGTTTAAAAATTACAATAACATTTCGATAAAATATATCTTAATTTGTGACAGACTATATTTTGAACAAGATGCTTCCATAACATATGCTTTGGAATAGTGATGTTAGTAAAAGAAAAGCCAATTAAAAATATAAATAAAACAATCACTAGAATGCCATTATATGATTAAAAATATATATTTATATGTTGAAATACAAGCCCGTGTATCCAATATTTCTTAGAAAATTAACACCTATTATAACAATTAACAACATGAATTCTTTCTTATCATTACAAATTGTAGCTAAGTTAATTAGATGCTAATCTGTTATCTTTTTTGGTGACGCACCGTCAGGCATAATTTTTATTTATTAACTATGAAGTTTTAGGTAACTTTTTATATTCGTTTTTATCATTTTATAATCTTCATTCAATTGTAAAATATGTGCTGACGCGTTTCAATTAACTCTCTATCAGTCCGATTTGTTGCAGAATTTTACCCAAAAGCAAAAGATTTTTCCATTAGATCTTGTTTTATAGTGCCAAATTCACTAAGTGGCTCCATATCAGTTCATAGTTTTTCGTTGTAAGGGTGGAATGAATTGAAAGTATCTTAACTATGGACTAGTTAAGGAATGTTGAGTTATAAATCATTTCCTAATGACCAAAATAAACATATTCTTCATTAAATTTCCCCACAAAAAACTTTAGCAGGAGGCAGCAACATGTTTTGCAGATCATGTTATAGGCTAAGGAAGGACACTTCATGTAACATCCCAAATTTTTGGGTATCATATAAGAAATTGATAGAAAATTTCCCCAACTCTTCCTCACGATTTTTCCCTTCTTTTTCTTTATTTTCCTTCTCTCCTTGCGCGTGGGATGATCTATTTTCTCTCGGCCCTGTCTCTTCCTCTCTTATCTTTATTCTCTTCCGGCCCATCTCCTCTCCAGCGTGCGCGCACAACCTAGCACGCGTGGGCCCAGGCTCGGCCCAACTCCTTTCTTCCTTCCCCGTTGTTGTTCATCATCTCCTTCCTCTGATCGTGTGAGAAACCCTAGCCGCCGCCACGCCGGTCAATGTGATCTTCTCACGTCGACGCCAACGGCTCGCCCCCACGATCTCCTTCCAAAATGAACTTAGTAGATTTTTCGCGCAAACGCCCCCTAGAAAACCCTAGCCGCTTTTCTCCATGCCTCCCACGCATTTCAATCAAACAAGAATACGAACCTGAAGCTCCCTTGTTTATGCTCTTGTCGCCGCCGGCCACCCAAGCCTCCTCAGCCGCCATCATTGCTCGAGAAGCTCCTTGAGGGCTCCTTGATCCTTGCACAGCAACTCGCCCCTTCCAATTTGGCGTGGGTAGTCTTGATTTGCTTCGGATTTCCAGATCGGCTCGAGTTGAGACCCATGAACCCGAGAAGCCGAGACCTCCCTTCTCACCGTCATTGGCGTCGTTCGCTGTCCTCCACGCCAGCTCCAGCTCGTCTAGCCACCTCGTCATCGCTTAGCCTTGTCCCCAGCTCGAGCCTGAGATCGCCGAGTGTTCCCCTGCTCTGGATAGATCTCCCAGCGCCTCGACTCAGACGAACCGAGGCCACCTTGGCCGAATCTCCATCTCAAAGAGCCGCCGAACTCATCTCCCGCTCGCCAGCCGCCACACCGCCGTCGTGCTCCTTCTCCAGCTCATTCCGCCGCCTCACCATCGTCGTGCCTTCCTTCAGCTCATGCCCTCAGCTTATTGGAGAAGAAACCCGCAACTCGCCCAGCCGCCACGCCACTGTCGTGCTCCTCCCTCAGCTCAGGCCGCCCCTCAGCTCACACCCACAACTTGCCGAAGGACCCTCAGCTCGCATGCATCTCCCTCGGCTCAGTACCAAGGAGTAGAAGCTATGGGTAGCTTCTGTGGGCTTGGGTTAAGCCACGGTGGGCCAAGATTTAGCCGGTTCGGCCCATCCAGACGCCGGCCCACACATCAGCAAATCAGTCAGCCCATCAGGTCCTTGTCGGATCATCGCCGGAACTCTGCCGACTTGCGGGAGTTTTGCCGGAAAAGTTGCAATCGCTGTTAAATTACACTCCAAAGCTTGGATTTAGGTGAGTTTGCTCCCTAACTCCTAATTAGGGCAGTTAATCACCCTAGTAGTTATAATTTGCGATATTTAGACTTGGTTGGTGATTAATTTTGTAATTACGGTTATTTGGAAGCTTGTATTGAATTAGGGGTGATTTCGTAAACTTGGTTATTTAGGGGTAGAAATGTGAAATTGAATAGTTAGGGATCAATTGGCAAATTAATAACTTTAGATATGTGGATTATTGGTTATTGATGACCAAGTTTGTAATTTTGAGGATTTAGAGACAATTTACTAATTTTTATCCAATTTGAGCTAAATTAGGGATTTAGGGATTAATAGATAAATTGGTTGGCTAAGGGAAGAATTGATAATTTAATTAGTTATGGAAATTATTAAATTAGCGGATGGTAGAAAAATGAGAAATTCGGAATATTTGGGAATGATATATTAATTTTGTCCAATTTTGGCCTAATTAAGGTTTTTAGGGGCAAAAATGTAATTTTGGGAATTTAGGGGCGAAATTGTAAATTGGTAAAATAGTGACAAGATTTAGAGTGATTAGATGTGGTTAAATATATCAATTAGTGGTAAGAGAATGGATTGTTAAATTTGGTAATTAGAGGCAATTACTCGGTTTTGCTTAATTAGAAGCAAATTTGTGATTTTAGGTAAATTGCAATATTTTGGAATAAATTCTAGAAATTGTGTGATTGGCTAAGTGGCTACTAATTAAGGTGATGACACACGTAGTTGATCAAATCAAACACTTTGAATTCGATATAGGGACCTGAGTGAATCCCTAATTAGTAGGTCCAAGCAGTCGATTTTGGATATTTTGAGAAATTATCTCAAATTGCTTATGTTTTAATTGTGGATATCTATTTAATATTATTGAATGTTCGATTGATCGCGAATGGTTTGTTATTTCCTATTGAATGATGATTGTTTTATAGTTAAATTTATTTATTTAATTCTTGGCGATGATTGTTGATTGACATTACGTTGGATTTTTCTTAGTAATTATTATTGTGTCAATTGAATTGAATTATTTGAAGATTAATTTAATATGGGGGGTTATTGACTTGACAAGATCATGGGTTGTGTAACGTGAGGATTAAATTAATATTTTGTATAGGGACCCTAGCGTGAATATCCACCAAAGTGAGATGTAGGGAGCAAACTCGATGAGTTATCTCATCTTAAGATTATTTTTACAAGTCCTAATTTTGCAGCTCCTCCTCGAGGATCAGGTAATGCAGGAGGCGCTCACGGAAGTTAATGGTTGACTTTACCATGTTTGATTAGGAGAATTTTTAATTATGGGGAAATTGTTTTTTCGAATTATATTTTAGTTTGAATAAATAAATGATGTTGACATTTTTGGATTCTATTTAGATATTTGATTAGTTTATTGGAGTTATTGTAATAATTAAAATATCTCAGGATTTCAGTCGGGGTTTTATTTAATAAATTTTGCTACATTTCTTTATGTATTAAATTTATGAAAGTTAATTTGTTTAGTCATCGATAACACCTAGGATTATCGAATGTTTTGTCGACCGGTGAGGATAGTCTTCGGGGACTGTCATGTGCTTGAGTGCGGGGCGTGATAGCTCCTTATTGAATTGGTATCAAAGCGGGGTTAGTTTGAAGTGATAAGGTTAAGGTACGTTATTCCTGGGGTAAAATTTCTAATTAATATAATTGTTTGTAATTAATGTGCTATTTATGAATGTTTATATGTTGCATGCATGCCTTAATTGTACACGGTATGGGACGTGTATATTTAAGACATGAATGTGTATCAGAAAAATGCATAGTCCTATGTTTAGCCAAGTTGGCATGATCTGGACATGTGCAGCAAGGCCGGATGTTTGACCTTGTATTTGTCTAATTGGGTATTGTGGTCGTATGTTTAGCTACGTTGACATGGTATGGGATGTGTGCAACAAGGCCGAACATTTGACCCTGTTTGTGATTGGTTACATGATAACATTAATTAATGACTATTAATAACATTGCCGTGTGATCGCGTGCTTATTAAGGCGTCGTTGTGTTATCGCACACTAGCATTGCTGGGTTTTCGCACACTTTATCTAACATTGTTGTGTTATCGCATGTCCATGAAGGCGTCGCTGTGTTATCGCATGCCAGCGTTGCTTTGTTATCGTACGCTTCATTATGAAATTGATGTATTATACTTGCTAACTTGAATTTGATTAGGCTGTAAGAATGAGCGGGGATGGAAGACCACCAAGAAGAAGAGTGACCTTGGGTCGCTTTGGAGTAGGAGCTGAGACTCCAACTAATCCGAGAATCGATGTTCTTATGCGGTCCCTAAGTGATCTTAGGGACAGAATGGATCAGCAGGCCCAGCACCAGGAGGCTGCTAACGCAGCTGCTGCTACCACTGCCGCTGCAGCGAATGCTGCACAGAATCAGAAGGCCGCTATCGTAGCTACTATTGTTGCTGCGATAGATGCTGCTGTCACCGCTCTTTTGAATGCTAACGCCACTCCTACTGCTGATGGTATCGCCACTCGTGCACGTGACGGGGTGGTGAATGATAGTGAGATAGCTGTTCCTGTCCTAGTTGTTGTTCCTGTCGCCAAAGGCGAGAATGAAGAAAGAAGGATCCAGAAGTAGGTGGAGTAGTTCCTGAAGCTAAAGCCCCCAAAATTCAATGGGGGAAGTGACTCAAAGACTGCCACCTCGTGGCTTAGGAGTATCGAGAAGGTGTTCTCGGTACTAAGGTGCTCAGATGCGGATAAGGTGGTCTTAGCAGTGTATCAGCTGGAAGGCAATGCCAGTCACTGGTGGGACGCCATCAAGAATGGGGTATTCCTTATTGGAGTAGCACCGACCTGGGGCGCATTTGTGGAGGTTTTTAACAACAAATATTTCTCTAATGCTGCAAATGATCAAAAGATGGCAGAATTCTTAGGACTTCGTCAAGATCATATGACGATGGTAGAGTACGAGACCAAATTTGCTGAGTTGTCCAGGTATAGTTGGAGGATTGTGGAGGATAGAGCCATCAAGTTTCGGGATGGATTGAGGCCCGACATTAAGAGTAGCTTGGCGCCTTTAGAGTTGCATAGCTATGATGAAGTGTTGAGTAACGCCCTTACTGTGGAGAGGGACATAACTGCGAGAGCTGCTGCATCGAGGTCACGTTTTGTCGACCGAAGGCCAGGGAAGAGGCCTATGACTGGAAATAAGTATCCGATACCGCCCAACAGGAGGAATTTCAAACGACCAGCAGCTCCGCCAGCC
Organism: Melaleuca alternifolia; assembly: GCA_019926035.1. Classification (NCBI taxonomy): domain Eukaryota; kingdom Viridiplantae; phylum Streptophyta; class Magnoliopsida; order Myrtales; family Myrtaceae; genus Melaleuca; species Melaleuca alternifolia. The sequence continues at coordinate 239,878 of JAGKPW010000094.1, read as the reverse complement.
AACATGTGCTACAATTGTGGCAGGTATCATAGACCTGGTGCTTGTCCTTGCACTACTAGAGCTTGTTATGGATGTGGCCAACATGGTCATTAGCAGAGAGATTGCCCGCGCCACCTAGCTGGGGCGCAGCCACTGCACCGTATGGGAGCGCCTGCCAGAAACATCGCTCAGGGCAACACGGAACGACCACCAGCTCAAGGGAGAATATATGCTATGAATCGAGTAGAGGCTCAGAACGCGGGTGGAGTTATCACAAGTACTATCTCCCTACACCAACATGCAGCTTATGCTTTATTTGATACTGCAGCCACTCATTCGTTTGTAGCCGCCCAGTTTGCTAAGTCAGCTAAAATGAAATTGGAGCCGTTAGGTACAATCCTTAGTGTCACCACCCCTATGAAAGATAGGATATTATCAGTTGATGGGGTGTAAGGGGTGTGAGATAATAATCAGTGGAGTGAAAGGAGTTATTGATTTGGATGTATTGAGTATGCATGATTTTGATGTAATTATTGGGATGGATTGGTTGCGAGAACAAAGAGCCACGGTGGACTGTTATAATCAGATGATTCAGTTCCAACTGTTGGACAACCCTAGTTATGAATTCGTGGAAAGTAGAGGAGGCCCTTCAGTGCCATTGATCTCATCCCTCGAGGCAGTGAAGCTACTCGAGGATGGATGCCAAAGTTTCTTGGCCACAATAGTAGATATGTTGGCCGAAGGACCAACAATTGATGAAATCGCCGTAGTGCGAGAGTTTGTTAATGTATTTCCAAAGGAATTACGAGGATTAACCCTGGAGAGGGAAATTGAGTTCGTGATCGAACTAGCCCCTGTTACGGAACCTATTTTCAAACCTCCCTATCGGATGTCGTTGTCAGAGCTGAAGGAACTGAAAGTCTAGATGCAGGAATTAATGGACAAGGGATTCATTCATCCTAGTGCATCACCATGGGGAGCACCAGTACTGTTCATGAAGAAGAAGGATGGTTCAATACGGTTGTGCATTGATTATAGACAACTAAACTAGGTGACGATTAAGAACAAGTATCCCCTACCGAGGATTGACAACTTGTTTGATCAGTTGCAAGGAGCCTCAGTGTTTTCTAAGATTGACTTAAGGATTGGCTACCACCAGCTGCGGATTAGAAAGGAGGATGTTCCAAAGACCGCATTTCAGATGTGGTATGGTCATTATGAATTCACGGTGATGCCGTTATGATTGACAAACGCCCCTACTGCATTTATGGATATGATGAATCGTACCTTTAAGGAGCATTTAAACCAGTTTATCATAGTCTTTATCGACAACATTCTGGTGTACTCGAAGGGTTCAGAGGAGCACGAACAACACCTGTACTGACGACTCTCCGACAGTATGCATTGTACGCCAAGTTCAGCAAGTGTGAATTCTAGCTAGGCCACATAGCCTTTTGGGTCATGTGATCTCAAGTGAGGTTATTTCAGTGGACCCAGCCAAGATAGAAGCAGTCATGGACTGGCCAAGACCCACATCAGTAACGAAGATTAGAAGTTTCTTGGGTTTGGCTGGATATTACCGTCGCTTTCTGGAGAAGTTCTCAAGTATAGCGGCACCACTAACTAACCTCCTAAAGAAGGACACCAAGTACGAATGGACCGATAGGTGTGAGAGGAGTTTCCAAGAGCTGAAGAAGAGATTAGCCACCACCCCAGTATTGACGATTCCATCAGGTATGGGTGGATATGAGATTTATAGTGATGCATCCTACCAGGGATTGGGGTGTGTTTTGATGCAGCATAGACGAGTCGTGACGTATGCATCGAGGCAGTTGAGGCCTCATGAAAAGAATTACCCGACACATGACCTAGAACTGGTTGCAATTATCTTCGCTCTCAAGATCTGGATACACTACCTATGTGGAGAGAAGTTCCCGATCTACACGGATCACCAGAGTCTTAAGTACTTGTTTTCTTAGAAGGAGTTGAATATGAGACAACGTCGATGGATGGAGCTACTAAAGGACTGTGATTGCGATATATTATATCATACAAGAAAAGCCAATGAAGTAGCTAACGCCTTTAGTCGTAAATCGTCGATGGCACATTTGATGGTGAAAGAGTGGCATCTACTAGAAGAAGCGAGAGATTTCAATTTTAAGTTTGAGCTAAGTCACCTCACATGTTTGATGGCCACTTTGTGAGTGGAGCCGTAGATTCAGTCAAGGATTAAATCCTTACAGCCATTAGACCCAGTCCTTCAGAAGATTATCCAGATGAACAAGGATCAGAGGAAACCAGACTTCCAGATTTCTGAGGATGGGATATTGAAGTTTAGAGGAAGATTGGGTGTGCCTGATGATGCTGCACTGAAAGAAGAGCTGTTGACTAAAGCTCATAGGAGCAATATAGCATCCATCCTAGAAGTACGAAGATGTATCAAAATCTGAGGCCACATTATTGGTGGAATGGCATAAAGGTCGATGTGGAAAGACACGTGGCTAAGTGTTTGACATGTCGCAAGTGAAGGCACGGCACTGCAAACTAGGAGGCTTATTGAAACCATTGGAGATCCCAGAATGGAAGTGGGAGCACATCACGATGGATTTTGTGATAGGTCTACCCAGGACTTAGCATGGTCATGACGCAATTTGGGTTATAATGGACAGATTGACCAAGTCTACGCATTTTATCGCAGTACATAAGGATTTCGCCTTGGACCGCTTGGTTGAATTATATGTTCAACAGATTGTTAGACTCCACTGAATACCAATGACGGTCACATCTGATCGTGACCCGAGATTCACAGCCGCCTTCTGGAGGAGTTTGCAGACTGCTTTAGGGACGAAACTGCAGTACAGTACTGCTTATCATCCATAGACTGATGGACAGTCAGAGAGGACCATTCAGACCCTGGAAGACATGCTAAAAGCATGTGTTTTGGACTTCAAGGGTAGCTTTGAGGATCAGCTACATTTAGTAGAGTTTGCTTACAACAATAGCTTCCAGCAGAGTATTGAAATGCCCCTTTATGAGGCATTATATGGTCGTGTCTATCAAACTCCAGTGTGTTGGGATGAGGTAAGAGAGCGAAAAATCACTAGTCCAGAGCTAGTACAACAGTCCGTAAAAGCGGTCAAGGTCATCAGAGATAGAATGAAGATAGCACAGAGCCGCCAGAAGAGCTATGCTGATGGTGACCATGTGTTTTTGAAAGTGTCACCTAAAAGAGGTTTGTCACGCTTTGGCAAGAAAGTCAAGTTGAGTCCAAGATACGTGGGACCATTTGAAGTACTAGAGAGGATTGGAGCCACAGCCTACCGTCTAGCCTTGCCATCGAATTTGGCTCATATTCACAATGTCTTTCATGTGTCGATGCTGAGAAAGTATGAGCTTGACCCCTCGCATGTACTGAGCTTCGAGGAGATAGAGATTGATGACAGGGTGTCGTATGTGGAGCGACCGATCAGAATTGAAGATCGCCAAGAACATCACTTGAGGAATAAAGTGATTTCCCTGGTCAAGGTGGTTTAGCAGCACCATGACACAAAAGGTGCGACTTGGGAAAGTGAAGAAGATATGAAGTGCCAATATCCTTATCTATTCGAGGGAACTAGCGATGTAAATTTCGAGGACGAAATGTCCTAAGGGGGGAGAAGTGTAACATCCCAAATTTTTGGGTATCATTTGAGAAAATAGTAGAAAATTTCCTCAACTCTTCCTCACGGTTTTTCCCTTCTTTTTCTTTATTTTCCTTCTCTCCTTGCGCGTGGGATGATCTATTTTCTCTCGGCCATGTCTCTTCCTCTCTTATCTTTATTCTCTTCCAGCCCATTTCCTCTCTAGCGTGCGCGCACAACCCAGCACGCGTGGACCCAGGCTAGGCCCAACTCCTTTCTTCCTTCCTTGTTGCTATTCATCATCTCCTTCCTCTGATTGTGCGAGAAACCCTAGCCGCGCCACGCCGGTCAACGTGATCTTCTCAAGTCGACGCCAACGGCTCGCCCCCATGATCTCCTTCCACAACAAACTCAGCAGATTTTTCACACAAACGCCCCCTAGAAAACCCTAGCCGCTGTTCTCCATGCCTCTTACGCGTTTCAATCAAATGAGAACACGAACCCGAAACTCCGCTATTTCTGCTCTTGTCGCCGCCGGCCACCCAAGCCTCCTCAGCCGTCATCATTGCTTGAGAAGCTCCTTGAGGGCTCCTTGATCCATGCACAGCAACTCGCCGCTTCCAATTTGGCATGGGTAGTCTTGATTTGCTTTGGATTTCTAGATCGGCTCGGGTTGAGACCCGTGAATCCGAGAAGCCGAGACCCCCCTTCTCGCAGTCACCGGCATCGTTCGCCGTTCTCCACGCCGTCGACGCCACCTCCAGCTTGTCCAGCCGCCTCACCATTGCTCAACCTCGTTCTTAGCTCGAGCCCGAGATCGCCAAGTGTTCCCCTATTCTAGATTGATCTCCGAGCGACTCAACTCGGACGAACCGAGGCCACCTTGGCCGAATCTCTATCTCAACGAGCCGCCGGACTCATCTCCAGCTCGCCAGTCGTCACACCGCCGTCATGCTCCTCCTCCAACTTATTCCGCCACCTCGCCGTCACCATGCCTTCCCTCAGCTCGAGTCAACCGAACGTCGGAATCTCCAGCTCACGCCCTCATATCATCGGAGAAGAAACCCGCAGCTCACCCAGCCGCCACGCCGCTGTCGTGCTCCTCCCTCAGCTCAAGCCGCCCCTCAGCTCACACTCGCAACTTGCCGAAGGACCCTCAGCTCGCCTACATCTCCCTCGGCTCAGAACCAAGGAGCACAAGCTGTGGGTAGCTTCTGTGGGCTTGGGTTAAGCCACGGTGGGCCAGGATTTAATCTGTTCGGCCCATCCAGACGCCAGCCCACACATCAGCAAATCAGTCAGCCCATCAGGTCCTCATCGGATCATCACCGGAACTCCGCTAGCGACTCGCCAGAGTTTCGCCGGAAAAGTTGCAATCTCCATTAAATTAGACTCCAAAGCTTGGATTTAGGTGAGTTTGCTCCCTAACTCCTAATTAGGGCGGTTAATCACCCTAGTAGTTATAATTTGTGATATTTAGACTTGGTTGGTGATTAATTTTGTAATTAGGGTATATTTGGAAGCTTGTATTGAATTAGGGGCGATTTCGTAAACTTGGTTATTTAGGGGTAGAAATGTGAAATTGAATAGTTAGGGGATCAATTGGCAAATTAATAACTTTAGATATGTGGATTATTGGTTATTGATGACCAAGTTTGTAATTTTGAGGATTTAGAGACAATTTACTAATTTTGATTCAATTGGAGCTAAATTAGGGATTTAGGGATTAATTGATAAGTTGGTTGGCTAAGGGAAGAATTGATAATTTAATTAGTTACGGAAATTCTTAAATTAGCGGATGGTAGAAAAGTGGGAAATTCGAAATAGGGGAAAAAATGTAATTTTGGGAATTTAGGGGCGAAATTGTAAATTGGTTAAATAGTAACAAGATTTAGAGTGATTGGATGTGGTTAAATATATCAATTAGTGTTAAGAGAATGGATTGTTAAATTTGGTAATTAGAGGCAATTACTCGGTTTTGCTTAATTAGAAGCAAATTTATGATTTTAGGTAAATTGCAATATTTTGGAATAAATGCCAAAAATTGTGTGATTGGCTAAGTGGCTACTAATTAAGGTGATGACACCCGTAGTTGATCGAATCGAACACTTTGAATTCGATATAGGGACCCGGGTGAATCCCTAATTGGTAGATCCAGGCGGTCGATTTTGGATATTTTGAGAAATTATCTCAAAGTGCTTATGTTTTAATTGTGGATATCTATTTAATATTATTGAATGTTCGATTGATCGCGAATGATTTGTTATTTCCTATTGAATGATGATTGTTTTGTAGTTAAATTTATTTATTTAATTCTTGGCGATGATTGTTGATTGACATTACATTGGATTTTTCTTAGTAATTATTATTGTGTCAATTGAATTGAATTATTTGAAGATTAATTTAATATGAGGGGTTAGTGACTTGAAAGACCATGGGTTGTGAGACGTGAGGATTAAATTAATATTTTGGATAGGGACCGTAGCGTGAATATCCACCTAATTGAGATGTAGGGAGCAAACTCGATGAGTTATCTCATCTTAAGATTATTTTTGCAGCTCCTCCTCGAGGATCAAATAATGCAAGAGGCGCTCACGGAAGTTAATGGTTGACTTTACCATGTTTGATTAGGAGAATTTTAATTATGAGGAAATTGTTTTTCCGAATTATTTTTTAGTTTGAATAAATAAATGATGTTGACATTTTTGGATTCTATTTAGATATTTGATTAGTTTATTGGAGTTATTGTAATAATTAAAATACCTCAGGATTTTGGTCGGGATTTTATTTAATAAATTCCACTGCATTTCTTTATGTATTAAATTTATTCAAATTTAATTTGTTTGATCATCGATAACACCTGGGATTATCGAATGATTTGTCGACCAATAAGGACCGTCTTCGGGGATTGTCATGTGCTCGAGTGTGGGGCATGACACTTCACATAAATTAATCTCTTGTATTTGTTTAGAATTTCACAGACCGCTTGAACTAAAACTTCAAAATAACATAAGTTGTGAGGGATTGTGCCGAATAAAAGCTTGAAATTAAAATTTAGGATCACATAATGCTTATATGAAAAGGCATAGGTTCATCATGCAAATTCATGTTTTACTTTACTTAACATCATTGGTGACATTCTCAGAAAAGCGTCTTTAGTGAGAAGACATGCTATATGGTCCACCTTCGAGAGGCACACCAAAATTGACACCTTTTTCGTGCGACATCACATGAAATTGTTTGAAATCTATATGACATAGAGGCAACTTTTACTATAGTCTTTTTGTCGACATATTGCTACTTTAATTCTCCGATAAATAATTGTAGGGGATAGTTCTATGACAACAATATCATTTTTACCTTATTATATTTGGTAGATAAGACTTTTAACTATTTTGCTATATCCACCAAGGAAGTTGAGAAATGATATTAATCTAAAGATCCGTTTGTTTCATGCAAAATGAATGATTTGGAAAATATTTTCTTAAAATTAATTATTTGTACTGCTTATGAAAATGAATGACCAATAAATTTTTTCATCATCTATGGATATATTAGATAAAAACCCTTATTGACGAAGAGAATATTTTCCATCAAAATTATTTCAAGCGATATAAACAAAGATTTTTGAAAAAAAAAAAGTGTTTTCCAAATCACTTCTTTTCCACGAAAGAAATGGAGCATAACTATCTTCTTTATCAAGAATCCTAGTTTTGTTTTTCTTCCTTTCATTTTGAGTTAAGTTAGCTTCATTACACATGAGCAAACCGAATCCTATGTGCAAGTCCCTATTCACATTTCAAATCAGCGAGGGAATTTCTACAATCAATTGTAACATCACAACGTGAATCATGATCCCAGTAAAAGCGAACGTCGCTAACAAGATGGGCCAAATTATTAAAGTTCATAGACCTGTTCGAATCGTAGAGATATCAATTGGATGTGCAAGTCGCTGCTTGGCTTTTCAGGTCAAGCTCAACGTCGTGCCGCATGGCGTTCGGAATGTGGAAATATGAGATGGCTGTGCAAGTCGTTGCGTCGCCTTTTCTGGTCAAGGTGGACGTCAATTTCATCCGATGCTTTGGAAAAGGAATGGCACTGAATATATCTTTGCTTTAAGCTGGAGGAGCAAAGGAAGTTGCTTTTCTTCCGAGAGTTAAAATCATGAACGATAGAGATAGATTTCTCACTTTAGCTTTTCCTGATGTTAATTGGTTTAAATCAGGTATGGCTACATACTAATTTTTCAACAACAAAAAAAAGATGGATGGATCTTTTTGGTTTTTTTAACTGCTACAGCAAAGAATGTCTAGGTCAATGAACTATACACAATCAATATTTAAGTATTAACCGAATATATTAATGTAACAATTAATGGGAAAGTTTCTTTTTTTTTTCTAATTGAACTACATAACAGTGAGAATACAGCTATGCCGCAACGTGGTTATAAAATTAATTCTAGTCACTTTGCTACTTATATGTTAGATCCTATTATTTCAATGTAACATTGAGGCTATAGAATTCGATCCATTCAAACCTTTCTTGGCTCACCCAAAGAAGGAAAAAACCAAACTCTCTCTGCCGTTCCAGGTAAAACGCCAACATATAGGAATTCAGTATGGTAACATATCTAATCCTACAATTGGACATGTGGTGTTTGTCTCATATCTAGCACATTTCATAATTAACCATGCATAAGGATAAAAAAAAGTAATAAAAATCAAAGTACCTTGTAAAGTCAATTTAGTAAGTGGGTCAAATTCAATAATATCTTATGGCTATTGAGAACATCCACTCTATTAGTTTGCCATCGGATTTCTTCTAGATTGGTAGTTTCTTTTCTCTTCAGATAAAATCTCTCAACATTATAGTGAGTGCCTTAATACTAGTAGATACATATTTTAACATGATTAAATTTGATTTCATGTATGACAAATTCATCTTTTGGAATACATCAAAGTTTCATGCCATTTGCCATGCTCGATTTCTCAAAATAATGATCTTTGTATCCAAGAAAAGCAAGATATAGCATGGATACCAACAGGAGTGAACGGGGGATTAAGTTGCCAAGAAAAAGATTTAAGATCAATATGCTGTCACAATACGTAGGCCCTTCCTTTAGCAATCAAAATAGAACTTCTACTCTGCAAATCTCATTGAAATGGTCGCCTTGAGACTTATTCCTGTCCTTCAAGAAACAATATGCTTAGAGAAAGACGAAGTTTACAAGAACATGATAGGAGAAAATATGAAGGTTTTCCGGAAGTTCACTACCATTTTATTAAAGCTCTTCATTCCCTTTTATAACTTAAAGGCAAGGGCATTACATGGACAATACATATGACCATTTTTCAAATATACATCTAGGGAATAGATTCCCTTATACAAGACGAACAGTTCTAAAGTGACACTAAGACAATAACTAGGAGGATTCCTGCATATAATTACAAGGCTTAAAGCTCACCTGCTGACAATCTGGCAAAATTGGTTCCCTTACTGATGTTTTTATGGTGCCCACATTATACATTTAATCAAAATTTAAGGATCATATGTGTCATTTTCTCAAGAAAGAACATGAGGAAAAGAAGGCTAGCCATATCTATTCCTCCCCTAGCCTGGATGTGAAGCCAAAAAGGAATTTACAACATCCCTGGCCCGAAATCCATTGATCATAGGCCTTCGCTCATTTTAAAAAATACTAGGAAATAAGGATGTCTACTTGAATTGGCAAAATAGCTATTACCAAGTTGAGGGCCAATAGTCCTCAATCGACATAAGTTCTCCCAAATTCTTACTTCACGCAACATTGGAATTTTTATTTTAATTCAATTTAATATAATAAGAATTCTAAATGAAGTGTTACCACTAATTTATTAAGGTTGATTAGGAACCAAGTAAGGTATGTGGGCATACCTAACTTTCTACGCTATCAGAGACCTAGGGTTGCAAACTTGATCAAGCTAATTATTTAATTGGTGCAATTTCAATATCTAAATTTGATTATTTGTGTTGACACCTAATTTTTAGCTTTAGAACATAGATTTAATTGCACGAAAACTAAAAATTGAGGTTTATGTCCCTTTAAAAAAATAATATTGCATATAGTTAGGAGCATCTTGTATTTAGGAAAGATCATCGACAGCGACTTGGGAAAGAGTTCTAATTGATGAGTTTCGGGGAAAAAAATATGGCTGAGGAATCTCGGGGAAATAATCTTTGAAAAAATAGTGAAGTGAATTTCAGTCAAATCTCTTTATTTAACTGAAATTATTGCAATTACCCCAAGCTTGAAAAGCGTCTGAGCAATGAGATGTTGAGGGGATTTTTCTTATATTCGGTCAAATCTTTGGAGATTTGACCGAATACTTGTACCCCAGCCTGAAAGAGACGTCCAAGGAGAGAGGGGAGGCCTTTTTGAAGAGAAATAACAAAAGAAAAGGAAAGAGGATAAGTGGCTAAAGGAAAAAAGGGAAATAAGAATATCTGGTCAAATCTCAAGAAGATTTGACCAAGATATTCTTTATCCCAGCTTTTAAGCACACGAAGGGGGGAAAATTCTGTGGAGACTTCAAGAGAATTGAGGGCTTTATTCGGCTAAAAGAAAAGAGAGAACATACAGAGAGAGACCGAGAGTTGTGCGCGAGAGAGGAGGGAGTCGTGCGTGAGGATCGGCGGAGCTGCACAAAAGAAGAAGAAGGCCGAAAAGGGAGAGGAGCTCTCCCCTTTCGCAGTGATTCCTCGTGTGGTTCGTGACCACCCATCATCGCTGCCGTCACTTCTAATGTTCGTAAGATTGGGCCATTGAAGACCTTGGTCAAGCGGCAAGTTTTGTCCTTGGTGATCTCTCTGAAAAAAGTAAGAAAAGAGCATCAAGGAGAGTGTCCTCGTAAAGAAGAGTCAACAAACACAAAATGGATGAAGAAAAATTGACCACACGGAGGAGGGAGGCAGACCATTGATACTCACGGCCACAAGGGAAACTCCTTGTACGTCAAGCAAATTCTCTACGACTTGTTGCCCTCACGGATCATCACCACGTTTTCCGAGCTATCTTGAAAGTAAACCATCACGAGCTTCACCGTTCCGTAGCCATGAGTCGCTGCCTGCTGCACGTGACACCCTACATTGACGATCGGCCGCCAAAATCCGCAAGTTCATGATTCACGTTTGATGATTCAAATTTGGAAAAAGTCTGAAAATTAGGTAATAATTTTATTCGAAGTCAATTCAAATATTTTATTACCTATCATGAATATATTGTTACTAACTTGGATTCTTTTGAGGTGTCTTGATATATCTTTAAATTAGGAAAACTATTCATCATCCGTACGCGTATGATTGACAGTCCGATTTCATGCCCGAAATACAACTCGCGATCACGTGAAAAATCAGACGATCCGATCTCATGCTCGAGATACGATCCGTCGTTTTCTTTTTTTTTATATTTGGTTGTGTTCTTCTTTCTTATTAGAAAAAATACCAAAAAAAATTTGCATTTCATGATTAGATTGCATATTAGATATTATTGCATGTCTCAGCATGAATCTTTGCATCTTAGTTTGCATTATTAGGTTTTGCTTAACATTTAGATTAGTATATCAAATCTCGTATCATTTAGGAATTACACAAAAATTCACATCATGGTAGAACATCACACTTGGAAACTTAGGAATCATGTTAGATTAGGTTTTCATATTTTATTGGTTTATTTAATTTCTATTTTTCATTTAATAAATAAGAAAATACCTAAAAATACCTTTTGCATGTCATCTAATTAATTTAGTCTAGATTAATTTAGGATTTGCACATTTTAAAGCATGATGGGTCATGTCACATTTAGAGTTAGTTTTTCATGCATCACATGTTAAAATAGTTTTTGCATTATATACTATTATCCATAGTTAAGATAAGATTTTAGTTTAAATTATGGATTAACGTAGTTTAATTCCTAATTTAAATTAGGTGTTATTTAACTATAGATAATTAGTTTCATTAATTAAATTAGAATTGCATTAAGATAGCTACATATAGAATTAATTGGCCATTACATGCATTGCATACACATAAAAAACCCCAAAAAAAAGGTCTTGTTGATTTGCTTCATTAGGTCATCTTTGTTCATTGTTAAGCATTTACATTAATGTTTGCGCGCCTACGTGATCACCATCTATGTTAGGGAATAAAATTAAAATCAATTCAAGCTACCTACAAATTATTATTTTTTAAATAAAAGAAAATGGTTCTCAAGTCCCCGAATTCATAATCTCTGGTTTGTAGGGGTAAAATACAACTCCCAGTACTTTGCATGGGTTTCTAATCGACCCACCGTGAATAGATTAGTGGCGACTCCAATTGAAATCAATTTGGTATGTTAAAAAATTAAAACCTAAGTCGTGAATTGGTTTGAGCTTGGGAGAGCTCGAGCTAGACTAGACTTAATAATCCATTAACCTAACCCTAGGTGGTGCACCTTTGGGGAGGTCACGGCAATTTGCAACTAAAGTATCCACACAATTTTTGACAAAATTTATGAATCCTACGGTTATCGTCCATTATGTGTCACGTAATGTTTTTTGTACTTATTATGTTCATTACTCAACTAAGAAAATGAATCATAACATAAAAAACGATATAAAAGCAATCATACTAAAAAAAAACAGATAAAAAATGATTATGAAAAGTGAATAAAATAGTGAAGTTTAGTAAAATGACCCGATGAGAGTTGGGAAAAGAGTATAACATGGCATTGTTATTAAACCTCAGGACATCAACCCACATGAGCTTAGTTTAAATAAATTTGGTTTTCTAAAGAAACTAATTCTAAACTAGAAAATTTGTGATTTATCCTTAACCATCCGTGTTTTATTTAAAAGAAACTAAACTAACTCTAATACTAAAATCTAACTACCTAATGGAGGCCTATTTCTCTAACCTCTTGTTTTAATATCAGAGTGATGAAGGACCAATCACATCGCCCATATTATGTGTGTATATCTTGACCAATGTAGATAAATTTCGAATTAAAATCTCCCATTTTAGTTTTTCAAATAAGAAAAAATAACTGTGGTTATGGTTATCAAATAGGAAGTCCAAACACCTAGTTAACGTCGCAATTAGTGTTCAGTGGTGACTAGATTAATATTGGTCGCCTTTTTTTGATGATTTGAGAGCATTGTTTGATGATTTGAGAGTACGTAGACTAAGAAAGGGCATTCCGCCCAACATGGATGGAAAAAAAAAATGTGCTTGAGAATTTTATTAGCAAGGTGTCTCCCATTCTCAAATCATGCGACATTTCCTTTCTATCACAAGGTTAACGTGGCGTCGTGGACGACCCGAACCAGCCGACCCACCCAAGCAAGAAACCATTGATTCTGGTTAGTTGGTATTTTGATCTGAAAATCGAAACAGCACCAACTAACCCAAGTACAGAAGAAGAACTAGAACGAAATCCGCGGTGTTTAGATCTGATCATCAATAAGTAAAAGGACTTGGGGGAGTCCGAAACTGATTTTGAGAAATTTCTCAACTCGCCTGCAAAGTTTCAGGTAAATGCTAAGTAAACGCGGTCCCTTTCCTTGGCAGTTTCTCTTGCACGACAACATGTCTCGTCAGGAGTTACTGCCAGCCAACTTTCGATGCCAGCGGATTTTCGGTGCATCATTGATAGAGTGTATAAATGAGGCGGGTGCATTTCATTATCCTACCAAGACTTGAAAAAAGTAAGGCAAGTACAAAACGTATGCAGCGGGAGATCACAACCCTGAAAGAGCATAAAGAGAAAGAAGAAAAATCAACAAGAACAGACCGGTTTGAGCCGGGGATTGCTTGTGCGAAGTGTGTTTCATGGTGATTGGGTTTATGCTCCAAGTGTGAAATCTCTGTTGCACTCTGGAAAAGAATAAGTCATTTATCTACTAGCTTCAAAGAGGTAAAGAATAAACATTTTTCATTGTCATGTACGAAAATTAAGACAAGATAGGTCGCATGTATTGTTTTTTTTTTTGGTTGCTTCGCCAGGATTTATAATTAAAATATCGATTGTGGTCGATATGTATTTGTGGAGAATTTTCATCCCAAGAAATTTATTTTTCCTTTCATGTGGTATCCATGTCGTAATTTTTTTGTGCCACTTAAATCAGTAAATGAAAACGTGATTTAATATTTAATAATTAAATCACTCCCCTCATGTTTAATCTAGTTGTTTTGCCTAGTATTAAGTGTTGACATATTTAATTTAGGAAGTATATAGAATTTGAAAAATTTTGAACTCGTGACCTTCAGTTTTGATATCATATGAGATTCTGTTAAATCATTGTCAACTGCTGTACAAATTAAAACTATTAAACTCATAAATTAACAACGCACCAACTATTTAGCTTAACAACATTGCGGTGATTTATTTGGGAGAAAACAATCAGTTGTTGACGAATTCTTTGACCTGACCTCCGTCCAAAATCTTGGCCTTCTTGAAGGCGACGACAGTGTTGTTTGGTATGATCCCTCGTTATACTGTTCCTTCGCTTTCCTGGCCTAGGATTTGGCTTTCATGGTAGTTGGCTTTCATGGTAGTGTTCACTGGCCTTCTTCAGCTCTTCGTCGGTGAATATTCTCGCAACACGAGGCGGCGCCCATTTTCTAGGGAGAGCTTCTCTCTGTCTGCTGATTTTTCCTTGTCTAAGTCCCCAATATAACCAAGAAACACCCAAAATAATCAGCAGGATGCGGATGCTCACACCTAGGAAAAGACATTGCTTTCGGTGGACGTACAAATCAGTAGTCGATCACCCTACATATGGTTCCCACGCCCAAGAAAGGAAAAAAAAAATGAAATATCGTTAGAGAAATATGTTTAACTTCCTTTTTCATTACCCAAACAAATCTTGTGTTACCTAACTTCTCTATCCTTGTTGACACCTAATTTTTGCCGATCCAGTAATTCACTTTTGGCTTGATTTTTGATAAGATGGTCAGTAATTAGAATTTAGAAGTTTCTTTTACTTTCTGGAAAAAAAAATATGAAAAGTACTAATTAATTAATTAAAAAAACGAAAAATCGTGGAGGGCAGGCGAGTCGGGCTTAATCAGCCTGACCCGTGACCACACCCTCAAGGGCCTAGCCCATGCTCTCGCAGGCCCATCTCCCTCGCGTTCACCCCAGGCCCACCTCTTCCTTTCCTCTCCCGCCTAGTCAACTCGGTGGTCAGAGAGCAGATTTGGGGCTGACTTCTCAGGATTCCTGGGACAGGAAGTAGCTTCCCAGTCAACCTGCACACGCGAGCAAAGGCAACAGCAGGGACAGCAAGGAGGACAGATAAGGCCTGCACACGCAAAGAAGAAAAAAGGACAGAAGCGCAGGGAGAGAGAGGCTTCGGTGGGAGATATACGAGAGAAAAAAAAATAGAACAGGGAAGAGGAGAGGGAGGTGAGCAAAAAGGAGAAAAAAAAGGGGAGAGGGAGAGAGGAAGAGAGGGTGTAGTTTTTTGGTTCAGGGAGGAAAGAAGAGCATAAAAAACAGAAAATGGGCGAGGGTTTTAGGGGAAGAGATCGGTGAGAGAGATTTTTTTTTTTTAACGGGGAAGAGCGAAACGAAGAAGAGGGAAGGCGTCTGGGAATAACGCTAAAAAAAACAGAAAAAAGAAGTGATCTCGACGTAGAGAAGAAGAGCGGAAGAAAAGAACAAACAATGAAGAGGGTCGGGTAGAGAAAAGAAGTCAAAAAAAAGAAAAAGGGAGAATGCAGGTGGCTTTCGTAATGGGAGAAGGAGAGTTTTTGAAAAAAGAGGCGTGGGTTTCGTTGAGAGAAAAATGGGATTTCGGCTGGGGAAGGGGAGAGAAAAAAAAAAGAGAACAAATCTAGGGGAGGGGCGATTGCAAAAAAAAAAAAAAGAAAAGAAAAAAGAAGGCTGAACCATTTGCTGGTTCCAGAAGACTTGGGGGGAAGGAAGGCGATGAACTACCAAATTTGTAGTTGCTTGCGTTCGTTGCAGCAAATAAAGAAGCTCAAGCACATGGAGGAAGAAGATGACGACGAAATCGCCGCCGCCGTCGCCAACGACCAGCCCAACCCCTTCCATTGTTGACCGAAATCCAAGTTTCTCGATTAGGTAAACCTCGAACATATATACCCCTGCATTCACTTGCCTCTCGGTTTATGGCGCGTCAAAAGCATTCGGTCATTTCGGGATCTGCTCGCGTGTGTTCATGTCTAGTTTGGGACGCGAAAGATTGATTTAAAGTTTGATTTATCTTATCTAGATTCTGATCCGTGTTAAACCTGAATGAGAAGCTCATGTTAGAAGCGGACTTAATCTGTTCGATCGAATGTCTAAATGAACTCTAGATTGCTCAAAGTATAAGAATCCATTAGCGATTTTTTGGATAAATTTGATAAAGGCCAGGATGTTTTACGCTTAGAAATGTAGTTCTGTCGATTAAAAATGTCAATTTAGGTTGAGATTTCCGTCAGTTTGGAGTTTTGAGTCATCGTCTTAAACCGAATGTTGACTATTTGATAAAATGTCTGATTGAAATGTTGAATTGATTTTTCTTGAGATTTGACTTTGAAATTGCGATCCAGACTCGATCTGGTCTAGAGCATGTAATACGTATACTACTCTTTATTTTATTTTATTTTATTTTCTCGTGATTTCATTATATATTCACCTCTCACCTAAGCCCACTTTTGATGAGCTTCATCTTGATGGAAACCTTGCGATGCCCGCGATAAGAAGCCGCCGCAGTCGGTTCCTTTTTTTAAAATCTTAACGCGTGCAATTTTTATGCTGGAATTGTTCAAAAAAGGATAAATATGAACAATGTAGGTGCTTAAAAGTCCACGTCGGAGTTATTCCGGCGAGGGAACCTTTTTGTTGGTCGGGAGGTGGTCGATTTAGTCTTTGGTGAGAATCCAATGAGGAAAAAATGTTTCGCTGGAACCTCTGTAAGTTTGAGGAAGAGTTCGGAAAAAAAATGAAATAAAAAATCGGAAAATAAATTAATAAAATAAAATAAAACCAGTTTTATGTTAATGTTATACAGGCCGGGGTTGCGGGTTGGGTTGGATTATTTCACGAGGTATAGGCCGGTTGAATAGTTAAGTTTGGCCAAATTTTAATTCAAAAAAATTAAAAGTTAATTAAAGACGATTATAAAATTTTGTCAGGAAAGTCAACCCCTCTTTTTAACATTGTATATCAATATTATAACCTGCCTAGTTTGATTAATGAAATCAACCCTTTTAAAAGTTGTTCTCGTTGGATAACCAGCCATTAACTCTTTGATGCATGTTAGCCTAAATTACATATGTTGTCAGCCTTGCCTGCGGATGTTTTGATGCATGGTTAGACTCTATACATGATTTGATGGATAATTTACGAGAATGACTCGAGTATATTAGATTGCATGATTTAATTTTATGTCAATTATGAGATTATCTGTTTAATTTGATCCAAATATTGTTGATGATTTGTTTTATTGAATGCATCTATTGAGTGTTCGAATGTCAAAGTCAACACCATCAAATTAAGTCACTAGGTGGTGATCTAAGAGATAGCACACATATGAGTTAGTGGTGTTAGACCGATGTCCCTTCCGATCTTATGAATGTCATCTAAGTCCATTAGGATTATGCCATGTTAGGACATGTTTACATTACTTAACATACGCTTAGTCTATTTCTAAATACTCGATGAGTTGCGGGTTTTACATTCTTGTCATTAGATAATTGTGTTTAATTATTTGAGTGTTTACTTACTGCAATGTATTTCAATACATCGATTGTTTATTTCTTGCACCGTCTTTCGATAAATTGCGTGTTGATTTCTTTTCTAGATTAATTTCGTTTTAGTCTAGATTCGCATGAAAATGGCCTTATAAGAACAATTGGATGAACACTTAGTGGCTATGGATGACATTCTAGGATTTAAAAGACGAGCAAGAGTTCATTATCACTTTAGGTTAAACAACCAACTAGTTAGGTACTGACAGAGCATTAATAGAAATGTTAGCGTAAATAAGTCCCCGTACTCTAGAAATCTCTGGTTGCGTAAAAAAAATCTCTAGTTGTGTAAAAAGTGAAGCATTTTTCCCATACTTTCACTTGATTTCTAGCTAACCCCAATAGGCTAGTGGCGGCTCCTTGAAGTATTTTAGATTGTACAATAACTGTTTAAAATCAAAACGCCTTAATGTCACGTGAGATATAGACTTGGGAGAGTCCATGCTTGTAATTGAAAAGTTGAATCGAATTATAATTAAATGTTACTCTTAAGCCGTCTTTTAGAAATGCCGATTCAGGGCTCTTTATGAGCAATACCTCTAAACCTACTTTAGCGTTAATCCCCCTTCGTCGGGGGAAGTTTGAGTAGGTCGCGACAATCCTATTTTTTTTTTCTACATCAACTTGAAGCTTTTTCATTTAGACGAACTTGACAATAGCGAATTAAATGTGTATATATAGGAATGATTCATTGTATGACGTTGATAAAACGTGTTTATTTCTGTTGCGGCAACAAAGGAACAAGTGTTGATTTCAGTAATATCAAATTGAATAACTTGCTATGACAGTACATATATAACATCGATTCAATTCATAGACACAACTTATCCAAGCAAAAAGATTTGCATCCGAAAAACTCGATAACAAAACAGTGTTTAAAAAACGTGAATAATTCAGATTTTTTTCGTTTCTAAAAAAATAACTTTTAGAAAGATATATTATGGAAGTTTCAGTGTTTGGCACAAAGAAAATAAATGAGTTAAAGAAAATAGTTTCCGTAATGGGAAAAAAGAACTCTATAATCGGAGAACGATTTCCGCTTTTCCCTGCTCTCGTTCACGCACAGTCCTAGCATTTTTTTCCCTCATCGCTGCCTCCTCTCTGCTTTTTCTCATCCCTCTCCGCTTCCAGAACTCCTCCTCCTCCTCATCCTCTCTAGACTGACCGCTTGTAGCATCTCTCTTTCTCGAGGGACCGATTCTATTCGCTTGGCAACTTCCAATTTCCAGAGAAACTCTGGCTCTTTTCTCTGTTCCGCTGGGATTGGGACCGCTTCGAGCGGTTCTCCGTTTGCTCTCCTTCAGCAGGTTTGATGCAGTCCCATGGCTTTAACTTCACTTTTGTTATGAAATTTGTGATTTCAATTGCCATTTCTAGCTTTCCCTTGTGTCTCCGGTTCGTTTCTATGCTTGTAATTTGTGATTTCGATGAGTTTTCATCTTCCTTGAAGGTGCTTATTTGTTTGGCGTCTGGCATAGGTCTCCGTACTGGTTGGCTTGCCGTACAACATGGGAAGAGTCTGGGCCTGACTGTCATTTATGTTCATAGGCAGTAGGGAAAAGCTATTTTTTGTCACCTTGGCATAGAGTATTCTCCTATTAATGTAATCGCAGGATTTTTTGCCATATTGTACTTAGCAGAAAAGAGGGAATCGTTGCGCAGCAGTGCAAATGGGATGGCAATAGCGGAATGTAGGCAGTGAAGGGGAAGTTCAAGCAAGAGGCAATTCAGAATGCAGATGCTGATCTCTCAATCATCCTGAATTTGTGGGATTTGGATGGCCTGCTGTGCTCAAGAGCATAGCAGGGTGATGTCCTCATCTTAGCCGTCTAATCTTGATTAGACGGTTGGGATTTTACATAAAAAGTAAAAAAAAATTGATTTTTTTTTTTAAATTTTCCAGCCATCCGATTACGATCGGACGGTTGGAAAGCACAGCACAGAACCCTGCTGTGCGCCGTACACACAATAGGTGACCTGCTTCCGAATTTGTGATGAAAAAGCTTGAGCAATGTCTATTTGTACTACATTCTAACCTAGTACAACATAGGTTGAGAAAAACCTAATCTCATGGATGATAAGAATACAACCCTTGCCACCATTTCCTCCATCTCCTTGGTGTCCTACTAGACATGAATAATTATGCGTTCCCCGCAAGTTCGTATACATTCGATTGTAGGGTTGTGATGTTTGTCGTTCATTGATACCTGAAGGAATATACTCAAAAGAGAAGGTGCAAATCCCTCAGCATTTCAATTGGAATAAGCTTGAAAGGGTAGATGGAGACCTATGCTTTTGCAATACCTGCAATTTTGAGAGCACGTATTGAGTCAATTTGCTTTTCTTGACATATATGCTATGCCACCATTATTACAAACAATTAGGAGGATCGCAACAATAATTCTCATTTTTATATGTGGCAAATGGCCGCATTTCATGTTATTTGATGTTACAAAAGGAAAAATTATCAAAAAAGACCTAAATTAATTACACTTTTGTTAATTTAGTTATAAACATTTCAATTGTATCAATTAAGACCTAAATTAAGATTTACATCTTAATTGATACATTAAAATGTAAATTTTTATATGTTTTGTCATTTGAGTCCATCCGGCTAATTTTAATAGAAAATCACTGATTTGGACATTGATCATTCGACATGACACAACCACACTAACATGGTCCAATTTTATTAATCCTTTTAATTTTATTATGAATTGTTTATTTTATTTTCTTTTCCTTTTTTTTTTGGGTCACTCAGCCTTTGTGATGGCCAACAATCAGCTATAGGCTACGACTGGCAGGCTACGACTGGCAAGGCCTTGCTAGCCCAAAGCTGGCAAGGCTAGCCCTCATGAAGGCCAGCGAGGCTGAGGAAAAGAAAAAGGCCGAGGAAATCTCCAGCTTGGACTCATGGCTTTTGTAGGAAAATGAGAACTACAAGTGGAAGAGCAATTTTGGAGCACAAACGTGTTGTCCTCGCCGAAGAAGCACCGACACTTTTTGAAACCCTTCGTCCCGTGTTTGACACTCCGACACTCTCTGGGATCTTACATTTGGATGAATGCCTTTTTGTTATATTGGATGATGGAATGTTGAGTTTTTTTTTACTTGTTTTTTCCTTAAAGTTTTATGGATTGTTACAATGAAATATAGTTGAATTTGTCAAATTAAAATAATGAATAATATTAACAAATGTAGGACTAATGTTTTTGGTATAGATTAATTCTATGCTATTATTATTATTATTATTATTATTATTATTATTGTTATTATTTAGTTATTTATGCATTTATATATAAATATATAACATGTCAAAAAATGTCGAAATTCTCTAATTTTTGAAAATGACATGTCGGCATGTCGTGTCACGTGTCGCATGTTCGTATTGGTGCTACATTGGTTCTCACCAGCTTTGGGCAAGCCTTGCCCAAGGCAAGCGAGGTGGCCTCTCACCAAATCTCGGCGAAGGTGACCTCACCTAAAGTTAGCTAAGGTGACACTCACCCGCTGTAGCCTATGGTCAATTGCTGACCATCGTTGAGGCACAACAACCATTAGTGGAAGAAAAAGAAAATAAACAGAAAAGAAAAAAATATCAAATATAAAAAAATTCAAATTTTTTATTGGTAATTTTTGGCTAAAATTGACTAGATTGACTCAATTAACAAAAAAAAAATAGAACTCAATTGGCACAAATAGAATGTTTATGAGTAAATTAATATATGTGCAATAAATTTAAGACTTTAGTAATTTTTTCCTATCATAAACTGAAAAGCTTTTTACTTGTTGACTTTTGTTGTGCCTAAGAAAAAGTTTTTTTTTTTTTTTCTGTTTGAAAGTTCCGTCTTAGTTAAAGAATCCTAAACCGGTGAAATACATGCTCTTATTGGATAATAGCCACCCTACGCGGTGTGGCTGATATTGACATTGATAATCTCGAATAATATTTTAATAATTTTCAAATTAATTAATTTATTATTATTTTTTCTTCTTCCCTCCTTCTAGCTAATCGTTGAGCCCGACAATGGATAAAGACCAATCAAAGGTGAGGGCTGACAATAAGGTAGAGGAAGAAGGAAACAAAATTAAGAATTGGAAAAAATAATAATTAATTAACTTAAAATATTGAAATATTAATAAAAATTGACTACTTGAGCGCTAGCCACACCACGTAAGACATTTGATGTTTACGTCAATAATTTTTGGCCAAATTGGCCGGACAAACTTAATTGGAAAAATGTGAAATCCTTATAACTCAATTGACATAATTAAAGAGTTTGTAACTGAATTGGTAAAAGCATAATAGGTTTGGGGCAATTTTCCTTGAAAACTTCACTATAAATAGTTCATAATTGTAATTCAGTAAGGCATACATGATTGTACCCCATTGATTGTACGGAAGTGTAATACACGAGCAAAAATCAAAGGTGGTATTCAATCGATCGGTGGTGTATGGAGTTGAACGTATATTGTGCGTCTAATCAAACGCATCAGTAAACTACTGCAACCATAACATCCAACATAACATATTATGATACATAATCAATAACCTATTGCTGTTATCTCCCGCTACTAGCTGAAGGCATGACATGGTTTTTCATGCTATTCGTGTACCCAGTGTTCACAGTCCCACTAATATTTATGTCCATGTCGGTCTTCTCTCCCAGTAAACCAACTGTCTCTTCTGAATTCACATCGATACTGTTGACCCATGGATGGTTAGCCATTGCTCTAAGTCCCTCCAATTCCATTGCTACTTCCTTCATGATCGGCCTCTCCTCGCCTTTTACTTTCAAGCATCTCTTGGCAAGACTGGCAACTTCCCTCACCTGCTCATCGTTTCCTTCATTTGCAAAAGCTTCCTCAACTATCTGAAACAACTTGTCATTTTTCAATGATGAAAGAAAGTACGTTGCCAAGCTACGCTCTTCTTCTGGTCGGTCAAAAGAAAGTGCCTTCTTCCCCGTAAGTAGCTCAGCAAGCACAACTCCAAAACTATAAACATCACTCTTTTCTGTCAATTGGCTTGTGTGAAAGTATTCAGGGTCTAGGTATCCCAATGTTCCCTGAACCATAGTGGACAATTGCTTTTGATCAAGGGGGACTAATCTTGAAGCTCCGAAGTCGGAGACCTTCGCGGTGTAGTTGGTATCCAAAAGGATGTTTGCTGACTTGACATCTCGATGGATAATGGGAGTGGAAGCCATGGAGTGCAAATATGAGAGGACTCCAGCAATTTCCGAAGCGATTCTCAATCGATTATCCCAAGACAGCTTTGATGATTTGTCAGGGTTGTGGATGTGGTCGAAGAGAGTTCCATTGTTGACGAACTCATACACCACTAAAGGCACCTCTGTTTCCAAACAACATCCCAAAAGCTTGACCACATTACGATTATTAATTTGAGAAAGCACAATGACTTCATTGATGAACTGTTCAATTTGGCTGTGGTCCATGAGCTTGGACTTCTTAATCGCAATGACCATATTATTTGGCAACAACCCTTTGTAAACGGTACCATATCCTCCTCGGCCAACTACTCTGCTCTCATCATAATTGTCAGTGGCCATCTCTAGTTCTTCAGCGCTGAAAATTTTCGTCGCATTCGTGGTTCTTCCGCGTTCATGTAATTGTTGCTGCAAAAGCAAACCACCATTTTGCTTGAAGTATTGTTCTTTGAGCCTGATGAGCTTCCTTCTCTTGTGTCCCAAATACAAAAAGCCAATGCTGAAAAGCAGCATTGTTATGCCCACAGCAACACCTGCATACATCAGTCGTTTTTTCAGTATAACTTATCATATGATTTACTGCACAATGAAAAGCGGCCACGCATTCAAACTTCCTGCATAATTATATCGTGAGGTTTCCTTGAAAAACTTAGTAGTTTTAGGACAATTTGAGTTTGAATTAGGACAAAGGATTTGGCTAAGCTAATCTCCGAACAAGTAGGGAAAAATAGAGACAATTGTCCCGATCTACAAAAAATTTCATTGGTTTAACAGGTTTAATTCAACACGAAAGAACTCATAAAACATAAACTCAAACTAACTACAAGAAGATTTATCTTTTACCATGGTCCTAGAGTATACATGCTTGCAATTTTCTAGGTCACAGGCAATCAAAGCCTCGTCATTTAAAGCATACATCTATAGAGAATTGTTCTCTAATTATGCATGAGTTAAAGCTCCATTTGTTAAGTGCAAAATGAATTATTTGGAAAATATTTTACTAAATTTACTTATATAGTTGAAATAATTAGTTTATAAAAAATATTTATTATCAATAACAATTTGCGTCTATACATTTGAAGTCGTTACTTGGCTAGCATCAAATTAATACACTTTCATAGTTCTTTAATTCAATTAGAATTTTCATTTTCCTTTTGGAAATTCTAAGTGGCATTTTACAAATTTATCTTGATTCAAGGCACGAAATCTAAAATTAATACGAAAGGTTGGTTTTGCGTTAATTTTTCTTTCATTTCCTATAGGTGTTTAATATGGCGCTAAATGATAAGATTCTGTATGTTATCATTCTTTTAAAGGCCTTAATTTTTTGCAGTTTACAGTATATGGGGCATTCTTGGCAATTGATTTTGGAAGTTGTACACTCTGATCTCCAAAGGCCCACACTTGATCAGCGTGTCCCCGATCATATTTTCGTGACGTGGTTTATTATGAACCTTATGTTATCTAACTACGTACTTAATGATTAGACATAGTTCACCAGTTACTTCTGGCATTATTTTACCATTCCCGATAGCATCATTAAGATTTACTGCGATATAGGAAGGTGGCTGACCAAATCACTGACATGTTTCAAGTCTTCTATATATCTATATGGTGAGTAGTGTGATTTTTCTGCTTATTTAATCCCACAAATTTACGTGTCCCGCGCTATGATTTTACGATTAGTAGCACTGAAGATAACGCAGTTACAAGTCATACATTACTGATGTTAATGTTCACGAGGTGATCTCAATCTGTGGAAAATGTATGACCGTTTACCCAAAGCCCGAGGTCAACCTGTCAAGATACTCTAAGGGCAGAGACATTGACTTGAGTGAATATAATCTATTTTTGAATTTCAAGAAAGCTCAATTGCGATATAATTAGTAATACGTAATTACACAAATAAATTAAATTATCTATCCTTCAAGTCAATTAGGATAGTCTGTTTTCTGAGCCATCACTCCAAGTAAAATCAAATACTTACCAGCCAAAATCTCCATCTTATGTGAGGGATTAGCTACGCATTTTTGTCTATCTACATTGCCCTTCGTGCCATCATCATGATAACCCTTTGGGCATGAACATGCGTAGCTCCCATCAACATTATGGCAAATGCCCTCACATGCGTCATCGACATTTTTGCAAATACCCTTACATGGGTTGTTCTTTGGATCCACACATTCATCAATATCTACAATAATTAAATACACGCCAAACATATTAAATCTGCTTGGATCATATCAAAACAAAGGATAAGGTAAAAAAATAGTCAATGTTATCAATGTACCATGACACCCCTTCGTAAGGTAAGGATTGCCCCTGTAACCTTTTAAACACGTGCACTTGTACCCAGATCCGTTTTTGGCGTCAGTGCATTCAGTGTTGTTGTTGGTGCACATGTAGCTCGAACTGTTCTTCTTGGCCTCCTCGCATGTTTGATCCCCTATTGCCCAATCGAGAACAAGAGTGGACTTGTTATGCGGGAACTGCGAAAGGTCGTCAACTGAGAAGTTGTAGAAGTCAGTTTCAGCGACGAAGACAAAGCTGCAAGGATTGAAATCTAGGACATAGGAATGATTGGAAAAGCTCCCAAAGGAGAATTCAAAATTGAAGGCGTCCCTAGGGATGCTCGTCTGGCAGCAACCAATACCGGAACACAACCCGCTCCTGACGTCGGAAAGGTTGCTGCAAAGAGACATACACCCAAAAGAGTACTGCCCATGGCGTTCTTGGAAGGTGGCCACCGTGTCGCAACCGACAGTGATGAACTTGTTCTTGGTGCTGGATATGGGAAATTTAGCTAGGTCGAGCCACGGATTGTTGCTCAAAGAACTGTCGTACCCCAAAGAGTTATAGCAGTGTCGACCAATCCACACAGCTACTCGCATCTCATGATCGTCGAGAGAGATGTTGAGTATTCGCAAGGAACTCGTCTTATTATGCATATAAGGTGTGGGAGGGTCAGTAGAGTTGTCACAATCGACAGTAAACGATGGGTGATCGTTGCGGCAGTCAGAACTACTGTCGCTCGATCCAAAGGGGTATGGAATCACAAGATCTCCGCAAGAACTTCGGCATCCAGGCTTCGTCATTGAACCATCCGCCTCCGCTCGGCAATTTGGGTTTGAAGCTAATGAAGCCCCAAGCACCGCAACTTGGAAGAGAAGCCTATGGATGACCATGGTTCTTCCTTCAAACCTCTTCATACCCTCAGAATTTCTTGTGGTGATTTAATTTGATGGTTCTGGGGGATATATATCGAGAAGTAAGATGGGTTTTTTTCGTTTCCATTTTTTTCTTCTTCTTTTTTTTTGGGTCAATCAACTGTAATTGCGGGCTAAGGTCAGGTTGAGGAGTTCACATCAGGTGGTCCTATGCCCCCCGCATGAGACGATTCAATGATAATATCTCGGTGAGAAAGTCCTCTGCAGTACAGTGCACGTTACCTTTTCCAAATGGATGGTTTATTTGACAAATTTCATTTTTAAAAAATTGGTCGCTACTCATCAAGCTATTGTGAGCCAGAGACTAAAAGTGCTGCTCTTACTTTTCAAATAACCTCTTGAAGAAATCTTAGGAATCTAGAGATCAAGGAAATGCCTCTCCCTTCTTTCCCGATGGATTTTTGATACATGCCATAACCGTGAGCCTCACTCTCAATCGTTAAACGACCAAGATTGATAGGAAAAGGCCAAGGACTTAATAGCCTCAGAAGTTTCTCTCTACGATATCCTTAAATTTCTTCTGATGGACCCTTTGAGAATCCCAAACCGTTGACGTTCCAAATCGGTAGCTTATTTATTAGCGCTTCCACTCTCACCGCCACGAGCGTCTACAAGCATTTTCTAATTAGGGCCCATGGGTTTTGATTTCTTAATATAGAAATAACTTTAGTTAGTATATTTTCTGATAAACTTGAAATAATTGTCCAATTTGAGAATATTATGAAATTTTACGTAAGATCTTGATGTTTTTCGAATCAATTTAAGAATTTCGAGTCTGATCAGCTATGAAAGCAAATAATTGAAGTCGTTTAAAAACAATGTGCGGAATCTCA
This sequence comes from Melaleuca alternifolia, assembly GCA_019926035.1. NCBI lineage: Eukaryota > Viridiplantae > Streptophyta > Magnoliopsida > Myrtales > Myrtaceae > Melaleuca > Melaleuca alternifolia. The sequence goes on along the minus strand of JAGKPW010000094.1, from coordinate 213,209 downwards.
CTTTCATCTCTGGAGAGACTTGGATTTAGATTTGTCAATTTCTACTAGAGTCAAGGCGCCAGATTCCTCAAACTGGCTTACTCGCCGAAAACAGCTTTAAATTAATTTACAACATGGCATTTGCAAGACGTTTACATAACGTACGTTCTTCATTCACATTATCAGATGGGAAATTGAATAGCCATACTTTATTGCCAATTGAAGAGCTTTACTTTGCCCTAACAATTTTAGGGAGCATGTGAAAGAATTACATAGATAATAATTCTTTTTGACAGATTAATTCTAGCGTAAATTGAATATGAACGTAATATTTTTTTAATGCACTGTCATAGGGGTATTGCAGTAGAACTTCAGTCAGATATAGCAATTATGATCGTACACTGATAGATTAACCTGACCAGAACTGGTCGACCCTCCCAAGCAAGAAATTGTCGATTGAGGCCAGTTTGGATTTGAAAATCGGAACAGAATCAATTAACTTGTATATGGAAGAAGAACGAAACCTATGATGGTGAGGTCTGATCATTGCCAAGTAAAAGGACTTTGGTGCAAAGCGACATATGTAAAAGCACGAAACATAAGATGCTGAGGTCTGATCATTGCCAAGTAAAAGGACTTTGGTGTAAATGTGACATACCAAAAGTTTATTATTCACCTTAGTAAAAGGCACGTGATTGGGTACATTGTCATTAGGTGCAGCTGATGAAGGATCCCTTCAAGAGGATTTAGCTTTATCCAACACTTGGTGTAAATTTGGTAAAGGATAAGTTCGTCTATGCTGACATAATTATAAAGGCCACTTTCTCTGTGTATTTGAGTGGGTTTTCTTGCTCGAATCTTGTTTCATATCATATTTTTGGAAATCCCTATATGTCTACTTTCAAATGAATCGTAATTTATGCAATTTGAAACTTTATAGAGGAAGTTATGACCTAATTAGTCAATGCTGCTCAAAATATCCGAAAAAGAGTCTTTCCTTTCTATGTTCTTGATAAGACCAATGCAATGCAGTTTATAGTCTACAGTGAAGTTTTATTAATAGTCAGTGTCAGTGTTTTTGTTGTCTAGGGATTGTTGGTCTTTATCTTGGAAAATAAAAATGTTGGTGTATTTGGATTTTTAGCGCTTGGAGAATTATTTCAAGTTATGTCATTATAAAACCATCTTAAGGCTTCCTCGAGGGCAACGAGTGTTTTAACTAATTTTTGGAATTAACTTTTGGAATAGAATTTCACTTTTAACACATATCCCAAGGTGGATTCCCTTTAAATCTTGAGTTATATGTGCGGTACTCTTAAGGTGGATTCTTTAGATGGTAAGAATATATCCTATCAAATATCTTGTATCTTGAGGTGAATTTCTTTAAGTGACGAGCATTTGCCTTGTCACCCTTGTGTCACATTATAAATCTCTGCCTACTCCGATATTAGTAGGTATCAAAGTGATGAAGGACCAATCACATTGCGTATATAGTATGTATATATCTTGACCGATGTAGTTTTGAATTTTGAATTAAAATATCCCATTTTAGTTTTTCAAATAAGAAAAAGTAATTGAGCTTATGGGTTGTCCAAATAAGAAGACCAAATACATAGTTCACGTTTGATGAGCATAGACCGGACAAAGAAACTATTCATTCCGGTTAATTCGGATTTAATTTTGAAAATTGAAATAGGACCAACCATCCAAATATAAAAGAAGAATTAGAACAAAATCCGCGGTGCTTAGATCTGTTCGTTGCTAAGCAAAAGGACTCCGGCAGTCTGAAATTGATTTTGGGAATTTTCTCAACTTGCAACTTGCATCTTGCATGTAAAGTTTCAGGAAAATGCCAAGTCAACGCGGTCGGTTTCCCTAGCAATTTCTCATGTAAGACAATATGTCGGATTAGGAGTCACTTCCTGCCAACTTGCGGTGCATTATTAATAGAGAGTATAAATGACGCAACGTGCTTTCATTATCCTGCCAAGACTTGAAAAGTCAAGCAAGTACGGAACGTATGCAGAGGGAGATCACAGCCCTAAAACGAGGGAAAGAGACGGAAGAAAAATCAAGGAGGGCAGACTGGTTTGAGCTGGGGATTGCGTGCACGAAATGTGCTTCGTCGTGATTTGGTTTGTGCTCCTAAGTGTGGAACTTCAGTCGTATTTTGAAAGAGAATAGTGCGGATCTTCAGAATCATCAATCAACTAGTTTCAAAGAGGTAACATTTTCCGTTGCCGTGTTACAAATATTAAAACAAGATACATTGCACTAAGATTTTTTCTTCTTTTTTTGGGTTGCTGAGCTAGGATTTCTAATTAAAAATATGAACTGTGGTCGATAAGTATTAGCGGAGAATTATCATCTCAAGGATTTTTTTTTCCCTTTCATGTGTTTTGTGGCTCTTTCATAATTTTGAGGAAAATCCTATATTGCTACCGTTGTGGAAACAAAGGAATGCAATCATGATTACCAAAAGTCATTTTCGAGAAACCAGGCTAATTCAATTCCAAGCATTATAATGTGTCTCATATTGGAACTTGATGTAAATGTGACATATCACACGAGTAATATACATCTCAATTAACTCTATTCACACTCCGATTTGTTTGGAAATTCTTGCAGCTGATTGTAACATCACTAAGCGAATCACTATACTAATAAAATCAAATCTCTATATTGAGCTCGGCCAAATTAGTAGAAGAAAATGATATAGAAGGTTCCTGAACTTGGGTCCAATGTGCAATATAGCCTCTAAAGTTTTAATTTGTTCAATGTAGTCCCTAAACTATTAGTAAATATTCAATATAGTCAGTTCATTTGCTAAAATGATAAACTAGACATTACTTGATGATGCATATATTATATGTTGAATTGGATTTTTTTAAAATGATAAATCCACATGTCCATCTTTTTTTCCATCCGCTTTAGAAAAGGAAAAAGAAAAATTAGAGTGTTGACATGTCCATAGCAATTTGATAATGTGGATTAATAAATCATGAATTGAGATTAAGTATTATTTTCTTTTCTTACTATTCAAACTTAATGGAATTCAAGGCACATTGGGAAATTTTATTTAACTTGAATTAATGAAAAAAAACAGCATTAAACATTTTTCATATAATTTAGCAACTTGATTGAATAAAATTGGACAAACTAAAAGTTTAGGCTCGACCCAAAGTTCAAGAATTATTTTTGTCATTTTTTCAATTATTAAAGCTCACAAGCCACTTATATCAATTGAAATAATTAATCAACCAAAAACATGTTTGTGATATTTTATGAGACCACCTCCAATTGTTTGAAAATATTAAGCTAGTAGATGAAGGCATGGTTTAATTTTTAATAATTCTATCACTCGTTTTCATGCTTAGTTTGGTCTTTTTACCTAGTACTAAGCACGGATCTATTTAATTAACAAGGTAAATTAGGAAAACTTACCTATATAAATGCATAATCTATTATTTAAATATCTTAACACTCCTTCTCACGCGTAGGCTGAACTTTGGCCTTAGCATAAAGCGTGGAAAAATGCAATTGGAAAGGCAAATAGATTGGTGGAAGATTCAAACTCGGGACCTCCTAACTCTAATACCATATGAGTCTCCATGGAACCATTGCCAACCATTCTAAAAGTTTAAGCCGGTAAATGAAGACATGATTTAATGTTTAATAATTCTATCATTCCCTCTCATGCTTAGTCATGTCTAGTATTAAGCATGTACTGTTTAACTAAAGAGATAAATGGAGTTTAGAAAGATTTTAACTAAGGATTTCTAACTCTAATATCATATGAGATTTTGTAAGACTTTTGTCAACTATTCAAAAAGCTTAAATTGTTAAGATGTGATTTATTGTTTAAATATTCTAACACTCTTCCTCATGCATAGGCTGGATTTTGGCTATAAGATTCAAACTCATTATCTTCAAGCTCTTATGTCATATGAAATTTAGTTATGCAAGTCGTTGCCTTGCTTTTCAGGTCATGGTCAACCTCAATTGCATCTGATGCTTTGGGCAAGGAACACCACTGAATTATGATCTTGTTTAAAGCTGACGGAGCAAGGAAAGTTGCTGTTCTTTAGAGAGTTAAAATCAAGTGAGATAGTGATGGAAATATAACTTTAATTTTCCCTAATAATATTTGGTTAATTTCAAGTATGTCTAGGTTGACACATTATACAAATTATTATTTAAGTATTAACCTAATCAATTGATGTTATTGCTAGTGGAATAAATTTCTTCTTGCTAATCATTGTAAAGAATCATGAGAATAGATAAGTAGTAATGTGATCACAAAATCTCATTCTAATGACTTTGCACTTGTATGTTAAATCCTATCATCCTGACGTAAAATGGAAGCTATATTTTCTGATCCAATTTCTTTGTTGATAACCAATCCCAATCCCCCCTCCCCAAGAAAAAATATCATTTAACTCTATATATAGATCTTGTCTTAAGAAAAACACTACATATAAGAATCAAGTTCGGTGACTTATCTAACACTACAATTTGATATGTGGTATTTGTCTCGTTTCTTATACATTCCTTAATTACCCTTACATAAAAATATCAAGAATCCAAACCACCAATTTCAACCAAATCATTAAGTGACCATCAAATTCATAAATATATTATGTCTACTGGCCACGTCCACTCTATTAAGTGACCATTAAATTTATCCTTAATTGATTCTTTCTTTTCTCGTCAAATATAATCACTCAAAATTGCAACGAGTGACTCAATACTATCCTAATACAAGGAAATCTCGCAATTGAGACTAGACAAATTATTAAAGAAAAATGACATAAATGATCCCTGAATTTTGATCTAATGTGTAATGTGATCCCTAAATTTTTTTAATTTTTTTAATGTGATCCCTAAATTATTATAAATATTCACTTTAGTCATTTTGTTTGCTCAAACAACGAATAAGACATTATTTGATTACACGAAAAATAATATGCTGAGATGGATTTTGTAGAAAAACAATGAGTCAACATGACCATATCTTTATCCATCTACTTTAGAAGAGAAAAAATTAGTGTTAACATGTCCACCATAATTTAATGACATAAATTATTATATCATGAAACGAGATGAATATATTAGGTATGTAATTTACATGTAACTTTTTTCTTACTATTCAAACTTAATGGAATTAAAGTCACAATAGCAAATTTCATTTAACTTGAATTAACGGAAGGACGATACTAAATATTTTCATATAATCTAACAACTAGGTTGAATCATATTAAACAAATTAAAAATTCAGGAAAAATCCAAAGTTCAAGAATTAGGTCACATGTATCGATAATTGAAAATAGTTTCATTACTGATAGCAATTTATATCTATATATTTTCGTGAATGATGAATATATTTTTCTTTTATTTATTTCTATAACTGATATAGATGATTATTTTGTGCAATATGAATTCATGCTTAAAGACAACAGCAGGCCATGCAAATCGTCACTTCGCTTTTGAGGTTAAGGTCAACGTTGTGTAGTAGGGCATCCAAATTGTAGAGATATGACTTGGTGTGCAGGAGAAATAAAATGAGTTGCCAGTCTTTTTGAAATAAATTGAGTGTTGTCTGCTAAACCCTCTTTATTTATAGCCTAGATCTAAGTCCAGTACATACAAAGAATGTTTCAAAAAGTTATAATGAATACAACATGTCCATGTTGAGTCCAATATGGATATTCGAACGCAAGGCAAAGGTACAATGCTTCTCTTGAACTCATATATAGTTCCTGACCTAATATAAATTTGGTTAGAACACGAAGCCATCAACTATAGACCTGATTTGTGTTTATGTATATGACAGATTGAGCTTACACGGTAATTATATGATAATCGTTGTAAAAGTAAAAGAAATGAAGGCATCAATGTTGTGTCTGCTATAAACTGAGCGAATCTTTGTGATCCGAATTACAATAGGGTGATGTGGTCATCTTAGTCATCCGATTAAGATCAGACGGCTGGGATTTTATAGAAAAAAATTCAAAAAAAATTCAAAAAAAGAGCTCAAGTCCCCTAATGCATGTCCGCCACTAAATTTATGAGTAAATTCACTCATGTTAATGGATTCATGAAGATTCAGGGAACGGATCTCCTGTTGTGCATACAGATCATAGCAGGGGTAATGTGTTCCACTTACTAGCCGTCCGATTTGAATCTGATGGCTGCGAAATTTTTTTAAAGTTGATGGAGTAGGTAAAAAACACATGTAAGGTTCTTCTAATGTACAATAAGTTTTTCCTTTGTTACGAATAAAGTTAGCAATTAATAGTCAAAACATAATACATATTACAAGACCAACGGAATTGAGTTGGGGAGCAGCGAAATACAACAAGTAGACCAAAGCAATCAGCTGAAGGTGTATGAAGTGCAATTGTTGAAATAACAAAATCAACATTTTCCTTGTAAAAGCCATATATATTTCTAATCTACATTAGAAATATATATATTTTTTGTTTAAATTTCCTTATTGCAAAGTATTTGTACTCTCAATCAATGGAAAGTAATTATTGATACGATACGGAGAAATGGGAAACACATATACGTGGAAAGAGACCAACATTTCAAGGTTGAAGTACATGGCTGACAAGCATTGATAGAATATTTCTGAAATAACTAATTAGGCGTATTTTGGTAAGGGGGCTACTTTCTTAATATCATAGTAAACCCCAGTGAAATGCCAAAGCAAATTAACAAGAAATCAAGAAGACATAGTATAGTCATCACTGACATCGGACATACAAAGAGTACATCAAAAGGGTTCATGCATCTAGGATATTGGTTCTGGGCACTTACTTTTTACAATCAACATTATAGGCAACTGAAGAGATAGTGGATGTCTCATATCACAGAAATTTGGACAGACAACCAAATGTATCTTTATCTCGGCGAGAAGAGCGAGTAGTCCTCATCCATTGAAGTCAGCTTCACTATCGTTTCCAATCGCATTGACATGGGAATCGCACTCGAAGCACGGATCGATCCAATTCTAATACGATCGGTCTCTTCTTCATATTGCCGAATGACTGTGGGATTTCGTAGTGATCGTACTTGCTCCAATTGCATCACCACTTCCTTCATTGTAGGCCTATGCCTTCCTTGAAGTCATAAGCATCTTTTCGCCAACTTGGACACCACCATAATGTCTTCTTCCTCGCCATGTTCCAATACCTCCTTGTCAAGAATATTGAATAGGTGATTCTCTTCCATCGAAATGATGAAGTACGAGGCTAGATTTCTGCACTCTCCTGACGGTAGTTCAGAAATTGGCTTTTCTCCAGTTAGTAGCTCGACAAGGACAACCCAAAGCTATAGACATCACTTTTATCCGTCAACTGACTTGTTTGATAGTATTCAAGGTCAAAGTATCCGAAGGTTCCTCGCACTTTTGTGGTCAAGTGTGTTTGGTCGATGGGAATTGATTTGGAAGTTCCAAAATCTGCCACTTTGGCTCGATAATTTCCATCCAAAAGTATGTTCGATGACTTAATATCATGATGATAAATCAGTATAGCCGCATCAGAGTGCAGATACGAAAGAGCCCTAGCAACTTCATTGGCAATTCTTAGCCGCATTTCCTAGGAAACCTGAAATTCTTTAGCTGGATCATGAAGATATTGGTAGAGAGTTCCACTGGGCACAAACTCATATACCAGAAGAGGGACTTCACTCTCCAAACAGAATCCAAATAGCTTCACCACATTCCTATGATTGATTTCAGAGAGAATAACGGCTTCATTGATGAACCGTTCGACTTGTTTTATATCAATAACTTTGAATTTCTTGACTGCGATGATCGTTCCATCTATCAACATTCCCTTGTAAACAGTTCCTTGACCACCTTGACCCAATATTCGATTTTCGTTAAAATGATCCGTAGCACTGTCTAATTCTGTTGAGGTGAATAACTTGCCTTTCTCCATGTGAGTGTCTTCAACAGAACATTGGCGTTGTTGCAGCAGAAATCCACCATTACGTTCGAAGTATTTTCGTTTGAGTTTTGCCTCGTGCCTTCTTTTGATGTATTTGTACAGCCACCAACACAGCAAAAGCGACGCTATGGTTTCGACAACCATCCCTGTATAAAAAAATATAATTAAATAAGTAAAGTCAATGGGAATTGTCACGTAACCAATTTCCCCTTCATCGGCAACAAATTAGCTTCCACTAATTTGAACTAGCGGAAGACAACAAGGAGTATTCGCTCAACAAAATAATTCGATAATCTAAAGCATCATTTATGGGTGAGAGACAAAGATACAATCAAATTTTTAAATGCATAGACTATGAAAATATGGTAAATTCATAAAATTGTAAATCTATATAATAGCTTATTCAATTGTGCTAATCTAGTCATAAATTTTTTGACAACTTATCAATTTAATTTTAAACTTTTCAATTATGTCAATTTAATATTAAACTTTTTGATGATTTGTCAATTTAGCCCTAAACTTTTTAATGATTTTGCAATTAATCATTCTAATCAATTTTGATTGAAAATCGCTAACATTAATTTATGTTTTATTTTATGAGTTTTATTTTATTTTATTTTTCCTTTCTCCCTTTTTCCCTTCACATGCCTCAAACAAGGGATGTAATCGCCGGCCTCAGACAAGACATGGCCACACTTGTGTTGGCCAGGCCAGCCCTCTTCTTAGTGGGCATGAGCCACTCTCACCTACCCAAACGAGGGCAATCCTCACCAAGCCTAGTGATGGCAACCCTCTTGAGACCAAAGAGGGTGAACCCTCACTCAAGTATAAAAAAGATCAATAATCACAATTCATGATTGTAAGAAGATAGAAACGACATAAAGATGACGGAGAAAAGAATGTGTCATAGGCAGTGAAAAAGATGACACTCCACGTGCTAGGGTTGTGTAAATATTTAAAGCTAAAGGCATGTCAAATTTGTGATTACTGTCAAATTTTAGTGTTCTATTTTGGCATGTTTGAAATCTCGCGCCATAGTTGGGGCAATCTCTACAGTTTGTGGGGTAAAATGAGGAAAGAACATATCCAATAGCACTTAAACTAGGAAATCATTAGGAGGAATGAAGAACGAACAAAAGGACAAGAAAGTTCCATGAGGGAAATCGATCTATTCGAATTTTTCAGGAAGCTCAATTGTAACGCACTTTATAACATTTGATGTACTCAATCTCAGAAAGATATATAAAGTTCCATTTGGATTTCTCAAGTAAGGACAGAGGAAGAAAAATTGGGTGGAATTTTGAGTAGTTAAGTTTCTCTTCAACGAAATTAAATTATGTATTCTCTATATCATCTAAGACAATGTGTTTTTTAAATTAGGCACTCTAGGTAAAATGAAAGAACTTACCAACCAAAATCATCACCGAATGGGATGATTCAGAATTAGCAATGCAGCCTTGTCCATCTCCGCCGCCCTTCTTCCCATCACCATGATAACCCTTTGGGCATGAGCATGTGTAACTCCCCTCAATGTTATGGCACCGTGCCTCTCACTCACATAGGTTCATCTTTGGATCCGCACATTCATCAATATCTACATAAATAAAAAACACGCATAAAATGTATCCATCTCTTCACATCATATCAATACGAAGTGCAAGAGAAAGGAAGTCGATTTTATCGACGTACCATGACAACCATTCTCAAGGTAAGGATTGCCTCGATAACCTTCTTTACAAGTGCACTTGTACCTAGACCCATTTTCGATGGTGTTGTCGGTGCACATGTAGGTGTTATTCTTCTTGGCGTCCTCGCATTTCTAATCCATTATTGCCTAGTTGAGAACTAGAGGGAATTGGTTAAATTTAAGCTGCTCAAGATCGCTAACAGAGAAGTGGTAAGAGCCGATTTCGGCTACGAAGGCATAATTGCAAGGATTGAATTCCAGGATGTATTTATGATTGTGAGGGCTCCCAAAGGAGATATCGTAGCTGAAGGAGCTTCTAGGGATGGTCATCTAGCAGCAACCGATACCGGAGCATGACCTGTTGCTGATACCCGAAATGTCGCTGCACAAAGACATACACCTGAGGGAGTACTTCCCATCACGGGCTAGAAACAAGGCCCATGTGTCGCAACCGACGACGATAAACTTGTTCTTGGTGCTGGATATGGGGAAATCAGCTACGGTGAGCTCCGTATTGAAGCTCCAAGATTCATTGTGCCCCTGAGCATCATAGCATTCTCGACTGTAAAAAGCGTTTACTCGCATCTCGTGGTGCTCGACAGAAATGTCGAGTATCTGAATGTTGCCACTTCTTTCATCCATGTAAGGTAGCGGAGGGTCGGTAGAATTGTCACAATCAACGGTAAAAGATGGGCGGTCTATGCGGCAGTCGGAACTGCTGCCCCTCAACCTGAAGGGATATGGAGTTGAGAGGTTTCCACAAGTGCTTGGGCATCCGGACTTCGTCATCGAATCAGCAGCTTTGGCTATGTCATTGTGGTTTGGAGCCAATAAAGCCCCGAGCACCACAATCTTCAAGGGAAGCTTATGGATGACCATGCTTCTTCCTTCAACTTTCTTCAGATATTCTTTGTTTCTGATGAATTAATTCGATGGGTTCAGAAGATAGTAAGATGCGCTTCTTCCTTCTTCTTTTTTCTTTTTTTCCTTTGGTCAGGAAAGTGTAGTTATCGGTTGATAAGAAGTGGTCAACTCCAATGTCAAGTCAAGATGTGGAGTCAACACCAACCGGTCCTAGCCACTTGCATAAGACAACTCCTCGTCTAACGAATCTAGTGAAAATGGATCTCCTGCCATATGGCAACGTGACATCGTCCCTTTTTTCAGCCGTCTGAAAAAATAATAATTTTTCCAGAAAAAAATTGAAATTTTGACGAGTGCCGTCCAATAACGTTCCTAATCGAAGATTAGAAGATCAACTCACTTTCGGGTCCATGTGTCCTAAGCAATCGATGATGACAATCGCCGTGAGCTCGCGACATCGCATACTTGCGCAACGAGGGCACGGATGGTCTAACACGAAGTGGCATGGCTCAATGTGGCGCGACTGCGACACTGTTCTAGCGAGTCTCTAGCGAGATTTTGGCGACCAAAAATCGGAAACACGATTGCTGGTCCTTGTTGGACAGAGCTGAACCCAAGCCAGTTCGGTCCCATGAAGACGAGGTCGGGAGGTGGCGGTGGCAGCTGGAACGCTGGAGAAGCCGCTGTGGAAGAAGGTGGAGCGCCAGTAGCGAGCGGTTGTGGTAGAGGGGCTGCGAGACTACGTTGAAATCCGAGGAAAGGGGAGTCGGTAGTGAGCAGGGCGGAGAAAGACGCTAAGGACAGTGGCCAAGGCAGTGGGCGGGGCGACTGAGCTAAGGCAGAGCTCGGGCATCGTCGGAGCTGTGGCGGAAGCAGAAGGCCGAACCTAAGAAGAAAAATGAAAATGGCGAAGCTGCCCGTGAAGAAGAAGAAGTCTCGGCCAAGAAGGAAGAAATAGAGAAAAGAAAGAGAGAAGAGTCGATGGGAAAGTCAGCAGAAAATAGAGAAAAGAAAGGAAGAGAGAGGGAGAGAAAAGAAAGAAAAAGGGTAGGAGAGAGAGGAGAGAGAAGAGAAGAGAATAGAAGAAAGAAAAAGAAGATAGAAAGAGAGGAGGGGAAGGAGAGAGAAAAGAGGTCAACGAATTGGGAAAAGATAAGGGGAGGAGAGAGAGAAGAGATCAACGCATCGGGAAAAGAAAAGGAGAGATAGGAGAGAGGGAGAAAATATTGGGTAGAACTGTCTTGCCATGTAGTCCGTGAGTCACTCCACTCACTGCTCGCCACGTGGCCAAATGTCAGAAAATTTTGAACGCTGAAAGCCACGTCACGTGGCCCTTCTCCGTCTCTTCTCCCTCAATCTATGTCTACCTCTGTATACTGTGCGGGCTGCTTAAAAAAAAAAAACCCTCTTTCTCATCATTTCTCCCTTCGCGCCTCTTCTTCTCTTCCACGAATCTTGCCTCCTCCTCTCTCAGCAAGCGTATGTCAACAACAGGTGACGAAGCAGCCATGGCCATCGGTGACGGTGATGACCACGATTGGCGCGCCGCTCCTAGAAAGAGACTGGGATTAATGAGGAACGTCGGGTTCAACTGGCTGTGTTCGAACTGAAAAACCAGACAAAGAGAGTTTAGCCGCAAGCGCGCGAGATGAATCAAAATCAAGGGGTGAGATATTCGTGGTGGACCTGAGAGATTGCGAAAGTGGACGGAGAAAGTGGGAATCCGGGGACATTAGCCGACGCATTGCTGACCAACGCGTCGAGGTCCAGCTGGTGAGCCGAGTCGACTTGTTGTAGAAGATCACTAGTTGTCGAGGTCCGGGAGGAGAGGAACCCTCCGCACGACCCCTTGTGCCTCCGATCCCGACCAAGCCGTCGCCTCCCGGAGTCCCATCTACTTCGATTGCGTCCGACCAGTTCAGGTTAGGGTTATTCCCCCTCTTTTGCGAAGCAAAAACCTCCTACCTCTGCATCCTTCTTCATGACCCCTTTGTTGATTGTTCAAGCTTGAACCACGACACGCTTACCCTTTGTGACTATGATCTTTACTAAAGTGCTGCCTTTGCCTTGACTATCACCTCCCGAAGCCCTATTGGCGACTTCAATTTGCCCTTCGTGCTCAATCAGTTTAGCTTAGGGTTTGTTCCTCCAATTTGGGTCTGAGACCAGTGAGCTCGCCAACCCCTTGGCCACCATTACCGCGTTCCAGAGTTTTCCGCAAAACGAGCTCAGGTTAGTTATACTTTCTAAGGTGGTCTGGATGGCACTAGAGGCCAAGTATACAAATAAATGTTTCCTGTAACCCATACCTGCAGTGTGGTTAGGCGATGCCCTTTTTGTAAATATGTGTGGATGCCTATTTAAATATGTGTGGGTCATGGTGCTTTGAGAACTTTGTTCAGTCTCGATCCCTGAGGAGAGCTTAGGATGTCAAGAAATAGCTCCCCACCATCATGGAAAGTATGTTGACTCCTTTGTCTTTTAAAATCTTTGTTCTGTTTCCAAATTGCACCGCAAGATTGTTTTTTCTTGATCCATATTTTCCAGAAACCCAACCATATTTATGCAACATGCTAATATGACTAATTGGTGATTTAGGCTTTACTAGCTACTTCTTTTTTAGGTCCTTCCTACTGCACAAAAGCTGTCCCTCTCCCTTTGTGCCATGCTGTAGTTAATTCTTCTCAACTACAAACTTTACATTAATGCTGCTCATGTTGACTGTATTTGTGTTGTCTGTTATATTAATTGTTTCCATCATTAAGAATGGGTAACAAAAAGTAAAGTGTGCATAATTTCATTAAATGGATCTTAATGCACGCCTTTTTCTCCTACTTCTTCTGTAGGAGTGATTCACTTTTGAGTTACAGAATGAGTCATGTTTGGAGTTCTGTAAACTTATAGTCATTGCACCTAACTTTTGTGCCTTAAGGAGCATCCAGGTTAATTTAATTTTTGACAATGCATTTCAAGTATAAATTGGATGTTGTCAGTGCTGGAAAGAACTTCACAAAGATAAGGAAAGCAATAACATAAGGGTTTTTCTTCCATGCGACACGAAAAGACCTACAAGAAGGTTACAGAACCTTGGTTGAGAATTAGCCAGTCTATATACATCCAAGTAGTGCTCTTTTCCAAAGATAGCCTAACTGGGTTATTTACCATGAGCTTGTCATGACCACAAAGGAGTACATGCGTGAGGTAACTCTTATTGATCCTAAGTGAATTGGAACCAAGATTTTTCAAAGTTGTAGATTCGCCATCTGTTTGTGTGACAAGTTTACAAAGCTTGCGGTCTTGCTGCTAAATTCAAATATTTCCTGTATTAATGGGTTTTTTTGGTCATTGAATTTAGATATTGCAATGGTTCATTTATAATGAGATATAGGAATGTTTAGAACTGTAAATTAGGTCAAGATTTTTTTTTGAGAACTGTCAATGTTAAGTTTTTTTTTTTGGTCAAAGAGCAAAAACTTTATTTCAATTTTAGTTGAAGAGGTAGCAATGTGTTTCGATAATTATGATAACAGAATTTTATTTTTCTGTCATCCATCAATTCCTGTGGGCAAGTCTTTCTTAGACATACTCTAAGTAAAAATGATTTTACTTATATGCTTACTTATGATTGCAATTTGAGAGAAGTCATGTCAATGCCAATCTAATGCCCAAAGTGTGTTAGTAATTATATCGAGTGCATCAAACTATACCATATTGCATTTTTTGGGTAAGATTACTTCTTTACAACAAAACATTAGCCATTGTTTCTTCATCCCAATAATTTTGCATCTAGAAGGCAGTTTTTCCTTTCCTAATATAGCACTTCCGATCTATTCAGATTGTGGTGTGGAAATTCCTTCGGAGATCAAGAGGTTTAGAAGTGTTGAAAACCAAGCATTCCCTGTTAAATGTAGTCTTCGTTCAACATATTCCAAGGTTTGCCTACTTTATACCTCTCATATCGGAATTGAAGATTTTTTTGCCGGACATTCTTGTTAGGATTGTTATTTGTTCAGTTTTCACGTGTACCTTTGACACATACTTGAGCATCCTTGTGCATAATTCTTCTAAAGTTGCTTGCAGTGAAGAAAGACTTTTTTATTTCTGTTATAATTTTTTCTGGTTCTGTGGGTTTTGGAAGTTGGGGGTTGCTATGTATATAGCAATAGTGCTTAATGTAAGGGTGCAGTATAGGGAACTGAAATTTTTTTCCCCTTTGCCTTGTATGAACATGCAATCTTGTGGCTTGGACATAAATTTTTATTTTCATTCTATAGTTCTTCTCACGGGAACCTTAACTATACGGTTACCTTTTAAAAAACTCAAAGTCTTTAAAAATAATATTGTAGGGAGAAATATTCAAGTTTTTGTTGCTTGTTTCTTTTCCACTGATTGTAGATTTTTTTTATCCCTCAAAGGGGTCTCCTTTTTTTTTATCCCTCAAAAGGAGGAATTGGGGTCTCCTTTTTTTTATCCAGGAGTAATGAACAAATTTCCCCCATTCACTAGTCAGGTGCTTACTATGATTCTTATTGTTGTTTCATCTTCTTGTTGCTATCATTTGCTCTTATTTTTGGTTGTTTCTCATTGTAGATGTTGGAGTACCATAGTAGATCTCATGGAACTATCTTGAGTCAGGTACATTTTGCCTTTTAGTGATACAGGATTATTTGAGATAATATTTATCTAGACATATTGTTTGGTAAAATGTAAATATATTTGTTATTCCTTTATCTTTTCAGCATCTATGGATGAATGAAATGAACAAAGGCGATTCGGACTGAAGGCATCAGCGTTGCAGCTAATTTACATATTATGTAAGGAGTTAGTGTTGAGTGTGTAGGAAAGTTATTGGCTCATAAGGAGAATTGGCAAGCTTTTAATGCTTATTTTTATGCAGGATGTAAGGATCACGTTTTATAGGATGCTGAGGATCGTGGTTTACAGCACATTTTATAAGACTAGACAAGGTGCCATTGAGGCTATGAAGTCATCAGAACTATGAGAGAAGTTTCAGAGGCAATTTTTTTTTGTAGTATTCATAGAAAACGTTACAATCTACACTGGACAAGGCTCCCCCATTGTATTGAGGGTGCAAACATTATTGGTTTCAGTTGACAATGATAACGAATGAAGTGAGTTTGAATTTTCTAGTGCATGGCAATCGATCATATGGAGGGTTAGCACATTTTGTGAAACTTGAGTCGTGAAATTTGATATTTGAGTTAGTAAGTTGAGAATTTTGTAGGTTTGATAGTTTGGGATGATGTGAAGTGGTATTATTTTACGGATTTCGATTTAAGATTACGGATTGTTCGAAACAAATTTTTAAAGTTTTCCGCATAGGATGAACTATGTGTGATTAGTGGGATTTCGGTTAAAATTCGTCGGGTTTGAGCGATATTTTGCATCAGAAAAATGAGGGCATTCATAGCATGTTAAAAGATATTTTCATTGACTGTAAATTTACTGAAAACGGAATTCGGTGAAAAAAGTTTAAGGATAATGAAGTTCCACACTAAAATTACGAATTGCGGATAACTTTGAATATTCACTTCGAAAGCGAGTTTAGTGTGTATGAGTTCCATTATTAAAGTTAAGCATTGTATAGGTGATACATAATTGTTATGGTATTTTATTTAATTTTTTATGTTGATTCCCGTATGCTTGTTTTAGGTGTCTCAAGTGAGTGATTATTTATTCTATAGATTTACAAACTCGTATCTTAAAAATGATAGATTGCAATACCTAAAACTGGTTTTAGGCGTCAACTAACAGTCCCCTGCTAATAACAATACCTTTCTGGGGAACATAATAGATTGCATTCTTGGTCATTGGAGTGAAAGGCCAAACAAAATTGATAATACCGATCAATGATTTATTAGCAGCCATCACACAGCAACAAAGAATTTACAAAGCCTCACAGACAGAATCTCCTAACCCCGGCATCTCTATCACAAGCCAGAATTAATGAGGCAGTGCAGTCAACAAAAAAGGGACCCAATTATTATCTCCAGGAAGAAAGTAATATGCTTTTGACAATATATTCTCAAACATCCTCAACTACTTTAATCATCAAAACCAGAACATCCTTGAGGATTATCACTAAAACAAGCTTAATGTGTTGTTCAACTCATTATTATCAACAGGAAGCAACAGAAAATGGAAAGAGAAGATGCCTGTTAAACCAGAAATATTATTGAATTCATTATACCTCAGTGAAGGTGTTTTACAAATTACCGTCTGCATAAGTTAAATATAAACATTTACATGATAAAGCAAAATCGAGGACTACTCGGATAGAAATGTAAATCATACATGTCAAGCAGGCCTTTTGCTAAGATGCCACGAATTAGGTTCATGGTATCTGTCATATAGAGGTTCAATAAGCATGCTCATCTTGGCGAATCTGCAACTTTGAAAAATCTTGGCGCCAATTCCATGAGCCACTTAGGATCAATAACAGTTACCTCACGCATGTACTCCTTTGTGGTCATGACAAGCTCATGGTAAATAACCCAGTCAAGCTATCTGTGGAAGAGAGCACTACTTGGATGTATATAGATTGGTTGATTCTCAACCAAGGTTCTGTAACCTTCTTGTGGGTCTTTTCGCGCCACATGGAAGAAAAACCCTGATGTTATTGCTTTCCTTATTTTTGTGAAGAATTGAAGGTATGATCCTCACAGTGTCAATGAGATCTCTGGGCGTAGGAAGGACAGCACTAGTGTGGTAATAATCTATTCCAAGACCACCTCCAATATTCAAATAATTAACCTCGAATCCTTGCACATGAATTAGGTCAATATAATTTACCATGAGCACTGCAGCATCTTTGAATATGTCGACCTGAGAAGTAAAAGAAAAAGGAATCTCTCAATATCACAAGTGTGCCGAATGCCAAGTAAGTTAGAATTGACAGGTAGATGGGAAAACACATATATGCCAAGTACAGAGAGATTCATATGATCCTCAGACTCAGTTAGGTACAACCAGTCAAAGCTAAACTAATAGTTAGAGAATAACAGCTTCAACTGTTGTAATCTTTAATATGATTCAAGACAGGATTAAGACCATACCTTGGTAATTGTGGAACCAAGATGGCAATGGGCTCCCACAAGCTTCAGCTCGTTTGGATGTGACTTTACAGCATCAATAAACCATTGCAGCTTCTCATTCCTAATACCAAACTTAGAGTTCTTGTTTCCCATGGCAACATATGGATGGACCTAAAGGAAACCCCACAGAATTAGTGTGAGATATTCAGGAGAAGGAAAGAACCAGTGATGCACCAGCAACAACCCATATGAATTGCACAAAACAACTGTGAAAGGAGCATGTAAGATATGAAATGTCAAGCCGTTATGAGTGGAAGAACCAAAAATTACCTGAGGATCCACATCTGGATTAATACGAAGAAGGACATTGACCTTCTTGCCTGCTATCCTTGCAGCTGCAACTATGTTCTCCAAGTCAAATTCACTGTCAACGTTGACAAAGACACCTTCTTGTGCTGCTAGAACCAAATCTTCCAAGAGTTTCCCATTTCCCTTAAAAATGCACCTATCATTAGTTCCAAAAAAGCAAACACATATATTCACCTTGTCATCCAAAAATTGCAAACAGTTGTGCAGAAACACAATCTAAGCAAAAATATCCCACAATTCTCTTCAGATACAAAGACAGAACATACTTACATGTTGAGCCCATCAATAATACATAGCTGATAACTGATAAATAGAACCACTTAACCTTAGGAGTTAATCCAGCAGAAAATTTGACAAATATGAAATAGCAAGCTGAACATCTTTTAGACCTCTCTTAAAAATCCACCTTTTGGAAAGGTCAATGCAGTGTTGCTGCACTAAGTTTTGATGAAAAGGTATTCAACCATTACTGTTGAATGCAATGAAAGACCATGATTGTTCAAACAGACACATTGTTTAAGAATTAGACGTTTCCACCAAAGGGACTTTTTCAGCTCCACCATCAGCAGATACCTAATCCTTTGCCACATTAGTCACTTCAATATGATATAAAATTGAATGTCTTCTCTATGATTCATTCATAGTAACTGATCTAACTTTTGAGATCCTCAAGGATACTCCTTTGCTCACCTTTTTCTCTGTATTTCTTCTTTTGTCCTTCATAATGAGGTACTTGTTACCATCAATAATGAACTTGCATTCAATGTTAAAAGTAAATATTATTGGCACGAGCATGTCATTGAATCCGTCCCATGCTCACATTGTAGCTGATCCCACATATCAGCTCCTTTTATCAAAGGAACAAAATCACCATAGCTACTAAGCCTAATGTATTTTCTTCCCTTTTTCTCTCACCATTTACAAGTTTGGGCATGATCACCAAGCAAAAGATTTTCCATAGCACTACATAAAACCTTTTTCAACCAGCAAAAATTCAGGGAAGCAAAGCATTACTCTCACCTCATTTCTGACGTGATACCACCTTCCTAACCATTCCTCTCTAAAAAATTTGCCTTTGCAAGTACAAATGCTCGCCGCATTACAGTCAAAACTAAAATAACTATACTACAAATCTAAGCGCAAGCAAATTTATTCTCCAATCATCTAATAAACCACATTTCAAATACCCAATTGCAAACACAAAAGACCAGTAGCAAAAACTATATTTCACCTGGTGGGATCGAACCCAGCACACTTGGAGATGTCATCGAACGAAACGAGCACGTCAAGCTAGACAAACAAAAATTGAAATCTGGCACGAACCAGAGGTAGATACGATCGAGGCTCTCACCTTTCGGTGGTGGGGCGGTGGCTGGCTGGCATAAGCGGCGGTCCCTGTTCGTAGAAGAGACGGCGAGCAAGGAGCAATGGCGACAAGTCGGCTCCAATGCCCAAAGGAGAACAACAAGACAGAAGTCGTCGGCTCCTCTGAAGCTAACGCAAAACCCCATGAAAATGGTGGGTCAACAAATTCAGGCCCCAGACTAGGGTTCCCAAGAGACTAATGCGAGGATGTACCTTACACTCGATCGCCGTGTCACAAACATTTGGGATTTGGCGCCATCCACCCAGCGGGATCGAGCATCCATGAGAAAGGGAGGAGTCAGCTGATGAGTCGTAGTAGTCGATGGGGCTCTGGATGCGACGGCAGAGGCGGAGGTAGAGGGGGCTCGACACCCAGCAGTTGGGACCAACGAGCCTCTTGAGAGAGCTACTGCTGGAGGACTCGAGGACGACAATGGGCGGTTCGAGGATGCCTGCCGGAAGGAGGACACGAGGGTCGCGGCGGACCCGAAGCTCCGAGAGGAGATGAGAGCTTCGCTAGGTGGTTCCGGCGCACGAGGAGTTCTACGACGCGCATTGGCTCACCATCGGAGGCGAACCCGATGGGGCGGTCTCCATCAAGTATAACCCGAAGACGTGGGATATCACCTCATCGGTCTCTTTCCAGGAGCGGCGCGCCAGTCGTTGTCATCGCCGTCACCGATGGCCACGGCTACTTCGTCGCCTGTTGTTGACGTACGCTTGCTGAGAGAGGAGGAGGCGAGATTCGTGGAGGAGAAGAAGAGGCGCGGAGGGAGAAATGATGAGAGAGAGGGTTTTTTTTTTTTGAAAAAGCAGCCCACATAGTATACAGAGGCAGACGGAGATTGACGAAGAAGAGACGGAGAAGGGCCACGTGACGTGGCTTTCAGAGTTCAAAATTTTCTGACATCTGGTCACGTGGCGAGCGGTGAGTGGAGTGACTCACGGACTACATGGCAAGACAGGCCTACCCAATATTTTCTTGGAGAGAGGAGGGAGAATAGATAGAGAAAAGTGAGGTTCGGTTGGGAGGGGGGAGAGGAGAGAGAAAAGACGGGGAAATTCAAAAAGAAATGGAGTTGTTTATATTTTGCTAATTACATTCATACAACTAATTTTAGCATGAAATTATTAACATAAGTATCAGCTGTGCTATATAGAATAATCAGCATTAACGTGAATAATTTTTATAAATTAAAGTTTTTCTAACAAGTCCAGCGAATGTTGTTGTTTGATCCTTGTGGGTCACAAGCGAGACCCTATTAACCCTTATCAACCATAGATGAAGGTTAGGCCTCGTTAGTCGCAAGCAAGGGTATGGACGCACCCTCGCCCAAACCTCGTCGACCTTAAGCAAGGGTCTTATTTGGCCTTCAAGAAGAGGACATTTAAAAATATACTTTTGAGATTAAAGCAAACCAATATTGCAACTCTCTCTCCCATTCCATTTAAAATTTCAAGTTCATTTTACGAAAAAGAAAGTTATTTGTTGGAAAAGCATCATCAGCTTTTCCCCTTTATTTTTTACATGTTTAGAACATAAATCTTTTTCGCTATAAATATGTGAAGAGCCTATAGTTTCTTACTTGCCCGTTATAACTTTTCCCTTATTGCTGCATGTATCGTCAGATAAGAATTTAGAATAGATTTAAGAAAAATATCCACTAGAGTCTGCAAGAAGCATGTCACAGAGGGATGTCAATAATGAAATTACTAAGGATGTAAGAGAGAAATCTGAACGTACAATCATCCATTAAATGCATACGATATTTCAAGTGTATAAATGGTGACCTATAGTACGCATGAACTTAGTTAAATCTCATAATGCTGGGACTCTTCCTTGTAATTGGGTCTCTTATCTCCTGCAAGACCTCTATCTTATTTTATGTCCGAACTTTAATACTACTTGTTTTCCACCATCTTAATTAATATGAATGAAGTATCTTTGACCCCAAAAAAAATAGTACACATGAACTTCATTGCGTAGCACTTTCCATTTGGCAAAACCAAACCATCAACCTTTCATCACTCCATCGAAACCTAAACCCATAGGAATCCTGAAGCAAGCCTTTTAGTTTATATAGAAATCACGTTGATTTTTTTTTAAAATTGCCTTATTGCAAAGTATTTGGACTA
The DNA here is from genome assembly GCA_019926035.1 of Melaleuca alternifolia. Lineage (NCBI taxonomy): Eukaryota > Viridiplantae > Streptophyta > Magnoliopsida > Myrtales > Myrtaceae > Melaleuca > Melaleuca alternifolia. The sequence continues at coordinate 191,796 of JAGKPW010000094.1, read as the reverse complement.
TCAATAAATGCAAAGTAATTATTGACACAATACGAAGAAATGGGAAAAAAATACACATGGAAGGAGGCCAACATTTCAAGGTTCAAGTACATGGCTGACAAGCATTGATAGAATATTTCTAAAATGACTAATTAGGGGTATTTTGGTAAGGGGGCTACTTTCTTGATATCATAGTAAACCCCAGTGAAAAGCCAAAGCACATTAACAAGAAAACAAGCAAAGATAATATAGTCATCATTGATATCGGGCATACAAAGAGAACATCAAAAGGGTTCATCTAGGATATTGTTTCTGGACAGTTTACTATGTACAATCAACATCATAGGCAACTAAAGAGATTGCGAAGTCTCATATCACAAAAATTTGGACAAACAACCAAATGTATCTTTATCTCGGCGATAAGAGCGACTGGTCCTCCTCCATTGAAGTCGGCTCCATTGTTGTTTCCAATCGCATCGACATGGGAATTGCACTTGAAGCACGGATCGGTCCAGTTCTAATACGATTAATCTCTTCTTCATACTTGCTCCAATTGCATCGCCACTTCCTTCATTGTAGGCCTAAGCTGTCCTTGAAGTCCCAAGCATCTTTTTGCCAAGTTGGACTGTAATGACCGCGTTCGGGTTTGGTTCGCGATTTTGGCTAAATAGGAGTTTCTAGGGAAATTTAGTAATTTCCTTTTTAATGAAAAATTAAAGTTGGAAATTTTATTTGGGCCCAAAATGTCAAAAACTGCAATATTAGATTTTTCCAGAAATTTCCTGAATTTTTAGGAATTTTTAAAGCAATTTTCTAATTTTCAGGAATTAAAATATATTATTTTTAATTTAAAATTCCGAATCGGCCAACGAACCGGCTGGCCCGACTGTGTGAACCGCCGGTCCGACTGGGTCAGACCAGACAGCACGCGCGCGAGCCACTCCCCTCTCTTTTCTCTCTCTTCTCTGCGGCATTTTGCCAAGCAGGTGGAATGCACTGTGCATTCCACTGCTCCGGTCGCCTCATTGGTCATTCCAGCCTGCAGCCACCCAGCGACTGGCTAGAGGGGACGGCCGGAGGGGACGGCAGCCCGTGGGAGGCTACCGCGTGGCATCAGCGAGCTGATTTTCAGCTTGCCTCCCACCTGCTTCGCTCGATATAAACCGAGCTTCCTCCCCATTTTGAGCTCAGTTTTCTCTGAGCTCAGACCTCTTCTCGCCTTGTAGCCAGTGCCGTTGTGTAGCCTGCAACGCTGTCTATCCAACGTCGCCGACCGCGAGCTCCGACTCGCCCTGCACCATCGCCGGTAGCCCTCGACAGGAGGCACTGTGACTAGGGTTTTCTGGAAAATTTTCCAGAAAACTGCAGGGAAGAACCATAGCCAAAGACTCGGTGAGTTCTCCTCCTTCCCGACCTCCTTAGCTCGATTGGGTAGTACCAATCGATTCCTTGAAGCTTCTAGTTGTGTCCATGGTGTTTAATTCGTTCGGATTGGTCTAGAATCCATGGATTGAGGCTTCAAAACCCCGAACCCTCTCGAAAAACCCTAAAAACCAGCCGATGGCTTCGTGGCCAGATTTCTCTCAGCTCCGACCACCTCAGCTCAAGCCACCACCACCGTTCGACTCGCCGGCGAAGCCGGTCTCGAGCTTCGGTTTGGCCGGAGAACGGTGAACGGCGGCCAAACCCGAGAAGACCTCTTGACCCGACGCACGACCCGACTCACGACCCGGAGTTGGTGTTCGCCGGAGAAGACGATCGTCGTCATCGCCGGAGCCGTCGCCGTCGCTGGAGCCGCGCCGTCACCGGAGACAGAAGGCAGCCGACGGGCTAGGCCGTCGGCCCAATAGCCCAACCCAGTCAGCCGGCCCAGCCAGCCAGCCAGCAAATCAGCCGACTGGCCCAGTCAACGGACTAGCCAGCCAGCCAGCCAATCAGCCAACTGGCCCAGGCCTAGTCAGCCGGCCCGGCCTAAGCCTAGCTCGTGCAACCCATAAGGAAAAAGGAGAAGAAAAGAGAAAAAAAAAAGAAAAAGGAAAAAGGAGAAGAAAAGAGAAAAAGAAAAGAAAAAGGAAAAAAGGAGAAGAAAAGAAAAAAAAAAGAGAAAAGAAAAAGGAAAAAGGAAAAAAAAAAAGAGGGGAAAAATTCAATTTTTCCTTGGGTTCAGCCAGGAGTGCAGCAAGGGGAGTTTAGCCAAGAAAACTCACGTGAGTGGGCTCTAAACCTTTATTAGGCGCATTTACTGTTTTAGTAGAAAACGGGTAGAAATGGCTAGGGCGAGTAGAACGGCTAGGATTCCTTGTTTACTTGTCAATTTCATTGATTGGCTAGATTGGTTAGCAGTAGTAGACAATTGTTAATTATTGACCACTTAGGTGGTTTAGTTCGACCTATGTCGACCTAGGGATTGGCATCTCACGTTTTACGAGAAATGCCCTCGTACGTTCATTTGTGCTCGAGCATGGTCAGGGTTGGGACCCCTCGAGGGGAAAGGAGTGTCGGCTTGACACCTCTGTTTAATTTTATAGTTGTTTAACTAATTTATTTCTACAATTTAATTTAATTAGTCATTCATCATTAAATTTCTTTTCGCGTAGCATTTGATTTATTTAGTTAGTAGCCCATTTAGCATTTCAACTTCAGTAAATTATTATTGTAATTAGTCGATTCTCGAATTACATTGTGTATTTAAATTTTGCGCCGCTTTTATTTAATCAGTTATGCCTAGATAAATTCCGTATAGTCGCAATTAGGTTCTCGTTAGTAGACCTGCCCCACCCTGTAAATTGTTTAGACTCCTATGACGTTCGTTAGTGTACCTTTAGCTTAGAAGTCTAGAGGTAGGGAGTTCTTCGATTTGGGTTGGTAATGAGTGTTTCTGCGCGGGCTTAGGGACCTTGGGATGAGAGATTTACAGCTAGGCTTGCCTAGGGTTGACTGACAGGCCAACTGAAGCCCGAGAGTTGGGAGGGTCGATTTAGGGACCCTAGGGCAGGGGTGTTCTTAATTTAGGATTAGGGTTCGTTCACTGGGATACCAAGTATCTCATTCCACCACCCCACCATCCCAGGACCCCAGTATGGACCCGGTTCAGGACCTCTCAGACTTGGAGGACCAGCCAGAGGAGGAGGAGCTTATGGAGGAGGACCCTCACGAGGAGGAAACTTGGGATCTACCGAAGTTGGAACCTCTGGATCCAGAGGACTGGGAGCAGCAGCTGGAGCTGGAGCTGGAATGGGACCCTCAAGAGGAAGAGGATCAGGGGGAGGGGGATCTGGAGCCGAATATCCCCTTCAATTGGGATGAAGAAGAAGAAGAAGACGAAAGGAACGGCATAGCAGCAGCCCCCGTTCCCCCTAGAGACATGGGAGATGTCATAGACATAGAAGTAAAGGAAGATGGATTAATCCAAGAATCCCACAGCGCGACCGGTTGGATTTGGAGCACCACGAAGTACATCTGGTACCCACATCAGCACATTAGCGTGTACACGGGCTTCCATGAGACCGATCTAGAGTGGTTGGTTGAGAGGTGTGAGGTACCACAGGGAGGCTACGAGTCCGACTTTGAAGACCCTGATGGGGTAGACGACTTAGAGGATGGCACCGTGGATAACCCAAAGCCTTCGTGTGTGCGAGACTGGCCCAAGCCGATGGATGCAACGTAGGATTAGTACTCTCCCTCTTCTTTTCCCCGCAACTTTTGACTGTATAGCTGTGCAGCGATCGTGACTCTAGGCTTTTGTTACGCCTTCTCCTATTCTCTTCCCCTTTTGTATTTTGACCTGACTTACCCTTTGTATCTATGGGAAGTAAGCTTCTTGTTCAAAATTGAATGTAGTGCTCTACCTTGGGAACAAACTACCTAAGAATTAGATTCTTTTGCAAATCTTGGAGTAAAGTTGGATCCTGGAAGTATTGCTACGACCCCGAGGATTCGGGGCGTGACAACTTGGTATCAGAGCAAGGTTGTGACCTAGGAAAGGTTACCCTTTTACGGAGTGATAAGGAGCGACATAATCGATTTGGAAGCTCCAAAATCCGCCACTTTGGCTCGATAATTTTCATCCAAAAGTATATTTGATGACTTAATATCACAATGATAAATCGGTATAGCCGCATCAGAGTGCAAATATGAAAGAGCCCTAGCAACTCCATTGGCAATTCTTAATCGCATTTCCCAGGAGACCTAAAATTCTCTGGCTAGATCATGAAGATATTGGCAAAGAGTTCCATTGGGGACAAATTCATATACCAGAAGAGGGATTTCACTCTTCAAACAGAATCCAAATAACTTCACCACATTTCTATGATTGATTTCAGAGAGAATGACGGCTTCATTGACGAACTATCCGACTTGTTTTATATCAATTTGTTTGGATTTCTTGACCGCAATGATCGTTCCATCTATCAACATTCCCTTGTAAACAGTTCCTTGACCACCTTGACCCAATATTTGATTATTGTTAAAATGATCCGTAGCCCTGTCTAATTCCATTGAGGTGAGTAACTTGCCTTTCTCCATGTAAGCGTCTTCAATAGAACAAAGGCGTTGTTGCAGGAGAAGTCCACCATTATGTTTGAAGAATCTTCTTTTGAGATTTGCCCCACGCCTTCTTTCGATATATCTGTTACACTTGTACCACCACCAACACATATAAAGCAACGCTATGGTTCCGATAACCATCACCCCTGTGTTAAGAAGAAAAAAATCAAAGTCAATGGGAATTGGCACATAACCAATTTCCCATCATCGTCAACAAATTGGCTTCCACTAATTTGAACTAGTGCTTTGGAGAGAGACAAAAAGGAGGATTCACCCGACAAAATAATTCGAAAATTTTATGCAACATTTATGGGTGAGAAACAAAGATGCAATGAAATTGTAAATGCATAGACTATGAAAATATAGGCGAATTCATAAAGTCCTAAATCTATTATATGATGGTTAATCCAATTTTAACATTTTCAATTGCGCTAATCTAGTCGCAAATCCTTTGGCAACTTATCGATTTAGTTTTAAACTTTTCAATTATGCCAATTTGATATTAAAATTTTTTACTGTTTACCAATTTAGCCCTAAACCTTGTAGAGATTTTTCCATTTAATTAATCTAATCAATTTTGGCCGAAAATCGCCAACATTAGCTATTTTTGCAATTTTATTTTTATCTTATGATTTTTTTTCTTTTTTTATTTTGTTTTCCTTTCTCCCTCCCTTTTTTCCTTCGCCTGCTCAGGCGAGGGTTATAGTCACCTAACTCAGGCAAGACATGCCCACACCTGGGTTGGCAAGGGCAGCCCTTTTCTAGGTAGGCATGAGCCACCCTCAGCCGCCTAAGCAAGGGCAATCCTCACCAGGCCTAATGACGGCGATCTTCTCTTGAGGTCGAAGACTCGCCAGCCCAAGCCTAGGTCGCCCTCTCTTGAGGCCAACAACCTTCTTCGGTGACTGGCAATGGTTGGTAGAGGGGCAAAAAAGAAAAGAAAAGAAATTCAAAAAGTTACGAAAATTCTTCATGTCAGTACCGCCCGCATGCTCTTGCCACGTAATAGAGCTAAAATGGCGATCTAATCAATGTCAGTAGCATAATTGAAAAGTTTAAGATTGAATTAGTCCAATTAAAAGATTTATGACTGAAATGACCATCGTCGACTAAATTTAGAACTTTTTGGACAATTTCTAATAATAATAATAAAAACAAGCAAACAAAAGCACATGCAAATGCACAATTCAATCCATCACCTTCTTCACTTTATCGCTTAGCGCATTTGAGAAAAGGGAAGCCCAGGAGAAGAAGTAGAAGAAGCAATTGAACATGTACTTGGGAAACTCGATGAGTTGGGGCAGGACAGGGGCAGGGGTTCCACGACTTAAAAACTAGCAAGGATGTTCTCCCACTCTCCTCGTGCCTCATGCGGGACAAGATTCTTTATCCCATCACCGTTCTCTTGATAATATCGAGTATAAAAGAAATCAATAATCACAATTCATGATTGGGGCAATCTCTGCATTTTGTGAAGTAAAATGAGGTAAGAATATATCCAATAGCATTTTGATTTGGGATAACAGTCAAAATAGGGCTTTATGTTGGCTCGTTTGAAAGTTCGGGACATAATTGGGTGAATCCCTATAGTTTGTGTAGAGTTAAGCTTTATTTATTATATAAAGTTTTCATAGTTAAATGAGGAAATAATTTAGGCAAAACATTAGAACTCGAAAATCCATGTCCCACATCGCCAAGGGAGGAAGTCTTGGGAGAGTTTAGATGGGATAAGCTGCCCTTGACCCACTGACAACGCGTTTTCTCGAGAAAAAACAAAGCCGTGGGGCCCAAAGCGGACAAGTTTGTCGGTGGCGAGGCGGAGGGCGTTACACACTACAGAATTATAATAGTGTACATGTCATAAGTGCAAAACTTTATAAAATGTCAGTTTTTTTAAGTAATGCTCATTGCTACATTTTGCCGTAATCAAGTGAATGATACAAAATTTAAATAAAAAAAAAATTTGTGACATTTCAGCAATTACCAAGCGCAATATGTTGTAGAATGTGAGTATTTCTATTTGATGAGGTTGTGAACAAAATGCAAAATTGAAAACATACAAAAAAAACTGATTATACTCTAACATTGTTCACAGCAGAAAGATGGGACGAAGATAGAGACTCAAGAGATTAGTCAGGAAGAACAAAGAATAGTTCTTAATTATCAGTTTTTTCCTAGGTAATTGTCTTATTTCCTTTGTAAAACGCAGTTGAACAGACTTAAACATTTGGTGGCCAATTTTTCTTGAAATTGCTGTGATGGCTCAGAATACTTCGTCATTTCAAAGAAACAGTACCGTAGGGTTATCACTGCTCATAATCAAAATACAATAGGATACAAAAAGCCTGCTGACCACACACACGTACATATATAGAAATGGCAAGATTGTGGTTTGTGTGGTTTTTCAGGTCAATATCTTGACTAATTCAATTCGACAACCTTAAGAGTCCGCGCTATAAGGGGCAATGAGGATCACGAAACTACAAGTCACATGGTACCTGAATCCACGTTCGCAACTTGATCTCGATAGATGGAAGTATGTATCACAATTGTTAGAGAAAGCTCTATTGTAATTTTGAAGATGACAAAACTCAAAAACAAGACGACAAAACTCAGTGACTCGACTTGAAGTCAAATACAAAAGTTGTGGTCATACAGTGTATTGTTTGGAGAGGCCAGATAGAGTAATGTATGGAAATGCCAGATAGAGTAAGATCTACCAGATAGGGTAACGTATGGAGATGTCAGACAGAGAATCGTCTGGAGTGGCAGACTCAATGTAGTCTGGGAAGTCGGTTTGAGACAACTGTTATGTAAGATGATATTCTTACGATTTTTATACTCGTGGATTTCAGATAGCATATTGGTGGATTAACAAGATTGATTATTCTCATCAAGATTATGAAGATTATTATTGATATTCTGGATTTTCTGAAAATCAGGTAAATGTGTCAAGTATTCACTTATGGAAATCAAAATCTTAATTGTATGGGCGACCATAATTGACGGGCTCTTATCTCGATTTAAAGATTACTTGAGATCTTCCTAATTGATTCTGTCCAACGGGTTGATTGGAAGAATTCTTTTAGAATGTGCAGACAGTCATGTAAGCATGAAGAAGTATTTAAGGGAGATATTTCAAGTCTTTCAATGAGACGTGCATGAGAGTATAATTCCAAAGTTTAGAGTTGTTCATTTACTGTGAGCTTACATTGTAAACAAAAGAGTGTGTTACATATTTGCTTTGTGAGAGCAAAAGACTCTGTAAAGTCTTAGAACTGAACTGTAACTCTTTTGATTCATAGTAAAATCCAGTCGATAGGCTGTCATCCTGAAAGAGTGGACGTAGGCTTGAGCTAAGCAAACCACTATAAACTCTGTGTCTTGATCTCCTCTCTTAACTCTCTTATTGTGCTTGTAGCTCTTGCTATTTCACTCGTATATTACGTTGTGTATTTTATACTTCCGTAAAAGTTTTTTAACTCATCTATTCATCCCTCTCTAGGTGATCACACTAGATCTTTCAACAATTACTCAGAGCCTAAGATCACCAAGTCAAAAGATGCTCAAAGAGTTTAGACATTCATAAGAGTGAAATTAATCTAATTTTGAATTTCAAAAGAGCTCAATCATGATGTAAGCACAGAAAATTAAATTATATACTCTTGAAATCAGCTAGGATAATAGTATGTTTTGAGTTGGGAATTCCAAGAAATGAAAGAACTTACCAAACACTATCATCGCGGACTGTGATGCTTTAGAATTAGCAATGCATCCTTGTCCACCTCCACCACCCTTCTTGCCATCACCATGATAACCCTTTGGACCTGAACATGTGTAACTCCCCTCAATATTATGGCACTCTGCCTCTTGCTCACATGGATTCATTTCTGGATCCACACATTCATCAATATCTACATAAATTAAACATATACACACATTAAATTTATTTTATCTTTTCAAATCATATGAATACAAGGGGCAAGTTAAAGAATGTCGATGTTATCAACGTACCATGACAACCATTCTTGAGGAAAGGATTGCCTCGATAACCTTCTTTACAAGTGCACTTGTACCCAGACCCGTTTTCGGCATTGGTGCAATCGGTGTTGTTGGTGCACATGTTGTTCTTCTTGGCATCCTCGCATGTTTGATCCACTATTGCCCAGTCAAGAACTAGAGTGGATTGGTTAAATTTATGTCGCTCAAGATCGCTAACCGAGAAGTTGTACGAGCCAATTTCGGCTACGAAGGCAAAATTGCAAGGATTGAAACCAAGACGTGGCTGTGATTGTAAAAGCTCTTAATGGAGATCTCGTAGCCGAAGGAGCCTCCAGGGATGTTCATCTCGCAGCAGCTGATACCGGAGCATGACCCATTGCTGACATCTGAAATGTTGCTGCACAAAAACATACACCCCAAAGAGTACCTCCCATCACGTTCTACAAAAACGACCTCCGTGTCGCAACCGACGGCGATAAACTTGTTCTTGGTGCTGGATATGGGGAAATCAGTCAGGTTGAGCTCCGGATAAAAGCTCGAAGACGGATTGTTCCCCTGAGTGTTATAGCAATCTCGACTGAGTGAATCGTTTACTCGCATCTTGTGGTCCTCGACAGAAATGTCGAGTATTTGAATGTTGCCACTCCTTGTATTCATGGAAGGTATTGGAAGGCCGGTAGAATTGTCACAATTGACAATAAAAGATGGACGGTCGATGTAGCAGTCGGAACTGCTGCCCCTCAATCCGAAGGGATATGGAATTGAGAGATTTCCGCAAGTACTTGGGCATCTGGGCTTCGTCATCGAATCAGCAGCTTCTGTTATGTGATTGTGGGATGGAACCAATAAAGCCCCAAGCACCACAATCTTCAAGAGAAGCTTATGGATGGCCATGGTTCTTCCTTCAACTCTCATCAAATATTCTTGTTTCTGATGAATTAATTCGATGGGTTCAGGGGATTATAAGGAGAAGAAAGATGGGCTTCTTCCTTTTCTTTTTTCTTTTTCTTTGGTCAGGACAGGGTAGTTATTGGTTGATCGAAAGTAGGCAAAGTCCAACTCTAAGTCAAGTTGTGGAGTCGACGCCAGCTTGTCCTAGCCACTTGCATGAGACTATTCCATGACAATTCCTCGTGTGACGAATCACGCGCCAATGACTCGATTCCCGGTCGGGGAGAGTTTGACTGGTCAAGGGTCTCTTTTGAGGCCAAGTTGGCGTTTACAAAGTTTTTGGATTGAACAGTGAACGCACGTCCCGTCATGCGGTCATGTCGCGCCGTACAAGAACTTTATTTTACTCTTTTTTTTTATCAATATTACACATGACCCGTGAATCAAATTCGAGGGTAACACGCGTCTGCTCTAGAATATCTGCATCACACATAGCCAGACCTACGTATTCACTCAGCAACCTATCATTAGAGTTCCTCACTTCCGAGAGTTAAATCTTGAACTCAATTGTAGGAAAAAATCTTCTCATGCGTGAATAGGTGTACATCATAAACTTTTTGTACAACTATAGTCCTTAACTTTCAATTACTTTTTTTCCGTTAGCATATGCAATGCGTGTGACTTTTAAAAGGTAAAAACATATCTCACCTCAATTTTTTTTAAGAAGATGTCTCTTTTCCCTCAATTGCTGTAAGAAATAAAAATAATTGGAAATGGGAGAAATATAAATTATTTAAAATACTAATAGTAGAGAAAATTAAATATCAATAATACTGTTAGAAAATAAAAATCCGTCAATGTTTGATAAATATAACCACTATAATTAAACTGTAAAAGAATTGTCATCAAAAGAACACAAGCCACTAAAAACCTTTCAAAGCAATTGATTTCTTCAAAAAGCTATGTACACTATTCAATTTGTGCTTGCAAAGAACTTCGGATAATTTTTCCCCCAACAAGGCATGTCTAGATAAATTTTATTTATTTTCAGAATAAGAATATTCAAATATTAATTATAGTGAATAATGTGTTTCTCAACTTTCTAAGTATAATTCGGTTGCATCTTTATCAGTGATTAATTTTTTTTCCTTGCTTAGTTTACCATGTCTGATGTGTTATATAGAGATTCATGACATAATAGTGGAATATCAACGGCCCCAGACTTTAACATCTCCATGAGAAAAAGTTGACGTTGAATAATGAAGAGAATGAGATATCATTTAAAAAATACAATAACATTTCGATAAAATATATCTAAATTTTTTAAGAGACTATATTTCAAACATGATGCTTCCGTGAAATATGCTTTGGAATAGTGATGTTAGTAAAAGAAAAGCCAATTCAACATATGAATAAAACAATCACTAGAATGCTACTGTATGATTAAAAATATATATTTTTATATGTTGAAATACAGGCCCATGTATCCAATATTTCCTAGAAATCAACACCTATTATAACTATTAACAACGTGAATTCTTGCTTATCATTGCAAATTGTAGCTAAGTTAATTAGATGCTAAGCGATTATCTTTCTTGGTGACGCAACATCAGGCATAATTTTTATTTATAACCTTGAAGTTTTAGGTAACTTTTTAAATTCATATTTAGCATTTTTTTTATTATAACCGAGGTGTCCGGGTCAACTTGCGCGCACCTCAACTATTCCTCGGGGGAGACTAGCATAGCAACCTACCGCCATGGCCCCCCACTTAAATCATAGGCGCTTCCCTCGGGAATCGAACCCAAGACCTCAACGAAATCCAAGTTCACCATAACCAGCTAGGCTACCTATGGGTAGGTCATCTTTATCATTTTATAATCGTCATTTAATTGCAAAAATATGTGCCGATACATTTCAATTATTTTCTCTCTATCAGTCCGATTTGTAGTAGAATTGTACCCAAAAGCAAAAGATTTTTCCATTAGATCTTGTTTTATAGTGCAAATTTTCACCCAGTGACTCCATATCAGTTCATAGTTTTTTTTATTGTATGGGTGAATGGATTGAAAGTATCGTTAACTGTGGAAAAAAATTAAGGAATTCCGAGTTATAAATCATGTCCTAATGACCAAAATAAACATATTCTCCATTAAATTCCCTCACAAAAAAAACTCTAGCTAAAGGCAGCAACATGTTTTGCAATCACGTTATAGGCTAAGATAGAACAAGTCACATTAATTAATTTCTTATCTATTTAGAATTTCATAGACCACATGAGCTAAAACTTCAAAATAACATAAGCTGTGAGGGATCGTGCCAAATAAAAGCTTGAAATTAAAATTTAGGATCACAGAAAATTTTTAAGAAAAGCATAGTTTTATCATGCAAATTCATGGTTTACCTTAGTCGACATCGTTGGTGAAAGAAAAAAGTCTTTAGTGGGGAAAAAAACATGTATGGTCCATTTCGGGAGGCACACCAAAATTGAGACCTCTTTCATGCAACATCACCTGAAATTTTTCGATATGTAAAAGACATAGAGGCAACTTTTACAATAGGCTTTCTGTCAACATATTGCTACTTTAATTCTTCGATAAGAGTTGTACTATGACGACAGTACTATTTTTACCTTATTATATTCAGCAAAGATAACTCTTAGCTATTTTGCTATATCTACCAAGGAAGTTGAGATATTGATATTAATTTAAGGTTTCGTTTATTTCACAGAAAATAACTTTTAGGAAAATATTTTCCTAATTTTCCGACATTCATTTCACGAAAAAAAAACAATAAAAAAATATTTTCCACCATAGAAAAAAGCACCTTCAAAAGTGGGGATAATATTTTTCACTTTTTTGAAAGTGGAAAATATTTTATGCTTCTTTATTTACTTTTAAATATCACGGCTTCTAACATTATGCCTCGACCTCACCCGAGACCTGGGGGCTGGCAGCCTATGACAATGAGCTCGTAGCCTTTAGAGGCGAGCTTAAGGTTTGCCTTGAATTGGCAAGTTCATGGTCTTGCCGGGAGCTCGTAGGAGGTAGCAAGACTTATGACCAGCAACATATCAATATATAACAAAAAAAGGAAAAAAATTAAAATCTATCTTTTATATTTTTCCTTAAGTTTCAAACGAACACCCAAAAATATTATCATTTTCCAGAAATACTATATTTTCCATGAAACCAAAGGAGCCTAAAGATCCATTTGTTTCATGCATAACAAGTAAATATTTAAAAAATAATCATTTATATCCCTTATAAAAATGAATGATCAACAAATATTTTCATCATTTATGCATATATTAGATATAAACTGTTATTGACGATGAGAACATTTCTCATCAAATAATTATTTCAGGCAATATGAACAATCAATCTTAAGAAATTATTTCCCAAATCGGTCGCTTTCCGTGAAACAAAAGGAACCTAACTATCTTCTTATTAAGAATCCTAGTTTTGCTTTTCTTCCTTTCATTTCGAGTTAAAGTTAGCTTTGTTATACACAAACAAATTGAAAGTGCAATTCTATTAACGTTTCAAATCAGTTTGGGAATTCTTATAAAACATGTCAATGTGAATCGCATTCCTAGTAAAAGTGAAACTCGGGTTCAGGATCAAAGAAATTAATTAAGCTCGCAGGCCGTTCAAATCGTAAGGATATCAGCTAGCCATGCAAGTCGGTGCTTGGCTTTTCAGGTCAAGGTCTAAGTCGTATCACATGGCGTTCGGATCGGGGAGATATGACTTGGCTATACAAGTCATTGCGTAGCTTCTGAGGTCAAGGTCGACGGCAATTGCATCTGATCCTTTGGACAAGTAATTATGGCAATGAATATATCTTTGTTTTAAGCTGAAGGAGCAAAGGAAGTTGCTTTTCTTCAGAGAGTTGAAATCATAAGGAATAGTGATAGATTTTCAGCTTTAACTTTTCCTGATGTTATTTGGTTTAAACAAGCTATGGCTTCAAAGCGCGATTAAGAAGAGAAGAAAATCAAATGATCTTTTTATATTATTAACGGCTATAACAAAGCATGTCTAGGTTAAAAGACTATAAGCAAAATGTTATTTAAGTATTGACCTATTCAATTGATGTTACTGTTAGTAGCATGAGTTTCTTCTTTCTAATGATTGTAAAGAATCGAGAGATTAAAGATTAGTTGTAATGTGATTACAAAATCTCATTCTAATCACTTTGTATGTTAGATCCTATCATCCTGAACATTGAAGTTATAGTGTCAAGATCCAACCAGATATTTCTTCTTCCCCCTCCCAAAAAAAAAATCTTTCATTTAACTCTATATATAGATCTTGTCTTGAGAAAACAATTACATATAAGAATCAATTTCGGTGACGTATCTAATACTATAATTTGATATGCGGTATTTGTCTCGTTTCTTATACATTCCTTAATTACCCTTTCCTAAAAATAAGAACCAAACCTCCTATTACAACCAATTCATTAAGCGACCATCAAATTCACGAATGTCTTATGTATTTGAGATGGGGAAAGGACAAGACCAGACGCTTTCTATATTTGACCATTTCCAAAACATTATATGAGACCGCAACTGCTAGTCGTTCCCTGGCAATGATACATGAAAAAAGGCAACTTATTGACAAATTTCATCAATTAATAACCTCAGATATTTCTCTTTCATAATATTGTTAGATTTCTTTTAATATACTGTTTGAAAATCCAAACTACCGACTTTATTGGATGACTTATGGATATATGATGTGCATCCCAACTCCTCGACTTGTCAACTGGGACTTCGAGTCTCATCATCACGATGTGCAGAATTTCACTTACCTCTCCGAAGATACTTTAATTTAGATTTGTCATTTTCTACTAAAGTTAAGGCACGAAATTCTTCGCATTGGCTTGCTTGCCCAAACAGCTTTAAAAACAATGAAATGCCTAGGTCCCAGTTATTAACTAAACTAGCAAGATGATGGTGCGTCGCACGGGTCTAAGACTATATTTGTTATATTACTTTGAATGTTATTGACCGATCGAATTTTCACAAATATCTAAGATTCCATTAGTTTAATTTATAATGAGAATGCTGACGTTCCCTTTTCTTACAAAAAATCTCGTCCCCAACACTTGATTGTCAATATATCTCAAAATATGATGGTCCCAAGCACCATAAACTTTCAAATTAAGCTTATGGATGACCATGGTTCTTCTTTCGACTATCTCCATCTATATAAAATAAGGTTTTTTCTTTTTCGATTTTCTTTTGGGTCAAGTAGCCGTAAACTCAACATCAGCTGGTCCTTGACACTTGCATGAGACAATTCAATGGCCATTCTCGCGTGTGACGAAGACTTTGTGCAGTGCGTTTCTCGGTTACATTTCCAAATGCCAAATTTATTCGACAATTTTCTTCTCGAATCTTTTGTCGCCACTCATCGTGAATAACACGCCATTGTGACTATGGAAGCCAGAGACTGGAGCAATCGAGTCAAAAAGAGCTGCTCTTTACTTTTCAAATAGTCTTGGAAAGGATTCTTAGGATTCTAGAGTTCAAGGAAATGTCTCTCCCTCCATGGCAAAACAAAAGTCTGGTCTGCTCTCATTATTTTGCCAAGACTTGAGAAGTCAAGCAAAATGGCAGTAAGCGTATGCAGCGAGAGATCGCAACCCCAAAACAGGAGAATGAGAAAGACGAAAATCGACAAGAGCAGTCTGGTGAGCTGTCGATTGTGAGCATCACGTGTTTCAAGATGGACGGTTTGTATTGTTCTGTTTTCAGACTATAAAGAATGATATGTAGCTTCAAGATAATTAACCAACTAACTTTCAAGAGGTAAAATATAAACTTCTTCGATTGTTGTGTTATAAAATTAAGATTTCTGAATAGGATTCCATCATATACTTTTAAATTAAGACAAGATATGTAACACGTTGATTTTTTTTTCTTATTTTCCTGGGAAAGAAAATGTAAATAATATGGATTGTAATTGCTACATATTTGCAGAGAATTATCATCGCAAAGAATTTATTTTTCCCTTTAATCTAGTACCCTTGTTGTATAATTTTTATTACATTTTCATAATTTTGAGGAACGTCCTATCTCGCTACCAACACGGTAACAAAGAAGCGCGATCATCATAATTAGTTAAGTGTGGAGAAGCTGGTCTAGGCTGGACTTCACCAAGATTCAGTTTTGACGAAAAGGCCGAGAACACCAAGATCAATGGGTTTGCCTGATAAAGTTCTCTTTGGGAAGTTCGGCCCTCCAACACATACATGGACGTAATGACTTTCAGCTTCATGACTTTAGTGGGGTTAGGACTTCTCATAGTGCTAAAATGGAGCCTATTTTAGTTAAGTGTTTGGCTTTAACCATGAACGTTTTAATACAGGTAGTATGGCAAGTCAGTACTATGATTGCATCTTTCCATGATAGAATCGAAAGTATATGATAGAAGCATATTGGGGGCTTGCAAGTTTCATCTCAATTGGGGAATACTTTGTTTGTAGTAACACTCTCCAAAAAAAGAGAGTTTCACTGAGTTATAAAGAAGACAAGCTAAGGGTGAGCAATGGTCCAGGGTCGACCCTAGATCAGCCCAACCCGACTAGTCCTAGTCGGGTTGTTAAGACGAATGGATCAGTCCTTGATCATGAAATCTCTAATCCGGTACTGTATGGGTTGGTCATCGGTCTTGGGATTTTGGGTTGGTCCAACCCAGACCAACCTGACATATACGTAATATAATTAAAAAATGAATCTGCCCTTTTTTTTTCTCAAGCCCATGAAAGAAGCCAACTTTTAGCTTTCTTATTCACGTGGAGCCCAGGACCAAGAGTAAAAGGCATAAGTCTCTCTTCTTGCCAAGCCCACGACCCATGAGCAGTTGGGGCCCAACTTGTACTTCTCTTCTGCTTTGCTTCTACTACAACAGAAGGCTGAATCATGCGTCCATCAACAGTTTCTGCCTTCCTCTATAGAAACTAAGCCCTAATTTGAGGAACTCCCAATCGGCGTTGCTCCTCCATCAAGATGCTCCTCCATCGGCCTCACTAGCTGCTCTCCACCCTTCGTCACCCTAATTTAGCAATCCCCCTGTCAATCCCGAAGACTTCCTCCTCCTCCTTTTGGCTTTTCTTTTTTCTTTTTACTTTCTTTCTGACTCCATGAGCGCAAGGCCCCTTTTCCAAGCTTCCTCGCTTCTCTCTCCTGAGCTCACCTGCTCCTTCTCTGCCCATGCTTCCCTCAAATCACAGGGCAGCAACCAGAGGAGATTTGCTGTCTACTGGGAGTTGACTGCGTGGGGGAAGAGATGAGCTGGGACGGGCTGGCTGCAGGCCCAGCTGGAGAAGGGGAGGAAGCTCGCGAGTAAGGGAAAAGTCCCGGCTCATCAGGCCCAGTCCGAGCCCTCCCCGTAGTTCTTTTCCTTTTTTTTCTTTTGTTTCTTTTCGTTTCTCTTAAAAGAGGAGAAATAGATAAATAAATAACTTCAGAAAATATATGAAATTCTTAAAATTTTAATAACAATTTCCTCAAAAGCTAGGTTAAAAATAAATTACCAGACCAACGAAAATTAGGTGTCAACACATTACCATGAGTGAATCTACTCATAAATTTAATGGCGGACATGCACTAGGGGACTTGAGCTCGTTGATGGAGTAGGTAAAAAGCACATCTAAAGTACTTCTAATGTACAATAAGTTTTCTCTTTGTCAAAAATAAAGTTAGCAGTTACTAGGCAGAACATAATACATATTACAAGACGAACGGAATTGAGTTCGGGAGCGGCGAAACACAACAAGTAGACCAAAGCAATCAGGCGAAGGAGTATGAAGGGCAATCGTTGAAATAACAAAATCAACATTTTCCTTGTAAAAGCCATATAAAGATGTTCCATATGCTCATTGATTTATATAGGGACTAGTAAAAGTGCGGGCGTTTATATAGAAATCCACATTAGAATTTCTTTTTGGGGGTTTAAATTGCCTTATTGCAAAGTATTTGGATATCAATCGATGGAAGCAATTATTGATACAATATGAAGAAATGGGAAACAATTATACGTGGAAGAGACCGACATTTCAAGGTTGAAGTACATGGCTGACAAGCATTGATAGAATATTTCTAAAATAACTAATTAGGGGTATTTTGGTAAGGGGGCTACTTTCTTGATATCATAGTAAACCCCAGTGAAAAGCCAAAGCAAATTAACAAGAAAACAAGAAGAGATCATATAGTCATCACAGATATCGGACATACAAAGAGAACATCATAAGGGTTCATGTATCTAGGATATAGTTTCTAGGCACTTACTTTGCACCATCAACATTAAAGGCAACTAAAGAGATTGCGATGTCTCATATTACAGAAATTTGGATAGACAACCAACTGTATCTTTATCTCGGCGATAAGAGCGACTGGTCTCCCTCCATTGAAGTCAGCTCCACGTTTGCTTCCAATCGCATCGACATGGGAATCGCACTCAAAGCACTGATCGATCCAATGTTAATACGATCGGTCTCTTCTTCATATTGCTGGACAACTGTGGGATTTCGTAGTGATCGTACTTGCTCCAATTCCATCGCCACTTCCTTCATTGTAGGCCTATGCCTTCCTTGAAGTCCTAAGCATCTTTTCGCCAAGTTGGACACCGCCATAATTTCCTCTTCCTCGCCATGTTCTAATACCTCCTTGTCAAGAATATCGAACAGATGATTCTCGTCCATCGAAATGATGAAGTACGAGGCTATATTTCTGCACTCTCCTGACGGTAGTTGAGAAATTGGCTTTTCTCCGGTTAGTAACTCGACAAGGACAACCCCAAAGCTATAGACATCACTTTTGTCGGTCAAATTGACTTGTTTGATAGTACTCAGGGTCAAAGTATTTGAAGGTTCCTTGTACTTTTGTGGTCAAGTGTGTTTGGTCAATGGGAATCGATTTGGAAGTTTCAAAATCCGCTACTTTGGCTCGATAATTTCCATCCAAAAGTATATTTGATGACTTAATATCCCGATGATAAATCGGTATAGCCGCATGAGAGTGCAAATATGAAAGAGCCCTGGCAACTTCATTGGCAATTCTTAATCGCATTTCCCAGGAGACCTGAAATTCTCTAGCTGGATCATGAAGACATTGGTAGAGAGTTCCATTGGGGACAAACTCATATACCAGAAGAGGGACTTCATTCTCCAAACATAATCCAAATAGCTTCACCACATTCCTATGATTGATTTCAGACAGAATAACGGCTTTGTTAATGAACTGTTCAACTTGTTTTATATCAATAACTTTGGATTTCTTGACCGCGATGATCGTTCCATCTATCAACATTCCCTTGTAAACAGTTCCTTGACCACCTTGACCCAATATTCGATTCTCGTTAAAATGATCCGTAGCCCTATCTAATTCCGTTGAGGTGAATAACTTGACTTTCTCCATGTGAGTGTCTTCAATAGAAAATAGGCGTTGTTGCAGCAGAAATCCACCATTACGTTCGAAGTATTTTCGTTTGAGTTTTGCCTCGTGCCTTCTTTTGATGTATTTGTACAGCCACCAACACAGGAAAAGTGACACTATTGTTCCAATAACCGTGCCCACCCCTGTGAAAAATAAAAATAAAAAGGTCAACGGGAATTGGTAAGTAACCAATTTCCCCTTCATCGTCAACAAATTAGCTTCCACTAATTTGAACTAGTGCGTTCGTGCTTCGAAGAGAGAAAGACAAAAGGGAGGACTCGCTCGACAAAATAACTCGAAAATTTTAAGCATCATTTATGGGTGAGAAACAAAGACTATGAAAATATAGGTAAATTCATAAAGTCTTAAATCAAATTTTAAGCTTTTCAATTGTGCTAATCTAGTCATAAATCCTTTGGCAACTTATCAATTTAGTTTTAAACTTTACAATTTTAATAATTTAATGTTAAACTTTTTTATGATTTTCCAATTTAACTCTAAACTTTTTAGCAATTTTATAATTTAATCATTCTAATCAATTTTGGCCAAAAATCGCTAATATTAACAATTTGTAATTTTATTTTTATTTTATGGATTTTATTTTGCCTTTCTTTTTTTTTCCTTTCTTCCTTTTTCCCTTCGCCTACTCAGGCGAGGGCTGTAGTTGCCAGCCTCAAGCAAGACATGCCCACACCTATTGTTGGCAAGGGCAAACCTCTTCTAGGTGGGCACGAGCCACCCTCACCTACCCAGGCAAGGGCAATCCTCACCAAGCCTAATGAGGGTGACCCTCTCTTGAGGACAAAGAGGGTGAACCCTCACTCAAGCGAGGGTGGCCCTCACTAGCCCAAGCCTAGGTTGCCCTCACTTAAGGCCAACAACCTTCTTTGGTGTCTGGCAATTGTTGGTAGAGGGGAAAATGAAAATAAAAGAAATTACAAAAATTCTTCATGTCGGTATCACCCGTATGCTCGTGCCATGTAGTATGGCTAAAGTGGCTATCTAATCAACGTCGATAGTACAATTGAAAGTTTTAGGATTAAATTAGCTTAATTAAAAGATTTATGACTGAAATTACCATCATCGAATAAATCTAGAACTTTTTGGGCAATTTCTAATAATAAAGAAACAAACAGAAGCACTGCAAATCCACAATTCAATCCATCACCTTCTTCATTTTACCGCTTAGCGCATTTAAGAAAAGGGAAGTCCAGGCAAAAAAAGAAGACGCTATTGAGCATGTACTTGGGGAACGCAATGAGTTGAGGCAGGACAGGGCAGGGGTCCCCGACTTATAGCAAGGACGTTCCCCACTCTCCTCGCGCGTCATGCGGGACAAGTTTCTTTATCCCATCACCATTCTCCCGATAATATCAAGTATAAAAAAAAATCAATAATCACAATTCATGATTGTAAGAAGATAGAAACGACGTAAAGAGGACTGAGAAAAGAATGTGTCACGGGCAGTGGAAAAAAGATAATACTGGCGTGCTAGGATTGTGTAAATATTCAAAGCTAAAGGCGTGTCAAATTTGTGATTACTCCAAAGTTATTTTTCTATTTTGGCACGTTTGGAATCTTGCGCCAGTCGTGCATAAACTGTGCATGTTTACAACAGTTGTGCCATACAAAATAGTTGGTGTCCATGTTAAAATTTCATGTCAAAATTAGCTAGATTGACCATGTTGACAAATTGTCAAAATTTTTATAACTAAACTGGCCAAACTAAAAGGTTTGAAATAAATTGACAAAACTTCAATAGATTATGACCTTTTTGAAAAAAAATTCCGCCACTCCAAGTAAAAATCAAAGAACTTACCAACCAAAATCTTCATCAAATGTGATGGTTTAGCAATGCACCATGGTTCATCTCCACCGCCCTTCTTGTTGTCCCCATGATAGCCCTTCGGACATGAACATGTATAACTCCCTTCAACATTATGGCAAATTCCCTTACATGGGCCATCAGCATTTTGGCAAATTCCCATACATGGATTCTTCTTTGGATCCTCACATTCATCAATATCTACGAAATTGGAACACACATTAAGTGAATTGATCTCCTTGGATCATAATAATACAAAGGACAAGTTAAAGGATTTTGATCTTATCAACGTACCCCGACAACCATTCACGAGGTAAGGATTGCCTCAATAACCTTCTAAATAAGTGCACTTGTACCCAAATCTGTTTTCGGCGTTGGTGCAATTAGTATTGTTGGTGCACATGTAACTCGTGTTGTTCTTCTTGGCATCTTCACATGTTTGATTCCCTACTGCCCAGTCGAGAACTACAGTGGACTCATTGAATTGGAAGTGCTTAAGATCGCCAACCGGAGAATTGGTAGAAGCCAATTTCAGAGACAAAGGCGTAGCTGCAAGGATTGAAATCCAGGACTCTGGCATGATTGACAAAGCTGCGAATGGAGATGTCGAAGTGGAAGGAGTTTCCAGGGATGCTTGTCTCGCAGCAACCGATACTAGAACACGGCCCATCGCTGACGTCCGAAATGTTGCCACATGAAGACATACACCCGAAAGAGAACTTCCCATCGCCGGATAGGAAGGAGGCCGACGTGTCGCAACCGACGGCGGTGAATTTGTTCTTGGTGCTGGATATGGGGAATTCAGCAAGGGTGAGCTCCGGATAAATGCTTGAACTCCCATCATAACCAGAAGAGTTATAGCAGTCTCGACCGGTCCAAGCGCTTACTCGCATCTCATGGTCCAATACAGAAATGTTGAATATCTGGATATGAGTAGTTCTATTTCTCATGTAAGGTACAGGATGGTCGGAAGAGTTGTCACAACCGACTATAAAAGATGGCCGATCGATGTGGCAATCAGAACTGCCGTCGCTCCGTCCAAATGGATATGGAATTTCGAGGTCTCCACAGAACCTCGGGCATCCAGGCTTCGTCATTGAATCATCATAGCTCCCGCTGTGCGATTGTAGTATGGACCCAATAAAGCCCCAAGCACCACAGCTTTCAAGAGAAGTTTGTGGATGAGCATGGTTCTTCCTTCAACTCTCTTCATCTAATATTGTTTTCTTTTGATGGGTTCAAGATATATAAGGAGAAGTAAGATGGGTTTATTTTCTTTTTCCTTTCGTTTTTCTTTTTTAGCCTAGTTCAAGCTGTGAAGTTAACATCACGCGCATGAGACGATTCAATGACAATTCCTCGTGTGACGAAGTCTTTGTGCCGAGCAGTGCCCGTTTACATTCCCAAATGAATGATTTATTTGACATATTCTTCTTAAATCTTTTGGGCTACTCATTGACAAAAACAAGCCCATTGTGGGCCAGAGAACTGGGGTTTCATTGTCACGGAACAGATGCTCTTACTTTTCAAGTAATCTGAAAAAAATCTTAGGATTCTAATGTCTCTTCCTCTGTGGGAACGAAAAGGTCTTTCTCCACGGGAAAATATCAAAAACGATTTAAATTTATTATAATCGTGTCAACTCAATCATAAATCTTTATTTAATCAATTCAATTATAAACTTATTATATTTATCCTAATTCAATCGATTCTATCAATTTTAGCTAATTGACGTAATCAATTGTTAATAATTATTTTTTCTAATCTTTTATATTTCTTCTTCTTCTTCTTTTTTCCTTATTGTTGGCCGGCAAGAGTCGTCGAAACTCATCGGCTTCTAGGCAAGGGCCGTGAAACCCTCACCTAGACTGGGCAAGGCTCTTCATGGCCACTGCCAAAGGTAACCTTGCCTTGGTCTCGCCGACCACGGGGAAGGCGGCCTCACCCACAGATAGCAAAGCCATGGCCGCCTTCACCGCGGCCGTGCATCACGACGCTTTTAATGGGAAACCATGGGCGAGGCTCTCCAAAACATAGCATTGACTGCAACTGCTAAACGTCACGGGCTATGACTGATGAAAAAGAAAGGCAATTTGTTTACCAACTCCATCAGTTAATAACCTTAGAAAATTTTCTTTATAATATTCTTAGATTTCTCTGTCAGACGTAGAGACAAATTTTATGAAGTCTCCTTGTCGACATATTGATACTCTAATTGTCCTATAAGAGTTGTAGGGTATAGTTCTATGATAGTACCATTTTTATCTTCCGGCAGAGTAAACTTGAAATATATTGCTATATCTTCCAAGGAAGTTGAGAAATTAATAGTAATCAAACTATCTTATTTATCAAGAATCCTACTTTTACTTTCTCTTCCTTTCATTTCGAGTTAAGTTAGCTTCGTCACACACGAGCAAATTAAATCCTCAGTGCAAGTCTCTATTCATGTTTCAAATCAGTTTGGAAATTCCTGCGATCAAGTGTAACATCCCGATGTGAATCGCGTTATTAATAAATGCAAACACAAATCATTAAAGCTCACACACCGTTCAAATCGTGAAGATATCAGCTGGCCACGCAAGTCGCTGCTTGGCTTTTCAGGTCAAGGTCAGTCTCGCGTCAAATGGCTTTTCATATGTTAGATCCTATCATCCTGAACATTGAAGCTATAGTGTCTGATCCAACCAGATCTTTCTTCGTGGGCACCCCCACCCCAAAGAAAAAAAAAACTTTCATTTAACTCTATCTATAGATCTTGTCTTGAGAAAATAACTACATACAATAATCAAGTTCGGTGACGTTTCTGATACTATAATTTGATTTGTGGTATTTGTCTCATTTTTTATACATTCCTTAATTACCCTTTTATAAAAATATCAAAAAACCAAACCTCCTATTACAGCCAATTCATTAAGTGAGAATCAGATTCATGAATATCTTCTATATTTGAGATAGCGAAAGGACAAGACCACGCGCTTTCTTTATTTGACAATTTCCAAAACATAATATGGGACCGCAATCACTAGTCGTTCCACGGTAATGACTAATAAAAGAAACTAAACTTATCGACAAATTTCATCAGTTAATAACCTTGAAATTTCTCTTTACAATATTGATAGGTTCCTTTTCATAGATTGTTCGAAAAATCCAAACTGCCGACTTAACTGGATGACGCATGGATATGTGATGTGCATCCCAACTCCTTGACTTATCAACTAGAGCTTCGAGTCTCATCATCACAATGTGCAGAATTCCACCTACCTCTCCGAAGAGACTTTAATTTAGATTTGTCATCTTCTACTAAAGTTAAGGCACGAAATTCTTTGAATTGGCTTGCTTGCCCAAATAGCTGTAAAACAATGAAACGCCTAGCTCCCAGTTAATAACTAAACTAGCAAGATGATGGTGCGCCACACGGGTCAAAGACTATATTTGTTATATTACTTTAAATGCTATTGTCCGATCGAATTTCCATAAATATCTAAGATTCCACTAATTTAATTTATAATGAGAATGCTAACATTCCCTTTTCTTATGAAAATATTGTCCCCAACACCTGATTGCCGGTATATCTCACAATATGATGGTCCAAGTACCATAACTTTCAAAAGAAGCTTATGGATAACCAGGGTTTTTCTTTCGACTGTTTCCATCTATATAAGATAAGTTTTTTTTTATGATTTTCTCTTGGGTCAAGTTATTGTAGTTATCGGCTTAGTTCAAGCCATAAATTCAACATCAGCTGCTCCTTGACACTTGCATGAGACGATTCAATGAAAATTCCCGCGTGTGACGAAGACTTTGTGCAGTGCGTTGCACTGTTACATTTCCAACTGCATGATTTATTCGACATATTTTTTTATCCAATCTTTTGTCGCTACTCATCGTGAAGGACACGCCATTGCGACTATGCGAGGCAGGGACTGGAGTACTCTTGTCAGGAACGAGCTGCTCTGTATTTGGAGCTAAACTTAAATGTGGGTCGGTTTCCTCGGCAATATGTCTCGTAAGTATTTGTTGTCGCCCTCCAACTTTTTGACTGCATTGATGGAGAGAGAGGATCAACGGTGCAGGGTGCTCTCATTATTTTGCCAAGACTTGAGAACTCAAGCAAAATAGTAGTAAGCGGATGCAGAGGGAGATCACAACCCCAAAACAGGAGAATGAGAAAGATGAAAATCGACAAGAGCAGTCTGGTCTGAGCCGGTGTTTGTATGCATGAAATGTGTTTCAAGATGGACCGGTTTACAGTCAAAAAATTATATTTTTCTGTTTTTAGACTTTGTACATTCGTTCTGAAAAAGAATGACATGTAGCTTCAAGATAATTAACCAACTCACTTCGAAGAGTTGAAGTATAAACTTATTCGATTTTTGTGTTATAGGTGAGATTTCTAAATAGGATTCCATCATATAGTTTTAAATTAAGACAAGGCACGTCACTGTATTTTTTTTTCTTTTTTCTGGGATAGAATTTTTAATTAATATTAGTTGTGATTTCTGTGTAGTTGCGGAGAATTATCATCACAAAGAATTTATCTTTCCCCTTAATCTAGTACCTGTGTTTTTATATTTTTT
Source organism: Melaleuca alternifolia (assembly GCA_019926035.1). Lineage (NCBI taxonomy): Eukaryota > Viridiplantae > Streptophyta > Magnoliopsida > Myrtales > Myrtaceae > Melaleuca > Melaleuca alternifolia. The sequence goes on along the minus strand of JAGKPW010000094.1, from coordinate 166,529 downwards.
TCTACATTTTCATAATCTTGAGGAACGTCCTATCTTGCAACCAGCGTGGTAACAAAGAAGCACAGCCACAGCTACCAAAAGTCATTTCAAAAACTAGTCTAAACCAACTACAAGCATAACAGTGCCGACTAATTGGATGACATATAACCCATTTACCATGCAGCCTAATTAATTCTATCTATTGTGTGAAAATAAATATGACGAATGTATATCTCCCTTTTGTCGAGCTATACACTTTCATAATGTGCATGACAAGGAAGATTCTGCTCCATGCAAATAATTAAGTATGGAGAAGCTGGTCTAGGCAGGACTTCACCAAGATTCAGTTTCTATTATAACATGGATTGAATAAAATTCCTATTATAATTGGCTTTTTAACTTATTTTTATATTTTATATATTATCGATGAATTAATTTGATGGCTATAAGGAGAAGTAAGATAAGCTTTTTTTCTTTTTGGATTTTCTTTTGGGTCAAATAGTTGTAGTTATCGGCTTAGTTCAAGCTGTACAGTTAACATCAGCTGGTCCTTGACACTTGCATGAGACGATTCAATGATGATGGACGCGTATTACGAAGACTTTGCGCAGTGCGTTGCACGGTTACACTTCGAATCGCATGATTTGTTCGACATATTTTTCTCGAATCTTTTGTAGCTAACCATCGTGAAGGACACGCCATTGTGACTATCTGAGCCAAAGACTGGAGTACTCCTGTAAAAAAAGAGCTACTCTTTACCTTACAAATAGTCTGTGAAAGGATTCTTAGGATTGTAGAGTTCAAGGGAATGTCTCTCCCCCCGTGGGAAAACATAAGTCTGGTCTTCTCCTTTCGCAGTCGATGTTTGCTAGATGGTAGATTGGTGATGTTACTTCTTTGTACGGGAATTTTTACATTTGGGGCAAAACTCAGAAGTCGATAAGTAAAAGGAGAAGACATGACCCTTCTTTTTGGGGCAAAATTTAAAAGTTGGTGGCTTTCCTCGACAATTTCTCATGCAAGAAAATATGTCTCATCCGTATTTGTTATCGCTCGCCAACTTTGACTGCATCATTGATAGAGAGAGGATCAAAGATGCAGGATGCTCTCATTATTTTGCCAAGGCTTGAGAGGTCCAGCAATTAGTGTTGAGTATAGACCAAACTAAGAAGCTATTCATTTGGGTCAATTCGGATTTGGATCTGAAAATCGAAACAGCACCAACCCCACCCAAATATAGAAGAAGAATTAGAACGAGAACCGCGGTGATTGGACCTGATCATTGCTGATCGAAAGGACTTGGGGAGTCCGAAATTGATTCTGGGAATTTTCTCAACCCGCATGTAAAGTTACAGGAAAATGCCAAGTCAAGGCGGTCCTTTTCCTTGGCAATTTATCATGTACGACAACGTCTCATCTAGAGTCATTTCCTGCCAACTTTCGTTGCATCATTGATAGAGAGTATAAAAGAGGCAGCGTGCTTTCATTATCCTGCCAAGACTTGAGAAGTCAAGCAAGTGCGGAGCGTGTGCAGCGGGAGATCACAGCCCTACAACGTGGGAAAGAAAAGGAAGCAAAATCAAAAAGAGCAGACTGGTTTGAGCTGGGGATTGCGTGCATGAAATGGGCTTCGCGGTGATTGGGTTTGTGCTCCCAAGTGTGAAACTTCAGCCGCATTCTGGAAAAGAATAACGCGGATCTTCAGAGTCATCAATCAACTAGTTTCAAAGAGATAACACTTTACATTGTCGTGTTACAAATATTAAGACAAGATGCGTCGCACTTAGAATTTTTTTTTTATGATTGCTGGGCTAGGATTTCTAATAAAAAATATGAATTGTGGTCGATATGTATGTGTGGAGAATTATCATCCCAAGGATTTTTTTTTTCCAAACATTTGTGGCACTTTCATAATTTTGAGGAAAATCCTATCTTTCTATCGTTGCGGTTGCAAAGGAATGCAGTCATGGTTACCAAAAGTCATTTTGGAGAAACCAGGCTAATTGAATTACAAGCATTATAATGTGTCTCATATTGGACCTTAGGCTCTGTTCGTTTAACGGAAAATGACTTCAGGAAAATGTTTTTCGAATTTTCTGGCGCTCATTTCACGGAAAATAAAATAGTCAAGGAAAATATTTTCTACCAATGGAAAAAAAAAACACCTTCAAAAGTGGGAAAAATATTTTTAGTTTTTTTTAAAGTGGAAAACATTTTCCATCTCACTCACCCATGGGTAGCCCAACTGGTTAGGGCGAACTTGGATTTTGTTGAGATATTAGGTTCAATTCTCTAGGGAAGCGTCTGTGATTTAAGTGAGGGGCCATGGTGGTGGGTTGTTTTGCTAGTCTCCCCCGAAGAATAGTCGAGGTGCGTACTAGCTGGCCCGAACACCTCGGTTACAAAAAAAAAACATATTATGTCTTCTTTATTTACCTTTAAATATCGTGACCTCTAACAGCGTGCTTCGACCTAGCTCGAGGCCAGCAAGCCGATAACTTTGACAAACAAACACTAAAATATTTTCAAGAAATACTATATTTTACGTAAAACAATCGGAGCCTTAATGTAAATGTAACATACCACACAAGTACTATACACCTTAATTAAATTTATTCACCCTTCAAATTTGTGTGGAAATTATTGCAACTAATTGTAACATCACTAAACAAATCGCTATACTAATAAAATCGAACCTCTCTATTGAGATTGGCCAAATTAGTAAAAGAAAACGATATAGATTATTTTGAGCTTTGATCCGATGTACAATATAATCCCTAAAATTTTAATTTATTCAATGTAGTCCCTAAACTATTATTAATTGTTCAATATTTGATGATGTAGATAATTATATGTTGAATTGGATTTTTTATAAATGATAAATCAAGATGTCCATCCTTTTATCTATCTGCTCTAGAAAAATAAAAATAGAAATGACGATGTTAACATGTCCATAGAAAATTTATAATGTGGACTATTATATCATGAAATGAGATTGTGTATAACTTTTTCTTCTTAATATTCAAACTTAATGGAATTTAAGGCACGTCGGGAAATTTCATTTAACTTGAATTAATGAAATAACAACATTAAACATCTTTCATACTATCTAGCAACTAGATTGAACAATATTGGACAAATTAAAAGTTTAGGCTTGACCCAAAGTTCAAAGATTATTTGTGTCATTTTTTTCAATTATTAAAGCTCACAAGCCACCTATATCGATTGAAAGAATTAATCAACGAAAAAAAAATTGTGAGATTTTATGAGACCACCTCCAATAGTTCAAAAAGATTAAGCTAGTAGGTGAATGTATGGTTTAAGATTTAATAATTTCATCACTCACTCTCACGCTTAGTTTGGTCATTTGGTCGAGTATTAAGCACCGATGTCTTAAATTAGGAAGGTAAATGAGATTTCTAAAAAATTAGATATTTAGATGAATTCATAATTTATTATTTAAATATTTTAACACTCACTCTCATGCGTAAACTGAATTTTGGCCTTAGCGTATAGCATGAAAATATGCGATTGGGAAGGCAAATAGATGGGTGGAAAATTCGACCTCATGACCTCTTAACTATGATACCATATGAGTTTCTATGGAACCATCGCCAACTATTTTAAAAGTTGAAGCTGGTATAAGAAGACATGATTTAATGTTTTCATTCTCTCTCATGCATAGTCTTGTCTAGTATTAAGCATGTACATATTTAACTAAAGAGATAAATGGAGTTTGGAAAAATTTGAACTCGGAGTTTCTACGGCCAACTATTTAAAAAGCTAAAAATGTTAGACAAAGGTATGATTTACTTTTTTAAAAATATTCTAACACTCTTCCTCAACTATGTGATTGGGAGGCAAATAGGGGTCTAAAAACTCGAACTCATGATCTTCAAGCTCTTATATCATGTGAAATTTTGTGAAATCACTGTCAACCGTTAAAAAAATTTAAGCTAGTCAATGAAGTTGTGATTTAATATCAAATAGTTCTATGGATTTTTATTATCGACAAAAAATTATTTTCATATATTTTCATGAATAATGAAAAAAAATTATTCATTTATTTTAATAAGCGATACAAATTTTTTCATCAAATGAACGCTGATAACAGGTGGCCATGCAAGTCGTTGCTTTGGTTGTCAGGTCAAGGTCAACTTCCTCTCGCAGGACATTCGATCGTAGAGATGCCAATCGGCTGTGCGATTCGTTGCCTTGCTTTTCAAGTCAAGGTCAACATCGTCTTGATAGAGGTGTGAGCTGGCTATGCAAGTCGTGGCCTTGCTTTTCAGGTCACAGTCAATCTCAATTTCATCTGATGCTTTGGGCGAAGGAACAGCACTGAATATATGATATTGTTTTAAGCTGACGGAGCCAGGAAAGTTGTTGTTCTTTAGAGAGTTGAAATCAAGTGAGATAGTGATGGAAATTTAATTTTAATTTTCCCTAATATTATTTGGTTAATTTCAGGTATGTCTAGGTTGACAAATTATATGCAAATTATTATTGAAGTGTTAACATAATCGATCGATGCTATTGCTAGTGCGATAAGTTTCTTCTTTCTAATTATTGTAAAGAATCAAGATATTAAGATAAATAGCAATGCGATCACAAAATCTCATTCTAATCACTTTGCTACTTGTGTGTTAGATCCTATCATCCTCTAGATCTTGTCTTTAGACAATAATTACATATAAGGATCAAGTTTGATGACGTCTCTAATACTATAATTTGATATGTGGTATTTGTCTCGCTTCTTATACTTCCTTAATTACCCTTGCATATAAATATCAAACCACCTATTAACACCACTTCATTAAGTGACCAACAAATTCACGAATTTATTATGGATACCGACTACGTCCACTCTATTCAGTGACCATTGAATTTATCCTTAATTAGTTCATTCTTTCTCATCGGATATAATCACTCGAAATTTTAGCAAGTGGCTCAATACTATCCTAATACAAGGGAATCTTGCAATTGAGACTAGACAAATTATTAAAGGAAAATGACATAAATGATCCCTGAATTTGATCTAATGTGCAATGTGATCCCTAAATTTTTTAAATATTTTTAATGTGATCCCTAAACTATTGATATATATTTGCTTTAGTCATTTTGTTTGCTCAAACAACAAATTAGACATTATTTGATTACATGAATAATTATATGCTGAGATGGATTTTGTAGAAAAATGATGAGTCAACACGTCCATATCTTTATCCTTCTACCTTAGAAGAGAAAAAATTAGTGTTAACATGTCCATCGTAATTTAATAACATAAATTATTATATCATGATGAGATGAATATATTGCGTGAATAATTTACATGTAACTTTTTCTTCTTACTATTCAAACTTAATGGAATTAAAGTCACAGTAGTAAATTCCATTAACTTGAATTAACGGAAGGGCGATACTAAATATATTAATATAATCTACCAACTAGGTTAAATCATATTGAACAAATTAAAAATTCAGGAACAACCCAAAGTTCAAGAGTTAGATCGCTTGTATTGATAATTAAAAATAATTTCATTACCAATAGCAATTTATAATTATATATTTTCATGAATGATGAATATATTTTTCATTGATTTATTTCTATAACCAATATAGATGATCATTTTTTGCAATATAGATTTATGCTTAAAGATAACAGCGGGCCATGCAAGTCGTCGCTTCGCTTCTGAGTTCAAGGTCAACGTTGTGTAGCAGGGAGTCCAAATTGTAGAGATATGACTTGGTCGTGCAGGCGAAATAAAATGAGTTGCCAGTCTTTGTGAAATAAAATGAGTGTTGTGTGCTAAACCCTCTTTATTTCTAGCATAGATCTAAGTCCAGTGCAAACAAAAGATGTTTCAAAAAGTTATAATGAATACAATATGTCCATGTTGAGTCCAATATGGATATTCGATCACAAGGCACAGGTACAATGCGTCTCTTAAACTCATATATAGTTCCTGACCTAATATAAATTTGGATAGAATACGATGTAGCCATCCTATAAACTCGATCCGTGTTTATATATATAATCGATTGAGCTTACAAGATAACTATATGAGAATCCTCATAAAAGTAAAAGAAATGAAGACGTCAATGTTGCGTTTGTTATAATATGAGCGAATCTTTATGGATCCTTAAAGATGAGTGAATCTACTCATAAATTTAATGGCGGACATGCACTAGGGGACTTGAGCACGTTGATAAAGTAGGTGAAAAGCACATATAAAGTACTTCTAATGTACAATAAGTTTTTCCTTTGTCAAAAATAAAGTTAGCAATTAATAGGCAGAACATAATACATATTACAAGACCAACGGAATTGAGTTCGGGGGCGGCGAAATACAACAAGTAGACGAAAGCAATCAGCTGAAGGAGTATGAAGTGCAATTGTTGAAATAACAAAATCAACATTTTCCTTGTAAAAGCCATATAAATATGTTCCATATGCTCACTGATTTACATAGACTAGTAAAAAGTGCGGGCGTTTATATAGAAATCTACATTAGAAATGTTTTTTTTGTGTGTTTAAATTGCCTTATTGCAAAGTTTTTGAACTATCAACCAATGGAAAGTAATTATTGATGCAATACGGAGAAATGGAAAACACATATGCGTGGAAAGAGACCAACATGTCAAGGTTGAAATACATGGCTGACAAGCATTGATAGAATATTTCTAAAATAACTAATTAGGGGTATTTTGGTAAGGGGGCTACTTTCTTGATATCATAGTAAACCCCATTGAAAAGCCAAAGCAAACTAACAAGAAATCAAGAAGAGATAATATAGTCATCACTGATATCGAACATACAAAGACTACACCATAAGGGTTCATGAATCTAGGATACTGTTTCTGGGCACTTCTTTGTACAATCAACATCATAGGCAAATAAAGAGATTGCAATGTCTCATATCACAAAAATTTGGATAGAGACAACCAAATGCATCTTTATCTCGGCGATAAGAGCGACTGGGCTCCCTCCATCGAAGTCAGCTCCACATTTGCTTCCAATCGCATCGACATGGGAATCGCACTCGAAGCACGGATCGATCCAATGCTAATACGATCGGTCTCTTCTTCATATTGCCGGACAACTGTGAGATTTCGTAGTGATCGTACTTGCTCCAATTCCATCGCCACTTCCTTCATTGTAGGCCTATGCCTTCCTTGAAGTCCTAAGCATCTTTTCGCCAACTTGGACACCGCCATAATTTCTTCTTCGTCGCCATGTTCTAATACCTCCTTGTCAAGAATATCGAACATATGATTCTCGTCCATTGAAATGATGAAGTACAAGGCTAGATTTCTGCACTCTTCTGATGGTAGTTCAAAAATTGGCTTTTGTCCAGTTAGTAGCTCGACAAGGACAACCCCAAAGCTATAGACATCACTTTTGTTCGTCAACTGACTTGTTTGGTAGTACTCAGGGTCAAAGTATCCAAAGGTTCCTCGCACTTTTGTGGTCAAGTGTGTTTGGTCAATGGGAATCGATTTGGAAGTTCCAAAATCCGCCACTTTGACTCGATAATTTTCATCCAAAAGTATATTTGATGACTTAATATCACGATGATAAATCGGTATAGCCACATCAAAGTGCAACTATGAAAGAGCTCTGGCAACTTCATTGGCAATTCTTAACCGTTTTTCCCAAGAGACCTGATATTCTCTAGCTGGATCATGAAGATATTGGTAGAGAGTTCCATTGGGACAAACTCATATACCAGAAGAGGGACTTCACTCTCCAAACAAAATCCAAATAGCTTCACCACATTCCTATGATTGATTTCAGAGAGAATAACGGCTTCATTGATGAACCGTTCGACTTGTTTTATATCAATAACTTTGGATTTCTTGACCGCGATGATCGTTCCATCTATCAACATTCCCTTGTAAATAGTTCCTTGACCACCTTGACCCAATATTCGATTCTCGTTAAAATGATCCGTAGCCCTGTCTAATTCTGTAGAGGTGAATAACTTGCCTTTCTCCATGTGAGTGTCTTCAATAGAATATAGGCGTTGTTGCAGCAGAAATCCACCATTACGTCCCACGTGATACGACCAAAGTGGCAATATAATCAACGTTGGTAGCATAATTGAAAAGTTTAGGGCTAAATTAGCCCAATTAAAAGATTTATAACTGAAATGATCATCTTCGAAAAAGTTTAGAACTTTTTTGGCAATTTCTAATAATAATAAAAACAAACAAAAGAACATGCAAATCCATAACTCAATTTATCACCTTCTTCATTTTACCGCTTAGCGCATTTGAGAAAAGGGAAGTCCATGAAAAAAAGAAGAAGCAATTGAGCATGTACTTGGGGAACGCGATGAGTTGGGGCAGGACAAGGGCAGGGGTCCCCGACTTAAAAACTAGCAAGGATGTTCCCCACTCTCCTTGCGCCTCATGCGGTACAAGTTTCTTTATCCCATGACCATTCTCCCGATAATATTAAATATAAAAAGAAAAATCATGATTGTAAGAAAATAGAAACCACGTAAAGAGGACGAAGAAAAGAATGTGTCACAGGCAGTGAAAAAGATAATACCGGCGTGCTAGGGTCGTGTAAATATTTAAAGCTAAAGGCGTGTCAAATTTAGCACGTTTGAAATCTCGCGCCGTAATTGGGGCAATCTCTACAGTTTGTGGGGTAAAATGAGGAAAGAATATAACCAATAGCACTTAAACTAGGAAATCTTTAGGAGGAATGAAGAATGAACAAAAGGCAAATCCATTTCTGTCAAATCTTGGCTACAAAATCCACTAAACATGGCTTTTCACTAATTGTATTTGGGACTAGGAACTAGGAAGCAGGGATATCCTCTTGGATTGATAAAATAGCCATCCCTTCGCGTACGTCTGTCTCCACCGATTTTTGCCAACACAAGCCCTCGGCAATGTGCCAACAGCGGCTCGTGCGACCACCACCTTCTCCCCCTTCCCCAACTTTTCTTTCTAAAGGTCATGAAGTACCTCCTCTCACGTGACAACAGATCTCCGGTGGCCTGAGACGTGTGACTTCCCTCCCATCGTGTACTGAAGTCACGCACGGCGTACCACAGATCTCAATCGTCGGGAAATGTTTTTACTTTCACTTGAAGCCCAAGATCACCAGTCAAAGGACGCTCTAAGAGTGCAGACATTGACATGGGGGAAATCAATCTATTTTTTAATTCTTAAGGAAGCTAAATTGTAACGCACTTTAATAACTCGTGATGTACTCAATCTTGGAAGGATATATAAAGTTCCATTTTGATTTCCTAAGTAAGGACAGAGGAAGAAAAATCGGGTGGAATTGTGAGTAGTAAATTTTCTTCTACACCGCAGTGCAAATAAATTATGTATTCTCTAAATCAGCTAAGACAATATATTTTTTGAATCAGGCGCTCTAGGTAAAATGAAAGAACTTACCAACCAAAATCACCAACAAATGTGATGGTTTAGGATTGACAATACATCCTTGTATATCTGCACCCCACTTCTTCCCATCACCATGATAACCCTTTGGGCATGAACATATGTAACTCCCCTCAAGATTATAGCACTCTACCTCTTGCCCACATGCATTCATCTTTGGATCCGCACATTCATCAATATCTACATAAATCAAACACGCTCATCAAATGTATCCATCTTCTCATATCATATCAGCACAAAGTACAAGAGAAAGAAAGTTGATTATATCAACGTACCATGACAACCATTCTCAAGGTAAGGATTGCCTCGATAACCTTCTTTACAAGTGCACTTATACCCAGATCCGTTTTCAGCATCAGTGCAATTGGTGTTGTTAGTGCACATGTAGATGTTCTTCTTCTTGGCATCCCCGCATGTTTGATCCACTATTACCCAGTCGAGAACTAGAGTAGATTGGTCAAATTTAAGCTGCTCAAGATCGCTAACTGAGAAGGTGTACGAGCCAATTTCGGCTACGAAGGTATAACTACAAGGATTGAAATCCAGGACGTTCTTGTGACTGTTAAAGCTGTTAATGGAGATGTTGTAGCCGAAGGAGCCTCTAGGGATGTTCATCTCGGAGCAACCGATACCGGAGCATGACCCGCTTTTGACGTCCCAAATGTTGCTGCAAAAAGACATACACTTGAAAGAGTACTTCCCATCACGTGCTAGAAATGAGCTGACGTGTCGCAACCGACGGCAATAAACTTGTTCTTGGTGTTGGATATGGGGAAATTAGTTAGGGTGAGACGCGGCTTCCAGCTCAAATTACCATTGTGCCCCTGAGCATTATAGCATTCTCGACTGGGCCGAGAGATCACTCGCATCTCGTGATCCTCGACAAAAATGTCGAGTATTTTAATGTTGCTACTTCTTTCATTCATGTAAGGTATTGGAAAGTCGGTAGAATTGTCACAATCGACAATAAAAGATGGGGCGTCGGTGTGGCAGTCGAAACTGCTGCCCCTCAATCCGAAGGGATATGAAATTGAGAGGCTTCCGCAAGTACTTGGGCAATCGGGCTTCGTCATCGAATCAGCAGCTTCTGTGATGTGATTGTGGGATGGAGCCAATAAAGCCCCGAGTACCACAATCTTCAAGAGAAGCTTATGGATGGCCATGGTTCTTCCTTCAACTCTCTTCAGATATTTTTTGTTTTTGATGAATTAATTCGATGGGTTCGGGGGATTATAAGGAGAAGTAAGATGGGCTTCTTCCTTTTCTTTATTCTTTTTCTTTGGTCAGGAAAGTGCAGTTAGTGGTGGACCGAAAGTAGTCGGGTCCAACAGTAAGTCAAGTTGTGGAGTCAACACCAGCTGGTCCTAGCCACTTGCATGAGACTCGTCCATGACGATTCCTCACGTGACGAATCTAGTGCAGGTCGGTGCCCTCATCAGAAGAACACAAGCCACCAAAATCCTTTCAAAGCAATTGATATCTTCAACAAGCTATGTGCACTATTCAATTCGTGCGTGCAAAGAAATTCCAGATAATTTTTCCCCAACAAGGTATATCTAGAATTTCTTTTATTTATTTTCAAAATAAGAATATTCAAATATTAATTATAGTGAATAATGTTTCTCGATGTTGTAAGTTTAATTTGGTTGCATCTTTATTAGTGATTTATTTATATTTCCTTGCTTAGTTTACCCCCATTTGATGTGCTAAATAGACCTTCGTGACATCCTATGAAGCACGGGCACGTTGCCCGTGCTCCCGTGTCGTGTCCGACACGTGGTCAACGCATGTTGGATTTTCCGACAAGTGGTCAACTTTTGCCCGACACGTTTGGACATGCGTGTCCGGAAGACAATGGAGGGTGGAATAGACAGCGAGGGAGTAGAGACGGGGCTGCAAGAGACGGTGAGCCCGTGACGGCGAGAGACAGCCAAAGAAAGAGCATAGACTGAGGCAAGGGCCGCCACTGTGATGCTGCAATGGATCCGACGAGGCTACAGCTGTGAGGGAGAAGGGCTAAAGGTGAGAGGAAGAGGAGAGGAAGGTGGTCATGCGGCGTCCGGCAAGGAAGGAGAAGAGGAAGGGTCATGCAGCAAGTGGCGAGGGCGAGGAGGTAAAGCTAGGGTTTTGATAGGAAACATCAAAAATAATTTTGGGGGGAGGGGAAGTGACAGGGACAGCCTGTCTGTCAGTGGTGACGAGGGAAAGAAAAATATATTGGGGGGAGGGGAAGAGAGTGCGGTGGACCCTAGTGGGGTTTTTTTTAATCAAAAAAATAAATAAATAAGATTGAAAAATAATTAAATAAATACTGAATTTGAATTAAATTAATTAAAATAAAATATTCATTTCATATATAACGTGTCACAACGTGTGAGAAATCTCTATTTTTAAGAAATGACATGTCAATGTGTCGTGTCGTGTCGTGTCGCGTGTCCGTGTCGAGTGTCGGTGCTACTTAGACGACATCATAGTGGAATATCAGCGGCCCAGACTATAACATCTCCATGACAAAATGTTGATGTTGAATAACGAAGAGTATGAGATATTATTTAAAAGTTATAATAATAAGTCAATAAAATATATCTTAATATGTGATAGGGACTATATTTTGAACATGATGCTTTCCTACAATATGCTAATTCGAACGGCAAATACGAACGCGATCACCCTGCCTTTTGAAAGAGAGAGAAAGAGAGAATAGTCGGTGGGAAAGTCTGCTGAAAAATAGGGAAAAGAAAGGAAGAAAGAAAGAGGAGAGGGCAGGGGGTTCGGCGGAAAAAGGGGAGGAGAGAGGAGAAAAGAAAGGAAAGAAAGAAAAAGAAGTAAGAAGAGAGGGGGGAGGAGAGAGAGAAAAGGTCAACCCATAGGGAAAAGAAAAGGAGAGAGAAGAGGTCAACGCATGGGGAAAAGAAAAGAAAGAGGAGAGAGAAGATAGGAGAGAGGAAAGACGGGAAATTCAAAAAGAAATGGGACTGTTATATTTTATATTTTGTTAATTGAATTCATACAACTAATTTTAGTCTGAAGTTATTAACACGAGCATTAGCAGTGCCATATAGAACAATCAACATTAGCGTAGATAATTTTTATAAATTAATTTTTTTTCTTTTTTTAACAATTCGAGCGGATGTTGTTGTCTGACCCTTGTGGGTCACAAGCGAGAGCCTACTAACCCTTACCAACCATAGATGAAGGCTAGGCCTCGCTAGTCGCAAGCAAGGGTTTGGTGCACCCTCGCCCAAACCTGGTCGGCCTTGAGCAAGGATCTTATTTAGCATTCTAGAAGAGGACATTTAAAATCTAATTTGGAGATTAAAGCAACCCAATATTGCAAGTCTCTCTCCCATTCCATTTAGAATTTCAAGTTCATTTTACGAAAAAAAAAAGAAAGTTTTTTGCTGGAAAAACAACATCAGCTTTTCCCCAATATTTTTTACATGTTCAGAACATAAATCTTTTTCACTATAAATATTTGGAGAGCCTCCCTCCATAAATATTCAAATCAAAACTTATAATTCCTTACTTGTCCATTGTAACTTTTCCCTTATTGCTGCATGTATTGTCAATTAAGAATAGATTTAAGGAAAATATCCACTAGAATTTGCAAGAAGCTATTGGGATTTCACGTAACAAGTATAGGCAAATAAACAAAATTACAGCGGAAGAAATAACCTGTACAGTATCTCCGAAGGGGTTGTTCGTGCGTTTTAATCAAAAATCATATCAACAAAAGAGTTTCAAGGAATTACCTTTCGTAGCGTGTCCAAAATAACTTAGTTCAAATGTTCTCGAGTCGAGCCCCACAATCGTCGGACCTCTAGTTCAAACACACCTTCAATTGCACGTCGAATGGATAAAGAACTTTCGCGGATAATCAACACTTCGATTGTGATAGCAATCTCGTGTAAATAATCGCCGCGTCTTTTACTTTAATTCACAGTAATCATCAATGAGAGGAGAACTATTCTACTCTCACGTAAAATCTCTCTCTGTTTTCTCTTGTTGAAGATGCACACAAAAAGAAAACTGCCAGCAACACAAAAGGGCACGTCCCTTTTTATTTTTCAACCAATACAATGGTCTGTTGACCGTGCGGTCAACAGACCAACAATGGACGTTGTCCACACACAGTCAATAGTTGACTGTGTGTGGGCAACCCTCTTTTTTTTTTAATAGTATTATAATTTTAACAATATATATATATATGTATTTATACATATATAATCAACACGTGCACACTTTCAGGCACATCATTATGTGTCCAATTAATCTACGTGCGTACATCACGTGTACGTGCGTATGTGATCAAAAACTTAAAATGAATCTCATTCAATATAAATTTTGTTCAACTTAATCTATTCCCATGAGTGCAAACACATTTGCAATGTTTTTCATTTTCCATTCAACGTCATCCTAATTGGATATGGTGTGTGACATTCCTAGGTTCATCACTAATCTAACAGTAAGACTAGCACTAACACATTAATGCTTTCAAGATAATTGATTGTCCCGATCAATCTCTTGGTCTTACAAACCATGATTGACATCTAGCAATATTTCATGGCTACCTAGATAGTGTGAATGTTTTGAGAACATAATGAACCTGTCAACACTGGCTACAATGTAATTCAATCCTTCTGTCATACTATGTCCCGATCGAACAAAGACCTTGGAAATATTTGTCAAGTCACCAATTCGATCATTTGCACAAATCTAATCGACATGCAATTTTACGAGACATAAACAGTTTATTCTTATTATAACCCCGGCCGACGATTTTAATGACATGTTACAATTAGATCGAATAGGACATCATTATTATTCCTTACACGTAATAAGGAGACAGATTCCATTTTGCACGCATGTGTAATTTCGTATGTAAACAATCCATGACCAGCAAGTACAAAGACGGATCAATGAACCATCAATATGCGTACTCGTAAATCATAGTCATCCGACACACAAGTCAACACTGTGCCTCAGATCTAAGGATTATTTACATAAGACCAAAGCATGAACAATTAGACATTGACCCCGCTAAAAGCTTCCATATTGCTAATTGTTCTATACGTGTCATGTTCAGTGAACTTGTTCGATACAAGCACTTGTGTTATAATTTGGGCATCTCAATACCAATGACTTGTGACTCCTCATTCCCTTAAGTATCCAATACTTAATGATGAAATTAAAACACACACCGGTCTCAACAAGATTATTAATTTCCAGTTAATAATCCATTGACCGGGAACAATTTAAAGATTCAGTTTAACTGTGTACTTGTCACACACATTCTCAACGTCTCAAGAATAGATACCGTCACAACTGATCTTATGGAATTATTCATCTAGCAATAATTGGACAAATGAATAAATACGTCTTTGCCATTAATTATAATATAATATTGAAAATACAACTTAAAATCCTAACATGTAACTATTATATGATCGCTTTAGGGCATACATCCAACAATCTCCCACTTGCACTAAAGCCAGTCAGAATGGTACTTCAACCCCATTTTATCAACATGTCTTTCAAAAATAGACTGAGGTAAGGCCTTCATGAAGGGATCTGCCACGTTATCCGCCGAGGCAACTTTCTGCAAGGCAATATCACCTCTCCCAATAATTTCTCTAATGATATGGAAGCGTCTTTGAATATGCTTGGACTTTTGGTGAGACCTTGGTTCCTTAGCTTGAGCGATTGCTTCATTATTGTCACAAAATAATGTGATCGGTTGCTCAATAGAAGGGACCACTTCAAGTTCGGAAATAAACTTTTTCATCCAAGCAACTTCCTTTGCAGCTTCAGAAGTGGCCATATACTCTGCCTTAGTAGTGGAATCAGCAGTTGTGCATTGTTTGGAACTCTTCCAACTAACTGCACCACTATTGAGTGTAAAAACAAACCCAGATGTAGATTTCAAATCATTACGATCTGATT
Source organism: Melaleuca alternifolia (assembly GCA_019926035.1). Lineage (NCBI taxonomy): Eukaryota > Viridiplantae > Streptophyta > Magnoliopsida > Myrtales > Myrtaceae > Melaleuca > Melaleuca alternifolia. Next base: position 151,182 of record JAGKPW010000094.1, on the reverse strand, counting down.
GAAAATCAGAATCAGTATAAGCTTCAACTTTATAATTTCCTTCTCCGTATGTCAAAAATAAATCCTTAGTTCTTCGCAAGTACTTAAGGATATTCTTGACTGCTGTCCAGTGTTCTTCTCCTGGATCAGATTGATATCTGCTAGTAATGCTTACAGCATGCGCAATATCAGGTCTTGTACATAGCATAGCATACATTATGCTTCCAATAGTGGATGCATAAGGTATCTTCGCCATCCGTTCTCTTTCTTTAGGAGTGTTGGGGCACATCTTTTTAGAAAGACGAATTCCATGCCTAAATGGCAATAAACCTCTTTTGGAATATTGCATGTTAAAACGTGCTAATATTTATCTATGTACATAGACTGTGAGAGGCCAATCAATCGTCTTGATCTATCTCTATAGATCTTGATACCTAAAAAATAGGTTGCCTCTCCTAAATCTTTCGTGGAGAATTTTTGCGACAATAACAGTTTAATCGATGATATCATCGGTACATCATTCCCAATCAAAAGTATATCATCGACATATAGGACTAGAAATGTAATTGCACTCCCATTAACCTTCTTATATACACAAGGTTCATCCGGATTTTTCATGAAGCCAAACGATTTGACTACCTCAGCAAAACGGATGTTCCAACTTCTAAAAGCTTGTTTGAGTCCATAAATGGATCTCTTAAGCTTACACACTTTTCGACCTTCACCATTGGATTCAAAACCCCGTGGTTGTTCCATATAGATGTCTTCATCAAGAAAACCATTTAGAAAAGCTGTTTTGACATTCATTTGAAATATCTCATAATCGAGGTGTGCAGCTATAGCCAACAAGATTCGAATGGATTTCAGCATAGCTACAGGTAAGAAAGTTTCGTCATAATCAATCCCTTCTTTTTGACAATAACCTTTCGCCACCAACCGTGCTTTGTAAGTTCCAACTTGACAATCTGCATTCATCTTCCTCTTGAAGATCCATTTGCAGCCAATTGGTACAATACCATCAGATAGGTCAGTTAAAGTCCAAACTTCATTGGAATACATTGAATCCATTTCGGATTTCATGGCTTCTAACCATTTACCAGAATTGATGTCTGACATTGCCTCCTCAAATGTGTTAGGATCATTAGGCTGATCACTATCATTCACAATAAATAATGGTTTAATAATTTCAACCAAGTGTATATAACGAGCAAGTAGACGAGATATTCTCTCACTCCTCCTAAGAGGTTGTGTATCAGAAGCTCCCACTGAATTAGAGATCGGTGTCTGAACTTGGTTATTAGATACTTCATTATTTTCTTCTTGTAAGATTATTTTTTGTCAAACACCACATTCCTGGATGAACTGATTCTCTAGAAAATAAGCATGCCTGCTAACTAAAATTATATGGTCGGAGCGAAAATAAAAATAATATCCAAGACTTTCTTTTGGATATCCAATGAAAAAACCTTGTTTAGATCTTGCCTCCAATTTTTCTGTTTTTAGCTTTTTAACAAAAGCTGGACAACCTCAAATCTTAATATGATTAAGATTAGGTTTTCTATTATGCCATATCTCATAAGGCATAGTTGAAACAGATTTGGATGGCACTCTATTTAGTAGATACATAGCTGTCTCAAGGGCATATCCCCACAGGGATATAGGCAAATCAGTGTAACTCATCATAGATCGCACCATATCCAATAAAGTGCGATTTCTTCTTTCAGATACACCATTATGTTATGGAGTTGCAGGGGGTGTCCATTGTGATAAAATGCCATTATCTTTAAGATAGTTTAGGAATTCAGTACTAAGGTATTCACCTCCTCGATCAAATCGAAGGGCCTTAATACACTTTCCCGTTTGTTTCTCAACTTCTGCCTTGAATTCTTTGAACTTTTCAAATGATTCGAATTTGTCCTTCGTTAAGTACAAATAACCATACCTTGAATGATCATCGGTAAAAGTTATGAAGTAAGAATAACCACCTCTAGCAGTTTCACCTGTTGGTCCACATACATCTGTATGTATCAATTCTAGTATATTGGCAGCTCTCGCACCACGTCCTACAAATGGCGCTTTGGTCAATTTTCCTAGAAAACATGCCTCACAAGTTGAGTATGGCTGAAAAGCGGATGGATCAATATATCCATAATTACCCAACTTGTTGATTATGTCTTCTCCAATATGACCTAATCTAAGGTGCCATACATACTTTGGATTTGGACTAGGTCTAGGGCGTTTATTAGTAATGGCATTTATATCATTATTAGATTGCTTATTGACATTGGTAATCGCATTACCGGACATTGTAATGGTATAAAGATTATTGGTTAGTAAACCTGAACCAACACATCTTTTATTATAATAAATAGAACATACATCATCAACAAAAGAAAATTCATAATTCTCTTTACTCAATCGAGGTATAGAGATGATGTTCCTAACAACATTCTTGTAATACAGACAATTTTTCAAAAACAACACATGTCTAGTAGGCAAACATAAACGAAAAGTCCTTGTAGCTAATGCAACAACCCTTGCTCCATTTGCAAATGTCAGAACAATTTCATTTTGCCCCAGCATCCTGCTTACTTCTAGATTTTGCAAAGACATGCAAATATGTGAGGTTGCAGTAAAATCTAGAATCCATGAGCTAGATTCAGCACTAACCATAAGATTAGTTTCAATAAGCATAGACACCATACCTTCGCAAGGTGTGTCCTTAGGCTTGAACTTCAAGCTAGCAAGGCACTTCTTACAGTTCCTCTTCCAATGTCCCTAGATACCACAATAATGACATTTCACTTTTTCAATCTTGGGTTTAGGTTGCATGGCGGCTTTTATGGGCTTCTTCCATTTCTTCTTTGAAACAATCTTTTTCTTTGAAGAAGAAGCACTAGCCATAGCCACGACATTGGGCCTCGAATTGTGCATTTCCTTCTCATAAACTACTAGCATGCTATGTAACTCAGCTAGAGTTTTCTCCATTTTATGCATGTGGAAGTTTTGGACAAAACCAGAGAAGGAATCGGGCAAAGATTGGAGGATCAAATCCACAGCTAACTCATCATCCATGACAATATTCAGTCTTGCCAACTCTTCAATGTGCCAAACCATTTTCAAAGTATGATCATTAACTGATGAACCTTTAGCCATCCTCATACGGTACAATGCTTTAGATATCTCATATCTAGAGGTTCGACCATTCTCAACAAAATATTCTTTTGAGTGCAAGATGATCGACCTAGCATTTTCCATATTCTCATACTTCTTCTGAAATTCATTATTCATTGATGCAAGCATGTATGACCTAACTTTTAAGTTATCATCACGCCACTTATCATAAGTGACACATTCCTCTTGGGTCCCACCATCAGGAAAAGAGCTTGGCATATTTTCATCAAGCACATACCCGATTTTTTCTAAATTAAGAACAATTCTCAAATTCCTCACCCAATCGATGAAATTGGGCCCAGTCAAACAATTCTTGTCAAGTATAGAAGTGAGTGGGTTTGTGGTCACCATTTTTCAGAGTAATATTATATTTCTGCAAAAATAAAATTGTTAGCCATTGTTTTTCAAAATGACTATTTCATCTTGGTCTTCAAATGAAATAGATGCTCCCACTAAATTTATATTCGAATCTCATACTCCTAGAAATGGGAAACGGCAATCTTTATTGGGTAAAGATTACTAGTGGGGATTGGAGTCCCACTTGTCCATAGCCCACCTCACCTGACAGTTATTGGTGTTTTATGAACTTAGTGAGTGAACCAACTTGTCCAACACATCTTATGCGAGTCTCAATCATAACTTCGGCCTCTAGACCATGAAGTCTCACCTAACAGTTATTGACTTCAAAATCATAGCTAAGTCTAACCCATCATCTCATGCAAGTATTGAAACACAAGCGATTCTCTCACCTAACAGTTATTGAAAATTGTTTGGCTTCAATCCCACATCATCATATGTATAATAGAGTGGTCTAATACAATAAATGACAATTGACCCCTATGTAACCATAGCCGGTCAATCAACCACTATTATATTAGATCAAAACCACGACGATGGAAGGCCACGAGTCCTAAACCCGTTTCAACTTAATATTCCTTAGTAAGGAGATTTGGGTCTTTCTTAATAGTCTCACTTTGCACATTAACCAGTTTAACATGCATAACAAAAACATAATAAATAAATAAATGTCACGTACACAATATTCATCATACGTGGTGATATATATAAACAGAATATTTATTCTACGTTATATATAAACAGAATAAATAAATAGAATATTTATTCTACGTGATGATCATGGAATTATGACTAAACAGGTCTCGCTTGTCATAGAATCATTGAACTCTTCTCTACGTAACAATTACAACAACATTTTACTCTACTAAAACATATTAAAATGCATCACGTGAAAAATAAAAGAAGAATAAAGTCCCAAATAAAATTCCAGCAAGCATCATATATTCATCCATTCATTAAAATACTGATTATATATTTTTCTATGAACCCCACCATTCATTACAAATCATAAAAGATTCGAAAGAAGCAAATAAATAGTTTCTGCATTGAATCAAATTCATGGCGACACAACTCAAACTGTGTTAAACAATCAAAATCGGTGAAACAGATTTCACGTGAGTAATTCCAAACGGTTATATTGTTGTCGCAATAGATTTTTATTTGTGAATCATTTTGCAGAAACTAAACAGAATTAAAAAACAAGTTTTAGATTTTTGATTCAATAAAACACACGAGAACGCCTAAGGATTGGCTCTGATACCACTGTTTTTCACGTAACAAGTATAGGCAAATAAATAAAATTGCAGCGGAAGAAATAACCTATACAGTATCTCCGAAGGGGTTGTTCGTGCGTTTTAATCAAAAATCATATCAACAAAAGAGTTTCAACGAATTACCTTTCATAGCATGTCCAAAATAACTTGGTTCAAATGTTCTCGTGTCGAGCCCCACAATCGTCGGACCTTTAGTTCAGACACACCTCCAATTGCACGTCGAATGGATGAAGAACTTTCGCGGATAATCAACACTTCGATTGTGCTAGCAATCTCGTGTAAATAATCGCCGCGTCTTTTACTTTAATTCACGGTGAAGATGCACACAAAAAGAAAACTGCCAGCAATACAAAAGGGCACATCCCTTTTTATTTTTCAACCAATACAATGGTCTGTTGACCGTGCGGTCAACAAACCATTGCAATGGTTGGTTTGTTGACCGCACAGTCAACAGACCAACAATGGACGTTGTCCACACACGGTCAATAGTTTACGGCAACCCTCTTTTTTTTTAATAGTATTATAATAACTATTATTATAATATTAACAATATATATGTATATATACATATATAATCAACACGTGCACACTTTCAGGCACATCATTATGTGTCCAATTAATTTACGTGCGTACATCACGTGTGCGTGCGTATGTGATCAAAAACCTAAATTGAATCTCATTCAATATAAATTTTGTTCAACTTAATCGATTCTCATGAGCACAAACACATTTGCAATATTTTTCATTTTCCATTCAATGTCATCATAATTGGATATGGTGTGTGACATTCCTAGGTTCATCACTAATCTAGCAGTAAGACTAGCACTAACATATTAATGCTTTCAAGATAATTGATTGTCCCGATCAATCTCTTGGTCTTACAAACCATGATTGACATCTAGCAATATGTCATGGCTACCTAGATAGTGTGAATGTTTTGAGAACATAATGAACCTTCAGCACTGGCTACAGTGTAATTCAATCATTCTGTCATACTATGTCCCAATCGAACAAAGACCATGGAAATATTTGTCACGTCACCAATTCAATCATTTACACAAATCTAATTGACATGCAATTTTACGAGACATAAACAATTTATTCTCATCATCCCGGCCGAGGATTTTAATAACATGTTACAATTAGATCGCATAGGACATCATTATTATTCCTAACACGTAAAAAGGAGACAGATTCCATTTTGCACGCACGTGTAATTTCGTATGTGAACAATCCATGACCAGCAAGTATAAAGACGGATCAATGAACCATCAATATGCGTACTCGTGAATCATAGTCATCCGACACACAAGTCAACACTGCGCCTCAGGTCTAAGGATTATTTACATAAGACCATAGCATGAACAATTAGACATTGACCCCACTAAAAGCTTCCATGTTGCTAATTGTTCTATACGTGTCATGTTCAGTGAACTTGTTCGATACAAGCACTTGTGTTATAATTCGGGCATCTCAATACCCAATGACTTGTGACTCGTTATCCCCTTAAGTATCCAATACTTAATGATGAAATTAAAACACACACCGGTCTCAACATGATTATTAATTTTCAATTAATGATCCATTGACTGGGAACAATTTAAAGATTCAGTTTAACTGTGTACCCGTCACACACATTCTCAATGTCTTAAGAATAGATATAGTCACAACTGATCTTATGGAATTATTCATCTAGCAATAATTGGACAAATGAATAAATACGTCTTTGCCATTAATTATAATATAATATTGAAAATACAACTTAAAATCCTAACATGTAACTATTACATGATCGCTTTAGGGAATACATCCAACAGAAGCATGTTACAGAGGTATGTCAATAATGAAATTACCAAGGATGGAAGAGAGAAATCTGAACATACAATCATCTATAAAATGCATGAGATATTTCAAGTGTATAAATGGTGACCTGTAGTACACATGAACTTCATTGCGCAGCACTTTCTGTTTGGCAAAACCAAACCACCAACCAATCATCACTCCAACAAAACCTAAACCCATAGGAATCATGAAGCAAGCCTTTTGGTGAATGTTGGTCTTGGTGACTTTCATTTGTAATACTCTTTCACTCTCCCAATATTATGAAACCCTAATGCGTGATTTTCTTCTTTTCTTTTTTAGGCTATTGATCTCATCTTGTTAATTTTGTTAAGAGGTTTTTTTTTTCCGTTTTATAAGCTAACGCAAGGCTAAGGGAGTACAAGGAATGCCTCTACTTGCTCAAATTTGTCATTCCTTTCCTTTGTACGAATGACACATGCTATTTCAAAATAAACATATCTTGAAAAGAGAATTGAGAATATACTGAATTTTTTTTTCCCTTTTTAGGTGAGCCATCGATTGTGACAAGAGTCAGAAGCATCATGCCAACGAGACGCTGATTGCTTCTTCCAATGTCAAGGGGCCAAGTGGGCACTTTGCGATCCGAGGACACACACATGCTCGTGCATCGGAGGCGTATTCATTGATTCCTCTAATGTTGATATCAACATTCCTAATTAGTCAGCGTGCGAGATCAAACTTTTGTTGATGTCTCTCAATAATCAAATTATCAATAAACTGGCCTGATGATATAACTTTGCATGGGTCCTCATACTGCCTTTGATTTTTTCGGCCTTCCTATATAACTTTAATTTGAATATGCTTTATATGATCTGAGATTCATTCAAACTTCCTAATTCGCTAATACCGTAAGAACAATGTACCAGAAATGTTGAAATATGAATAGCTACTTTGTCTGATTTTTCCTCAAAAAAGGGAAATAACGATGTCTTGATGCTATCATCATAATATAATTCTACGTGATGACCACATCATGCGTAAAGCCAATCATTTGATTTTTTACGTTATGTTTTCTGCTTCTTCTTTTCAATCTTTGACTTAGAACTTTGATTTGTTGTATTAATTTCTTAGTGAGAATTAATTTTATTGAAAAAATCAAAGCGTCAGAATTTTTTGAAAAAGCAAACAAAATTAAGAAAGAGCCTTAAGAAACCATATACTTTTAATCGCAATTCAAGAAACTTTTTAGTGGCATACATATTGGATGGTCACTCGACAGTGACATAACTTAGTGAAAATTGTTTACAATGATATAAAAGACACTAGATCGCACGAGTAATGTAACTAATTGCTTCTTGGCCGGTAATAATAAGAGATTTTAAAACCCTACTTGCTTAATAAGGCGATTAAAGTGAAATAATTAACTAATTATTAAATTAAGTTCTTGCACTGAGATTGACGCTTTTGAGCATTTCTTTATTTTGAATGACCAATATAAAATATACGAACATGAAACACGAATTCCACATGCTATAAAAAAATTACAACAAGTAAAAAGTGAGATGAGTTTGCTTGACAAAGTACTCTTTGGGAAGATCGGACCTCCAACAAAGTTCTCCGCAGACATGGACGTGATGACATTCAGCCTTATGACTTTAGTTGGGCTAGGACTTCTCATAGTGCTAATGCGGAGCCTATTTCAGTTCAGCTTTCAGCTTCAACCATAAAGGTTTCATCACTAGGTAGCATGGCAAGTCAATTCTTAAATTTCATTTTTCTTATAATTGAAAGATATAATATAACAGAAATATATTATGGTCGTACCCTGACTTATAAAGAAAAAGAAAAGTAATAGGAGTATGTCTTTCTTTTTTCATTTTCATACGGCTAATATCTGTATATATAGCTTAAGCCTAATTTTCCCCGCCTTTGGATGGGACGACCGGAGAGGCTCGGACCGGCGGCGGAGTGGCTGGAGGACGATGGGCGGCGAAGCAGAAGCGGCTTCGGGCGGCGTCATCCTCGTCGGAGCAGTGGTGAGAGGTGAGCTGAGGGCCGGGGAAGACGCCGGGGACGGTGGCGTGAGCTGCTGGGCAAGGCGGACGGCGATGGCGAGGCCCCAACCAATGGCGGGCAGCGGCTGGTCGGTGGCCGGGCAAGGCGGCCAGCTTCCGGGAAGCGCTGGAGAGGCGTCGAGACGGCGCGAGACGAATTCGGGAGTTGGCGGCGGCGGCGGCTGAGACGCTCGAGCAGCGGCTGTGGACGAAGGTGGAGCGCCGGTAGCGAGCGGTCGTGGCGGAGGGGCTGGGAGACGGAGCTGGAACCGCGGGGAAGGGGGAGTTGGCAGCGAGCAGGGCGGAGGGAGACGCTGAGGACGGTGGCCAAGGTAGCAGGCGGGGCGGCTGAGCTGAGGCGGAGCTCGGGCGGCGTTGGAGCTGTGGCGGAAGCAGAAGGCCGAACCTAAGAAGCAGAACGAAAATGGCGAAGCTGCCCGCGAGAAGGCGAAGCTGCCCGCGAGAAGAAGAAGTCTCGGCCAAGAAGGAAGAGAGAGAGAGAGAGAGAGAGAGAGAGAGAGAGAAGAGTCGGTGAGAAAGTCAGCAGAAAAATAGGGAAAACAAAGGAAGAGAGAGAGGGAGAGAAAAGAAAGAAAACGAGAGGAGAGGGCAGAGGGGTTCGGCGGAAAAAGGGGAGTGGAGAGGAGAGAGAAGAAAAGAAAGGAAAGAAAGAAAAAGAAGAAAGGAGGGGAGAGGAGAGAGAAGAGGTCAACGCATCGGGAAAAGAAAATGGATAAATATTAGGTGGTCTGGGACCACGGTCAGCGTGGTCCCGACCACCTAATACTTCCTCGAGAGAAAACAGGTCAACGCATGGGGAAAAGAAAAGGAGAGAGGAGAGAGAAGAGACGGGGTAATTCAAAAAGCAATGATGCTGTTACAATTTATATTTTGCTAATTAAATTCATATAATTAATTTTAGCTGAAATTATTAATATAAGTATCAGTGATGCCATATAGAACAACCGACATTAACGTGAATAATTTTTATAAATTAATTTTTTTTTCTAAAAAGTCCATCGAATGTTGTTGTCTAACCCTTGCGGGTCACAAGTGAGACCCTACTAACTCTCACCAACCATAGATGAAGGCTAGGCCTACTAGTCGCAAGCAAGGGTCTGGGTGCACCCTCGCCCAAACCTCACCGGCCTTGAACTAGAAGAGGTTATATAAAATCTAATTTTGAGATTAAAGCAAATCAATATTGCAAGAATATTGCAAGTCTCTCTCCCATTCCATTTAAAATTTCAAGTTCATTTTACGAAAAAGAAAGTTATTTGTTGGAAAAGCATCATCAGCTTTTCCCCTTTATTTTTTACACGTTCAGCACATAATATCTTTTTCGCTATAAATATGTGGATAGCCTATAATTTCTTACTTGACCATTGTAACTTTTTCCTTATTGCTGCATGTATCATCAGATAAGAATAGATTTAAGAAAAATATCCACTAGAATCTGCAAGAAGCATGTCACAGAGGGATGTCAATAATGAAATTACCAAGGATGTAAGAGAGAAATCTGAACGTATAATCATCCATCAAATGCATACGATATTTCAAGTGTATAAATGGTGACCTGCAATGCGCGTGAACTTCATTGGGCAGCACTTTCTGTTTGGTAAAACCAAACCATCAACCATTCATTACTCCATCAAAATATCCATAGGAATCATTAAGCAAGCCTTTAAGTTGATGTTCGTCTTCCTCTTGGTGAGCCATCGATTGTGACAAGGGTCGAAGCATCATGCCAGCGAGACGTTGATTGCTTCTTCCAATGTCAGGGGGCCTGGCAATCTGCGATACGAGGACTCACACATGTTCATGCATCGGAGGCGTATTCACTGGTTCCTCTAATATTGATGTCAAAATCCCTAATTAGTCAGCGTGCGAGATCAAACTCTTGTTGATGTCTCTCAATAATTGAATTATCAATAAATTTGCCTAATCATATGACTTTGCATGGGTCCTCAAACTGCCTTTGATTTTTTTCGGCCTTCCTATATAACTTTAATTTGAATATGCTTTATATGATCTGAGATTCATTCAGACTTCCTAATTCACTAATATGCTACGAACAATGAACAAGAAATGTTGAAATATAAATTGCTGCTTGATTTGATTTTTTCTCAAAAAAGGGAAACAACGGTGTCTTGATGCTATCATCATAATATAATTGTACGTGATGACCACATCATGTGTAAAGCCAATCATTTGATTTTTTACGTGTTATTTTCCGCTTCTTCTTTTCAATCTTTCCATTCAAGCATTTTGACTTAGAACTTTGATTTGTCGTATTAATTTCTTAGTGAGAATTAATTTTATCGCAAAAAATCAAAGTGTCAGAATTTTTTGAAAAAGCAAACAATTTAAAGAAAGAGCCTTAAGAAATCGTATACTTTTAATCGCAATTCAACAAACTTTTTAGTGACATGCATATGGGATGGTCACTGGGCAGTGACATAACTTATTGAAAATTGTTTACAACGATCTAAAAGACATTAGGTCGCGTGTGCAATGTAACTAATTGCTTCTCGGTCAGTAATAATAAGAGATTTACAAGACCCTACTTGCTTAATAAGACAATCAAAGTGAAATAACTAACTAATTATTGAATTAGGTTCTTGCACGGAGATTGACGCTTTTGAGCATTTCTTTTTTTATATAAAATAATATGATACATGAATTCCACATGCTATAAAAGAATTACAAGTAAAAAGTGAAAAATGAAACACCCGTATACGGCGGAAGAACCCTAAAGTAGCTGTAAACTGCTTCCTATTTTGTAAATTCTGATTCTGGTAATAACCACAAGGTTACCAGGAACTCATAAGCAAAACCATCTTATTAAAAAAAGTCCATATCCATGTCTAACAGCAGACATGTCACGTAAGGCGGCCATCATTCATATAAGTAATTTTAAGTCAAAACTTATCAAATGGATTGAATTGGCACAAATGTAAAAGATGTAAGATTCAATTGGCTAAATTTTCAAGATTCATGACTGAATTGGAAAAAATACAATAATTTTATGAATTTTGGACAATATTCCTTTCCATTTTTTGCAATAATATTTCATTTTCCGATTCAATATATTCTTCAGAGCAATTATACTCTTCAGACATGGACGTAATGACATTCAGCCATACGACTTTAATTGGGCACTTTTGCTGTGTAATTAGTATCCAAAAGGATGTTTGTCGACTTGACTTCCGGATGAATAATGGGAATGGAAGCTGCGGAGTGCAAGTACGAACCTGAATTTGAAATTATGAACGCCATGAAAGTTATTAACTTTTATTTGAAATTACCAAACATGAATTTGATTGATGTACCCACATTCCTCAAATTAAGATACCAATCGTTTTTAGTTACTTACAAACTTTTTATCTTGCTAGGTTTTTAAAAATACTAGCATTTCTATATACTTTCAAGATTACCAATTAGTGTGGTTACCAAAGTCTTCGTAGTTACTCGCGTAATATTCCAAATAACCACCTCAATTTGACTAAAGTACAGAAATTAATCAAATTAAGATACCAACTAATTATAGTCACTTGCCAACTTTTCATCTTTTGCTTTATATTGAGAAGTATGAACGTTTCTTTTTTACTTCCAAGATTATCTACTACTTTTAATAATCTGGCAACATTTAGTCTTGTGGTTATCAACGCCTTTGAAGTAATTTGGTATGTTGACATGATATACGTTGGTATTGTCGCGACCTAATTGAACCTCAAGGAAAGGGTAATACGCAGATTTAGAGCTACTGCTCGTAAACAGATCAGAATTAGCATTCTTAGAAGACGGCTTGAACATATCGTCTGATCATAATCCAACTCGATTCATCAATTACGAGCACGGACTCTCCCAAGCCCATATTTCGCGTGACATTCGAACATTTCGATTTTAAAGTTATTTAATAATCTATATATTTCTAGGAGTTGTCACCATAACCAGACACCTTATAACATGCAAGAACGAGATTAGAACTCGAGCGAATTGGAGAATAGCGAGTCCCGGTTCGGTTAGCCTGAGACATGGCGAAACAGGGGGTATTCAAGTAGCATACGCTTACCTGGTTCTAGACATGTCACGGCGGAGAGTCAGTGGCCGAGCTCATGCGAGGGTGATTTTTTAGGACGAGTGGCTCGATGCTGGCCTTTCAAGTACCGCCTAATATGCTTCCAATTTCCTCCCGTTTCCCCCTATTTTCTTCAGTTTTTCTGCCTCCTCCCCCCTCTGCTCCCTCCTCCACTTTTTGAGAGGGAGAGAAGGGAGATGGGCACCGAGCGGGGCCGGGAAGAAGGGAAGCTAGGCTCGTAAGGGTAGAAGGCGTGCACGCGCGGGTGAGGACTGCTTGAGCACGGGCCGAGCTCAACCGACCCAAATCCTTCTCTCTCTGTTTTTTTAATATGATAATATTTTTAACTCAATTTTTTATATAAAAAATGAATTTCAATTGATGATTATTTTCTTTATAATAACCTAAAAACAACTTACCAAACCGGTAAAATTTAATGTCAACAAGTATGTCAATTAAATTAAGGTTGGTCATTTTGAATGAAAGTCAGTAAATTCAGACGTCTTTATAAGCACAAGTAAAAATGTTGATATATTATGAAAACAGTTGGTCATCTTCGAAGTGTTAAGAAATGTTAGTATTTTTCAAACCGAAGTAAAATAAAACGTTGGTAAGTCACTAAAACTATTTGGTATTTTAATATGGCGATTTTTGGTACGCTGGTCAAATTAAGAAAAAATCAATCTGGGCTTTAGCAAAGAAAATATACATAAAAGAAGAATCAATTGCAAAAAGAACAATCTCTAGGATTGCTGATTAATCAATTGCAAAAAGAATAGATGATCAATATCTTCCCTTTATCGGATAAACTCAAGATGAGCCGAATAGAGTAGATTCAAGATGACCAACCTGTTAATCGACCTGATCAGTAGCACTTGCTCTCACTACAAAAAAACTGTTTTTTCGCTACGGACAATTGGCCACGGACAAAAATCCGTCACAACTGGCCACGGATATAGCGACGGAAAAAATATTCCGTCGCACACTGGCGACAGTCACAAATCCGTCTCCAACAGCCACGAAATTTGCGACGGTTCCACAAATCCGTCGCCAATTTGCCACAGACAGTAGATCCGTCGCTAAATCCGTGACTAAATAGCAGCGGATTTAGCGACGGCATTGCGTCGTCGCTCTTTAGTGATGGAAATGGGGACGAATGTTTCATCCGTCGCTAATTAGCGACGGATATATTTCCGTCGCAAAATCCGTCGCTATTTGCCGTCACTCTTTAGTGACGGAAATGGGGACGAATGTTTCATCCGTCGCTAATTAGCGACGGATATGTTTCCGTCTCAAAATCCGTGGCAAATAGCGACGGAATTTGCGACGGATTGAGATTCCGTCGCTAATTATCGGGTTTTAAAGCACAAACTCTTTTTTCCCCCTGTTCAGTATATCCCTTCCCCCCGCCCGAGTTCTGAAGCTTCAAACCCTACATCGACTAAGGTTTGTCGATCGTCGCTCGTCGCCCATTCTCTTGTAGTCCATCTCGTCGCTCCTCGCTTCTCGCTCCTCCTCCGCCGAAGGCTTTGTCTTGCCTTTCTCGACGACGTCCTTCGGTTGAAACCCTAGCTGAGTTACAATCCGTCGGCGACGCTAGTCATTCCTCGCCTCCCTATCCATCTCGGCCGAGAGTTGATTGAGCATGAGGAAACCCTAGAAATTGCGAGGTCAGTCTTCTGAATCGGGTAATTCTAGTCGATATTGCTCTAGTTCTTATTTTAGTCGATGATTTGTAACGAAGGCTCCTCTCTTCCACGCGATCTACACCGAAGGCCGCCTCTCCTCTCATCCACGAAGGCCGCCTCTCCTCCGCGCGAGGTAACACACTCTCTCCCTCTTTATAGCATATCGTACTTTCAATCCATTCAAAATAAATAAATTTTACCGATTTGTAAGTACCTGACCAGTTTGCCTAATGAAATGATATTCATTTTTAGAATGTCTATCTCTTGGTTTTGCCTCGGAAGTGATTCGTAATCTGGTGAAGGGATATTGTTGTAAATCCTCTAAGAAATGAGTCAGGTGTGGTGTTGTGGACTGCGTGTTTGGACTGATTTTGCCGGTCTGTGTTGGTCCTATACTTGAACTGGGCTTGTTTCGTTTCATAGTTCGATCTTTGTATCCGAAGTTTCTGCTTATTTTTAGAATAAAGTCCTTGGAAGCATTGTCTATTGCTTTGGACTTTGCTGCACCAAATAGCTTGTTTGCATTATCATTGGCTATTCATTCTTTTCGACATTGTGTGGATATTGGAAACTAAAGTTTGATTGAATCTGCAACTTGCTTGTTTACAGTTTGATGCTTGATATTGCAATTGTTGAACTGACATGCTCTATGAATTTATTAATTTTAGACAGTAGTTGGTGATCTCTTCACCCTCTAACCATTCAAAGAAAACGAATCTCAAGGTATTGAAACATATCCTTCCATTACAATTCACCTCAATTTCAACTGTTATTCTATTCATTGTTGGCTGAAGTGTCATATAGTTGACATTTTACTCGAATTTGTCTCACCTTTGTACAGCGATGATGTATAGACGCCGTGGAGGTCGTCGTATAACTGGTGGAGTACGACTGCATGTTGATTCCCCTTCCCCTTCCCATCCTTCAACTGCCTCGTCCCCTTCTCTTTCATCTTCCCTAGCACTTTCATCTAACCCACAACCACCACTGCATGATGCTGGACAACGTGCACACATTGGAACCTCCAATGACATTGCCCAACGTGGCCACTCTCGTATCTCCTTTGACCCTTTACACTCGAATACTCAAAATACAACCAATGCAGAAGATACACGAGTCGTCATAAGCCCATATGGAAATTCGTAAGGCCTCCATTTTTTTAAACTATATGTAATATTTAGGACTTTACGTGTCCGAATGTCAATTTAGTTAACACTGCCCTTTTTTTTTTGCAGATTTTCAGATACTTCAACTGTCAGAGAACTTAATAGTATAATAAATGGTTTTTGGTGGGGGCCATATACTACGTATAGTAGCGCTCCAGATGTAGTGAAGGAAATGTGGTGGAACGAGTTCAAGGTAAGTTTTATCCGTCACTAATTCGCACAAACTAAGTTCGTTTACATAAGGCGAGAATGTTTTCCTTCTTGATTGCAGCGGCAATTTAGGTGGGCTGATGGGCAAGAGGCGGAAGTTTTCAGAATTTTTAAGAAGAAGTGTGGTGATCACCTACGAAATGTCATGAACAAAGCGAAGTCGAGTGGGAAGAAGCCACAATTTATTCCAAATGAAAATTGGACAGAGATTAAAAAAATTTGGGATACGGAGAAGCACCAGCAACTAAGCCTACAAAATAAGCTTAATCGAGCTTCTAATTGGAGTGAAGGGTCGGCGACATATGCTGGGGGCTCGATCAGTGTTGGAGAGCACAAAAAGAGAATGGTAAGTCAAATACACATGTTGTAAGTTAATTACTTTCATCGAATAACTTATGTTTAATGTTTGTAGGCAGCCGAATTGGGGAGGGAACCGACATACACCAACACATTTGAACGTGCATTTCAGAAAAAAGATAAGAGTTGGACCAGTGAACGAGCTCGAGCTATTAAGGTTTGTAATGTCTTCAGATAATTGTAAGGAAAGTATAATGCTTTTACATATTGTGATTCTAATTATGAAGATGAGGATATATATATATATATATATATATATATTTCATGTATATTTATCCTTGTAGGAAAAGTATGAATCACTAGCCATGTCTGTCCCTAGTGTTGGTGATGGTGATGGGGGTGTTCCGGATGAAGAATCAGTGGATAGTATGGACCTATGGGTTGAGGCATCGAGTGGGATAAAAAGAGGAAGAATATTTGGGATGGGCTCCTTGTCAAGGGAATACACACCAAAAACAGTTGGAACTTCATCATCTGGTGTATCTGGTGTAGTTAGTTTAAGGAGGACAGCACATGAAGAGCAAATGGATCGAGAAGTTGACCAACTAAAAAGGCAACTTGCGGAGAAGACGAAGAAATGAGAACTGTCAAACAACAATTGCAACTCATATTGCAACACTTCAACATCCAAAACAATGAGGTTCCTCTTGTACCTCCCACTACTAATCTAGGCGATGAGCATGCGAATGATGATGCTGATGCTAATGAATAGGTTCTAATCTCTAAATCTAGTTTCTTCTTTTACATCAGAGCATGCATGAGAATATTGAGCTGGCTTATGTGCATCAGTGACGTTAATGACGAATGTTTGCTTAAAATGTGAACTTTTGGAGTCGAAAGTTGTTTTGGTCATACGCAAAAGGTGTTGTAAATTCTAAGGTTGCAGCTTTCTTGGATTAAAGTTTGAAAGAACTTGTGGCGGGTACAAGTCTGATTTCATCACTTTCAGGTGTAGGAATAGAAGACCAGTTGACCGGTGACAGTGAACTCCCTTCAAAATGGTATAGTGGAAGACTTGGATTTTGGTGAGTTAACGTTATATTTTCATTGGCACATTAGTCATTGTTCTATTGAAATGAGATATTGATTGTTTGCTTTTGTTATGTTTTTGCAGGATTGAAGCTAGAGAGTTTATGCTTTGGTGGCCATTTGAAGGTGTTGTCTTTTTCGTAGTTCATAAGAATGGTTTTTTTTCCATTTATCATCTCGGTTATTTGTGAGATGTTGGATGAAATGGATAGATAGTTGTTCGTTAGTTCGTTGTTGTGTTTTGATATTTGTATCTTTTTTATGAGATATTGATAGTTTGTTTCCAATGTTCAGCGAATGCATTTTTTTTATCAGGTACATAACAACAAATAAACGTCTACCAATTATTATTATCATGTTTTGCATAAATCTGCATGCAGTTTCTTTTATTGTTAAAAAAATTTCGATGCGGAAGATGATAACTAAATGTTAATTGGACTTTTGTTATGTAAATTTATCGGTCAATTTCACAACGAACTAACGAACAAAATAGCTAAAAGAAAATAACAAACATTGGCTAAGAATTTACCGCCGACGAAATTTTTTTTCCCTCGTTTTGGGTAAATTGTTCGAAGTCAGCTACGGAATATTATGATATTCCGTCGCAGATTCGCTACGGAATTTAGCGACAAAAGATTTCCGTAGCAAACCGATTATGCGCCAATCTAGCGACGGATGTTACTTCCGTAACCACTTAGTGACGGGTTTTGTGACGGATTAATCCGTCACAATCGGTTTAGCGACGGAATACTTTCCGTCCCTAAATTTGCCACGGAAAATGGCGACGGCTATAATACGTCACTGAAATAGCGACGGATACAGCTTCCGTAGCGACTAGCTACGGATGTAGCGATGTTGTAATCCGTCGCTGTATGTTTTGCTACGGACCATATCCGTCGCTAAATTAGTGACGGATTTTGCGACGGAAAAATCCGTCACTGAATCCGTCACAAAATTAGTGACGGATTTTTCCGTCGCAAAATCCGTCACTAATTTTGTGACAGATTCAACGACGGATAATTTCCGTAGCAAAATGGCGATGGATCTTAACATTTTCCGTCGCTAAATGTTGCGACCATCCTTTTGCAACGGATTTTTTTCAGTCACAAATTCCGTGGCAAATTTGTTTAGCGACGGATTTTTCGATTTTTTCCGTCGCTATTACCGTAGCGAAAAAACAGTTTTTTTGTAGTGTCTAATGTGATAATTACTATAATATCCACATATATGCTACGCCACATAATAAATTGCTCTAATGGGGAAAAAGATTCATTCAAGCTGGACGTACGACATCCTCGATCATACAGAAATATGCACTTTCATGTCATTTTAACTTCGGTAAACTCAAAGAAATAGAGCTCCCAAGTCTCAAAAGCATCACCAAGAAACAGTAGAAGGAAGAAACCGTACTCACATCCTCTTATTCTGAAGCTAAGCTATACTGCATTCACAGAAACACCTATAGAACCTCTAAACTGACTATATTATAATGCCAGACTTTCTAGAGTTTTCTTCCACGCATAGAGACCGTTTGATGAACTCGTTTCAATGTGAAAGAGCCAGATGACTAGAGTAGTCAATGGAGACCTAGGGCAACCATAACATCCAACACAACGCACCCAGATTTGTATTGATGACCTATTATTTTCATCTCCCAGTACTACTAACTAGTGGTATGACATGGTTTTTCATGCTATCCATGGGCCCAGTATTTGTGAGCGCAATACTATTCATGTACACGTCGGTCTTCTCTCCTAATAAATCAATCGTCTCTTCTGAGTTCACATCGATACCATTGACCCATGGATGGTTAGCCATTGCTCTAACTCCCTCCAATTCCGTTGTTACTTCCTTCATGGTTGGCCTCTCCTCGCCTTTTATTCTCAAGCATTTCTTTGCAAGTTTGGCAACTTCCCTCACCTGCTCATTGTTTCCTTCGTTTGTAATAATCTCACCAACAATGTGAAACAATTTGTCCTTCTGCAATGATGAAAGGAAGTACATTGCCAAACTCCTCTCTTCTTCAGTTCGGTCAAAAGAAAGCGCCTTCTTTCCTGTCAATAGCTCGACTAGTACGACCCCGAAACTGTAAACATCACTCTTTTCTGTCAATTGGTTTGTGAGCAAATATTCAGGGTCTAAGTATCCCAATGTTCCCTGAACCATAGTTGACAATTGAATTTGATCAAGTGGGACTAATCTCGAAGCTCCAAAGTCGGACACTTTTGCGGTGTAACTAGTGTCCAAAAGGATGTTTGTCGACTTGACATCCCGATGTATAATGGGAATGGAAGCTGCGGAGTGCAAGTACGAGAGGACTCCTGCAGTCTCCGAAGCGATTCTCAACCGGGTCTCCCAAGACAGCCTTGATGAGTTGTTTGGATTGTGAATGTGGTCGAAGAGGGTTCCATTGTTGACAAACTCGTACACCAATAAAGGCACCTCTGTTTCCAAACAACATCCCAAAAGTTTGACCACATTGCGGTGATTAATCTGAGATAGCACAATTACTTCATTGATGAACTGTTCGATTTGGCTCATCCACAAGCTTGGACTTCTTAACTGCAACTACCATATTATTTGGCAAAGAACCTTCGTAAACAGTACCGTATCCTCCTCGTCCAACTCTTCTGTTCTCGTCATAATTGTCAGTGGCCATCTCTAGCTCTTCAGCGCTGAAAATTTTCGTGGCATTTGTGGGTCTTCCGCTTTCATGTAATTGTTGCTGCAAAAGCAAACCACCATTTTGCGTGAAGTACTTTCCTTTGAGCCTGATGAGCTTCCTTCTCTTGTGTCCCAAATACAGAAAGCCAATGCCGAAAAGCAGCATTGTTATGCCCACAGCAACACCTGCATACATCAGCCGTTTTTTCAGAATAACTTATCATATGATTTACTGCACAATAAATCAATGCACTATGAAAAGCGGCCACGCATTCAAACTTCATGCAAAATTATATCGTGAGGTTTCCTTGAAAAACTTAGTATTTTTAGGAAAATTTGAGTTTAAATTACGACAAAGGATTTGGCTAAGCTAATCTCCAAACAAGGAGAGAAAAATAGGGACAATTGTCCCGATCTACAAAAATTTCATTTTAATAGGTTTAATTCAACATGAAAGAACTTATAAAGAATAAACTCAAACTAACTACAAGAAGATTTATCTTTTACCATGGTCCTACAGTATACATGCTTGCAATTTTCTAGGTCACACGCAATCAAAGCCTCGTCGTTTAAAGCATACGTCTATAGAGAATTGTTCATTAACTATGCATGAGTTTAAAGCTCCATTTGTTAAGTGGAAAATGAATTATTTGGAAAAAAATTTCCTAAAATTACTTATGTAGTTAAAATACTTAGTTTATCATTCTTTTGAGGGCCTTAGTTTTGTGTGGTTTACAGTAAAAGGGGCATTCTTGGCAATTAATTTTGTAAGTTGTATACTCTGATCTCCAAAAACCCACGCTTGAAATGTATGGTCAGCATGTCTCCGATCTTAATTTCGTGATGCGCTTTATTATGAACCTCGTATTATCTAACTACTTAATGATTAGACATAGTTCACTAGTTAGTTCTGGCATCGTTTTGCCATTCCCGATAGCATCATTAACATTTACTGCGACCCAGGAAAGTGGCTGACCAAGGGCCTGGCTAACTTCTGTTTCTATTCTCTAAAACATAAATTTCTGTTTTTTTTTGTTTGTTTTGAGGAACAAAAAAAGAACAGAAACGTGTTCGTGATAAAAGAACAAAAAATCTATCTTTTTTATTCCCGGGAACAAATTTGGAACAGAAACAAAAAGTAGAAAAAATTTATTTCTTATTCCTGGAACACTTTTTAAAAAACAAAACTTTATGAATCGTACCAAACACATTTATCTTCTTTTTCTATTTCAATAACAGAAACTTTGTGTAGTTAGCAAACTCCTATTTTACTAAAAAATTGTTCCGGGAAATAGAAATAGAAAAGAAGCATTTCTCAAAAGAAACTGTTCCCCAGAACAGAAACGTTACCAAACGCACCCCAAATCACTGACATGTTCCAAGTTTTCTATATATCTATATGATGACTTGTGTGATTTTTCTGCTTATTCAATCCCACAAATTTACGTGTCCCGCGCTATGATTTTACGATTAGTAGCACTGAAGATAACGCAGTTACAAGTCATACAATACTGATGTAAATCTTCTCGAGGTGATCTCAATATGTGGAAAATGTATTAACGTTTACCTATAGCCCAAGGAGATACTTTTAGGGCAGAGACATCGACAAGAGTGAAATTAATCCATTTTTAGATTTCAAGAAAGCTCAATTGCTATGTAATTTGTAATACGTAATTTTCTTAATTTATTACATAATCTCATTTATCTTTTGCGGAGAAGCTTCGGGGTGAAGGATATAGAAAGTTCCGTTTTGAACTTTTTCTAGCGAGGAAATAGTGAAAGAAAAATCGATCCAAAATATGAATAGTTAAGTTTCTCCTAGACCACAAAGAAATAAATTTTCTATCCTTCAAGTCAGCTAGAGGTGGTCTGTTTTCTAAGCTATCACTCCAAGTAAAATCAACGACTTACCAGCCAAAATCTCCATCAAATGCGAGGGATTAGCAATGCATCCTTGTCCATCTTCATTGCCCTTCATGCCATCACCATGATAACCCTTTGGGCATGAACATGTGTAGCTCCCATCAACATTATGGCAAATGCCCTCTCACGGAGCATCGACATTTTTGCAAAACCCCCTACATGGGTTCTTCTTTGGATCCGCACATTCATCAATATCTACAAGAATTAAACTCACACAACACATATTATATCTGCTCGGATCATATCGATACAAAGGACAAGTTAAAAAATTGTCGATGTTATTAATGTACCCAAAGTTCAAGAGTTAAGTCGCTTGTATCAAACAAATAAAAAATAATTTTATTACCGATAGCAATTTATATCTATATATTTTCGTGAATTTGAAGATATTTTTCTTTTATTTATTTCTATAACTGACATAGATGATTATTTTTCTCAATATAAATTCATGCTTAAAGACAACAGCGGGCCATGCAAGTCGTCGCTTCACTTCTGAGGTCAAGGTCAACGTTGTGTAGCAGGGCGTCCAAATTGTGGAGATATGACTTGGTGGTGCAGGCGAAATTAGATGAGCTGCCAGTCTTTGTGAAATAAAATGAGTGTTGTGTGCTAAACCCTCTTTATATCTAGCCTATATCTAAGTCCAGTGCAAACAAAAGATGTTTCAAAAAATTATAATGAATACGATATGTACATGTTGAGTCCAATATGGATATTCGATAACAAGGCACAGGTACAATGCGTCTCTTGAAGTCATAAATAGTTCCTGACCTAATATAAATTTGGATAGAACACGATTGAAGCCATCACCCATAAATTTGATCCGTGTTTATTATATGATCGATTGAGCTTATAAGATACCTATATGAAAATCGTCATAAAAGTAAAAGAAATGAAGGCGTCAATATTGTGTTTGCTATAATCCGAGCGAATCTTTATGGATCCATTAACATGTATGAATCTATTCATAAATTTAATGGCGAACATGCACTAGGGGACTTGAGCTCGTTAATGGAGTACATAAAAAGCACATGTAAAGTACTTTTCATGTACAAACTCGGATCGCCTGACCGCGCGTCAGGGCGGTCAGGCGATTTGGACCGTTGGATGGGGGTGCCCCCCTTCAATAGGGGGCTTTTCCCCCATCCAGTGGCCCTTGCGTGCAGGGAATCCATTTCCGTAATGTATAATAAGTTTTTCCTTTGTCCGAAAAAAAGTTAGCAATTAATAGGTAGAACATAATAAATATTACAAGACCAATGGAATTGAGTTGGGGTGCGGCGAAATACAACAAGTAGACCAAAGCAATCAGCTGAAGCAGTATGAAGTGCAATTGTTGAAATAACAAAATCAACATTTTCCTTGTAAAAGCCATATAAAGATGTTCCATATGCTCACTGATTTACATAGACTAGTAAAAGTGCAGGCGTTTATATAGAATTCTACATTAGAAATGTTTTTTTTTCGTTTACATTGCCTTATTGCAAAGTATTTGGACTCTCAGTCAATGGAAATCAATTATTGATACAATACGAAGAAATGGGAAACAAATATACGTGGAAAGAGACCAACGTTTCAAGGTTGAAGTACAAGGCTGACAAGCATTGATAGAATATTTCTAGAATAACTAATCAGGGGTATTTTGGTGAGGTGCTACCTTCTTGATATCATGATAAACCCAGTGAAAAGCCAAAGCAAATTAACAAGAATCAAGAAGAGATAATATAGTCATCACTCATATCGGACATACAAAGAGTACATCAAAAGGGTTCGTGAATCTAGGATATTGTTTCTGGGCACTTACTTTGTACAATCAACATTATAGGCAACTAACGAGATTGCATATCACAGAAATTTGTACAGACAACGAAATGTATCTTTATCTTGGCGATAAGAGCAATTGGTCCTCCTCCACTGAAGTCAGCTCCACTTGTGTTTCCAATTGCATCGGCATGGGAATCGCACTTGAAGCACGGATCGATCCAATCCTAATACGATTGATCTCTTCTTCATATTGCCGGACGAATGTGGGATTTCGTAGTGATCGTACTTGCTCCAATTCCATTGCCACTTCCTTCATTGTAGGCCTATGCCTTCCTTGAAGTCCTAAGCATCTTTTCGCCAAGTTGGACACCGCCATAATTTCTTCTTCCTCGCCATGTTCTAATACCTCCTTGTCAAGAATATCGAACAGGTGATTCTCGTCCATCGAAATGATGAAGTACGAGGCTATATTTCTGCACTCTCCTGACGGTAGTTGAGAAATTGGCTTTTCTCTAGTTAGTAACTCGACAAGGACAACCCCAAAGCTATAGACATCACTTTTGTCAGTCAATTGACTTGTTTGATAGTACTCAGGGTCAAAGTATCCAAAGGTTCCTCGCACTTTTGTGGTCAAGTGTGATTGGTCGATGGGAATCGATTTGGAAGTTCCAAAATCCGCCACTTTGGCTCGATAATTTCCATCCAAAAGTATATTCGATGACTTAATATCACGATGATAAATCAGTATATCCACATCAGAGTGCAGATACGAAAGAGCCCTAGCAACTTCATTGGCAATTCTTAACCGCATTTCCCAGGAGACCTGAGATTCTCTAGCTGGATCATGAAGATATTGGTAGAGAGTTCCATTGGGGGCAAACTCATATACCAGAAGAGGAACTTCACTCTCCAAACAAAATCCAAATAGCTTCACCACATTCCTATGATTGATTTCAGAGAGAATAACGGCTTCATTGATGAACCGTTCGACTTGTTTTATATCAATAACTTTGGATTTCTTGACCGCGATGATCGTTCCATCTATCAACATTCCCTTGTAAACAGTTCCTTGACCACCTTGACCCAATATACGATTCTCGTTATAATGATCCATAGCCCTGTCTAATTACGTTGAGGTGAATCACTTGCCTTTCTCCATGTGAGTGTCTTCAATAGAACATTGGCATTGTTGCAGCAGAAATCCACCATCACGTTCGTAGTATTTTCGTTTGAGATTTGCCTCGTGCCTTCTTTTGATGTATCTGTACAACCACCAACACAGCAAAAGCGATACTATGGTTCCGATAACCGTCCCTGTATAAATAAAGTCAATGGGAATTGGCACGTAACCAATTTCCCCTTCATCGTCAACAAATTAGCTTCCACTAATTTGAACTGGTGCTTTCGTGCTTTGAAGAGAGAAAGACAAAAGGGAGGACTCGCTCGACAAAATAATTGGAAAATTTTAAGCATCGTTTATGGGTGAGAAACAAAGATACGATCAAATTGTTAAATGCATAGAATATGAAAATATAGGTAAATTCATAAAGTCCTAAATCTATTATACGATGGTTAAGTCAATTTTAAGCTTTTCAATTGTGCTAATCTAGTGATAATCCTTTGGCAACTTATCAATTTAGTTTTAAACTTTTCAATAATGCTAATTTAATGTTAAATTTTTTGATGATTTGCCAATTTAACTCTAAATTTTTTAGCGATTTTGCGATTTAATCATTCTAATCAAATTTGGCCAAAAATCGCTAACATTAACAATTAACAATTTTATTTTTAATTTGTGAATTTTTTTTGCCTTTTTTTTTCTTTCTCCCTTTTTTTCTTCGCTTGCTCAAGCGAGGGCCATAGTTACAAGCCTCAGGCAAGACATGACCACCCCTGGGTTGGCAAGGGCATACCTCTTCTAGGTGGGCATGAGCCACCCTCACCCGCCCAGGCGAGGGCAATCTTCACTAGGCTTAATGAGGGTGACCCTCTCTTGAGGCCGACAAGGGTGAACCCTCGCTCAAGCGAGGATGACCCTCGCTAGCCCAAGCCTTGGTTGTCCTCACTTGAGGCCAAGGACCTTCTTCGGCATCTGGCAATGGTTGGTAGAGAGGAAAAAAGAAAATAAAAGAAATTCAAAAAATTACAAAAATATCTTCATGTCGTTATCACCCGTATGCTTGTGCCACATAATACGGTTGAAGTGTCGATCTAATCAACATCGGTAGTACAATTGAAAATTTTAGGACTAAATTAGCCTAATTAAAAAATTTATGACTAAAATGACCATTGTAGAATAAATCTAGAACTTTTTGGGCAATTTTTAATTAAAAAAGCCAAATAAAAGCACATGTAAATCCACATTTCAACCCATCACCTTCTTCATTTTACCGCTTAGCGCATTTGATAAAACGAAAGTCCAGGGGAAAAAAAACGAAGAAGCAGTGTGATCAATGTACGGAGAAAGAACTCCCCATGTAAACAGAAGCCGCAACAGTTGTAAGCTTAATGCAAGTACTGTACTATAGTCTTATTTATCAAGAAACTAGGCAGTTCAGCGACTATTTGAGCCTAAATTAGCACAATTAATTTTGGTAAGTAATTATCATAATATGATTTTGTTAATATCATTAAGCCAATATGCCTAACAAGGAGAACTTAATAAATTCCTGTCTAGCAGATTTGTAACAGAGTGACTGTCTACATCAACATTCGGAAATTTTACTATTGACACCCTTTTCTTTCTTAGAGAAAGCTATCTTCTAATAGATATCAATAGTCTTCACCATAAATTTTCAATAGAATACCATTTGCAAAAATCTCGATTGATTTACACTAATGTGTAAAGCGAAAGCTGTAATGGCAATAAGAACTCATTCTCTTGCCTTACTAGAAGCTGGTCTAAGGGACTTGCTCTGAACGAACGGAATTTTGCATGGGTGGGTCTAAACAATTCAGTCAAAGTGCTAAGTTTAACATCTCCAGCAAAAGATATCGCTTTCAATGATGCAAAAGATGGCAATGAATAGCATTTTCGAAGAACATTTGGCAGCAACTCCTATTTTTAGAAGACAAAGCAGCAGGCTTGACTTCAGGACTCAGAAAACAAATATACCTACAACGAGCTCAATGATTAACGGATGGTGGTGCATTTTTCTTTGTTTGAATTTAAGTTATAAACAAATGAGACTGACCAAATCATTGACAGCTTCCAAGCCGTCCATGGTTTTAGATTTCAATGATGTAAAAATTCTCCAATTTTGCTACATCAGTACTCTTCCTAATCATCTTGACAAATTCAGTGACGCGTATTGGCGTGTCCCCACTAGAATAGTCTTCCAATAGCAAGTGTTAAGCATCACGTAACTATGTTTAAAGTCATAGGGTCACAATCACCGAATAATTACAATTCATGGAAAATGTTTATTGTCGAGTCTTCCATGGCTAAAAAGTCACGATTGAAATATATCTCTTCAATTTTAAGATAGCTAGTTGGAATTAGTAAACCCAATTTTTTTTACGCTTAATCTCCTTGCATGGAAATTTCTGTCAGACGGATAGACTAAAGTTTTGTTGTGATCTACTCCAAGAAAGGGAAAATATGCTGGAAAACCGGGCTAAATATATAAAAAATACTATCTTGTAAACCACATTTAAATCGGAATCATCAACAAAATCAGCTTAAAAGTGAAAGAACTTACCAACCAAAATCATCACCAAATGTGATGATTTAGAATTAGCACATCCTTGTGCATCTTCTCCCTTCTTGCCATCACCATGATAACCCTTTGGGCATGAACATGTGTAACTCCCCTCAACGTTGTGGCAAATTCCGTCGCATGGATTATTCTTTGGATCATCACACTCATTGATATCTGCAAATATTAAAAGCGCATTAAATGTGAACTCTAAGAGAAAGAAAAGAAGAACAGCATCAAAGTATCATCATCGAGCGCTCGAATATATACCAACCTACACAACCAAGGTATGGATTCCCCTCATACTTAGAAGAGCAATTGCATCGATAACCGGGCATGTTGGTAGAATCAAAGCACTCGCTGTGTGCCTTACAACCGAAGCTCGCCAGGTCCTTCGCCGCCTCGTCGCACGTCTCATTCCAAACAGCCCAGTCGAGCACCGAGGGGACCAGCGTTCTATTCCTCATGCCACTGAGATCCTCCCTACTGAAATTGAAGGACTTGTCTTCCACTATGAAAGCATAACTGCAAGGATTGAAGCTCCACACGTTGCTGTGGATGTTCATGCTGGCCACACTGGCATTGTAGTTGAGGAGCATCTCGGGTATCGGGGTCTGGCAACATCCGATCCCATCGCACACCCCGTCGGTCACGTCTTCAATCCCGGCGCACACCGAAAGACAACCGCTCGCGAAGCCCTTGCTGTTGGATCCTGTAATCACGGCGACTGTGTCGCACCCGATGGCCGTGAACTTGTTTTTGGTGTTGGAGAAAGGGAAAGCGGGGAGAATGTAGAACGCGGTCAAGGGTGGGTATTGCTGCACGCCGGACTCGGTGTAGCAGTCCCTGCCGATGTAGGTGTTGATTCGGAGCTCGCCGTCGAGCGATATGTCAAGGACTTCGGCGATGCTGGAATTCCACAAGTAGGGTTTGGGGGTGGAGGTGGTGTTATCGGGGACCCTGCAGCCGATAGAGAAGTACTCGTTCAAGAAGCAACCATCCCCGATGCCAAAGGGGTACGGGACGGAGACGTTTCCGCAAGTTTCTTGGCAGTTGGAAGATACGGATTGAGACGACGACGACGACGCCACCATTAGCAATAACTGTCCGACCACTAACATCACCCTCATTATCTCCAGAGAATTCCACTTTGAAGCCATGGCCCCTTCTCTCTCTGTCTCTCTCTCTCTGTCTCTGTCTCTGTGAATGTGTTGTCCCATGGAAATGTACAGTTTGTGTTCTTATAACGAAGGAATGCGCATGCTCATCGACCAAGCACACAGCCTTGAAGTTTCTCGTGTACTTGTTTGAGGGTGACTTGGCGTTTGAAAAGATCACCACCAAGGTCACTGTCCAATTTTATACGTCCCCCTATTTAACTCTACTTGTATTTTCGCCCTCAAATATGAGCGGGCACTTCCAGTTCTATCCCAATATACTGCCACTAGTTTAAAAAAGAATAATTTTAAGTTTTCATTCGGCCTTGTGTTACTTACATACTCCCGGTTAATTGAGTCTGGGAGCACACACAGATTCCTCCACAATAACAGCGTAATAGTTGGTGCACCATATAACATCCGCCGACGTTCATATAATATACATGTGTGTCATCATTACTAAGACAAAAAAAAAAAATTGGAGAAATTACACTTTATGTCGAAGATACAAGAGGCCAAACTGGGAAAAGATAAGAGACCAAAAAAGAAGAAGAAAAGCTATGAAAATATAGAAGATACTGCACAAAATGAAGGTATACTTAATTTCTCCCGACTTCATTAGGCCTGAAAAGAGGAGGGAAATGCCAATTACCATCCCCGAAAACATTACAATGCCGTTTTTGCTCCTCTTACCCAATATCAATTTGCTCCTCGAAATTTGTCCATTTTGCTCATACGGCCTGAAAATGCAAATTCGTCAACATCGATTTCTTACAACAGCAAATAGGAGAAGTTTCCACAGCAGTCTGCAGATTTTTTTCCTTTTATTTTTTGGATTACGTTGGCGAGGCAAGTGAAAGCGGTCTGGAAATTATCTGTTTAGACTACGGTGAGTTTGGGTGAAGGCGACCCATTTATCATAAAAGAAAGAAAACGACTTGGATTTGACCCTTTCTCCCTTTTTCAAGTTACTCTGAAATCGTCTACTAAGGCCGGCAAAACACCCGAGGTAAATTCGTCAAATATTCCATCAAAAGTCAAAACTCTCCTCTCTCTCTCTCTCTCTCTCTCTCTCTCTCTCTCTCTCTCTGCGCGAGCTAGAGTTGGGTAATGATGGGCTATGGGAGGGATGGCCCGGCCCGCTTCGGCCCTCGCCAAGCACGAGCCCGTCTCAAACAGGTCGATGCCCAGCTTGGGCCTGTGGGGTCAGGCTCATGGGCCCTAAAATGGGCTGACCAGCCCGAACCAGGCAACTTTTTTCGGTTGGCCAGGTCACATGGCCCAACCTATAAGAAATTCTGGAACTTTTTAAATAAATTTTTCTTTTCACTGTGGAGCAAGTTTCTTTATCCCATCACGATGCTCGTGAATTACTCGGGTTTCCCCACCAGTTTATCCCACCCCACGCTACATCAAGTTGTAAAATTTCCATGAGCATGATTCATGATTGTAGGAAGATGAATACGATGTGGAGAGTAAAAGAATTAAAGAATGTGTCGTAACTAAAAGATGATAACACGGCGTTAAAATTGTGTTGGAATTGCTTATAGTATAAGATTTTCGAGATAAAATGAAGAATCAATATAGGAAATAACACTTAAACTAGAGTACATCTAAGGTTTGTTATAATATACCAAGGCGGCCGACCAACTTACAATTCCATGCTATAATTACACAATCAATAGTATGGAAGATGATGCAGCCATAAGTCATTCTAGATGAATGTTAATATTCGCAATGTGATCTTTCTCGATTGAAAATGCATTCACATTAACCCAAAATTGATGATCACCGAGTCAAAAGATGCTCTTACATTAGAGAGATTGACATGAGTGAAGTTAGACTATTTTTGAATTTTAAGAAAGTTCAACTATCATGCAATTAGCGACACGTGTTGTGTTTACTATATCAGATAATATCATTTATCTTTAGCGTGGAAATTTCAATGACTAATATATACCAAGTAAGAGTCATTCTTGAAAGGAGCTAAGACAGTTTTTTTTTTTTAAAGTCAAGAAGTCCAAAAAAAATTCAATCAAATGTGATGGATTAGCAATGCATCCTTGTCCACCTCCACCGCCCTTTGTGCCATCATTATGATAATCCTTTGGGCATGAACATGTATAACCTCCTTCAACATTACAGTAAATACTCTCACATAGGTTCTTCTCTGGATCTATCCATTCATCAATATCAACACAAACTAAACCCCCGCATCAAATGTGTCTAGTTTGCTCAAGCCATATGGTACAAAGGACTAGTGAAAGAATGTTGATAAATCGATGTACCAGAACCTGCTAGACAATAGCACTTGTATCTGGATCCTTTTTCAGCGCCGCCTCAAATTGTGTCCTTGTTGCACATGTAGCTCATGCTGTCTTTTTGGCGTCGTGGCATGTTTGATCCGCCGATTCGAGAACTAGAGACGAGAAGTATTGCCAATCCATAAGTTTTAGGCATGCTTGGAAAAGCTCTCAATGGAGATGTCGTAGTCGGAGGAGTCCCCAGGGATGCTTGTCTCGCAGCAATCGATACGGGGAAGTCAGCAATGGTGAGTTCCGGCTAATTGCTCAACCCATCGAAACGAGCAAGCTCTTCTTGTCACAAAATGAGCTGCACTTACTTTTTCAAATAATCTCGAGAGAGCAAACTAGGATTTTAGATTTTAAGGAAATGTCTCTCATCCTATTAGGGGTGAGCAAGCAAAACCGTCCGCCCGGAAATCGCCCGGAACTGCCCGGATCAGTCAGTTCCGGGCGGTTCTAAAACTTACCGGTCCGGTTCCCGGTTCCATTTATATGGAACCTGGAATTTTCGGTCCGGTTCCCGGTTCCGGGGGTGGAACCGCCCACCCGGAACCTGACCGACACTTTTTATTAAAAAATTAAAAATAAAAATAAAACAGAAATTTTACACACATTTATTTCTTCGAGTTGCTTGGTCGGACCAGCATCTCTAGGGAAAAAAAAAAGCGATGCCTGCAGCGGTTTATTCAGACATCATTTCCGACATCTGCGTCTTGTATCAATCGAGTAGCTGCTGGGCCAGGACTGAAGTGCGTAACAGGGCTGGACCTGAGCAGTTTTCGCCATCGCGGGCGGCACGGTCTCATGAGATCGCACCAACCGAGCTTTGGACGAACTTTACTGGGATTCAATATTACTTCGGATGTACCCGCCTCGTGTAAAGAGCATTGCGGGGCATGCGACTCTAGCACTGCTCCAACAAAACTATAGGCGGGCGCAATCCCAAAAGTAATTCGAGGGCTGAACAAAGAGAGAAGAAAGCAAAGGGGACACAACCTTATTCAAGTATTTTTTAGAGTCGTTGCATGTTTTTTATTTTTCTTTTCTTGGTTTTCTTCTTTTTAATTACCGGACCAGACCGGGCGGGAACCGGATCGGACCGCCCAATCCTATCCGGTCCGGTTCCCGGTTCCAAAAAATAGGGAACCGGTTCCACATGTCCGGTTCCCGGTTCCAAGGGGAACCGGGAACCGCCCGGGAACCGATCACCCCTACATTCTATGAGTAAGAAGGAGTCTGGTTTTCTCCTTTAAAAATCAATGTGCATGGCAATTTTTCTTTTGCGACGTCGATTAATGCAAAACTCGAAAGTTGATTGGGAAAGGACGACACTTGACCCTTTCCTTTTTACGAAGAAAAAGAATTCTTGTTAAACTCTATGTTTGAACCATTCCAAAACATAATATTGCACAGTAGCTAGTTAACATATTTCATCAATGATAACGACACCGAATTTCTTTAGAGTTTCTCTCTATAAAATTCTTAGGTGTGTTTATTTGAGTGAAATTTTTTTCGTGATTTAAGGATTTTCGTTTGTTTGGTTTGATGAAAATGATTAGTCATTGAAAAAATATTTATACTAAAATAAAATATACATACTTTAAGTTAGGAAATTAAAATAATTAGTCGATCCTATATTGACTTTGTGTGCTTTGGAACATTTGAAAACTTTGCGTGTAGCAAAAGCCAAATTGTGAGAAAGGAAAGATTGTAAAGTGAGAAAGCAAATAGAAAATAACATTCAAAACATTATGCACAATTCCACTTACATGTCCGAAAAGACTTTAATAAAGACTTGTCATTTCCTACCAAGATTAACGCCACCAAGCTCCTTAAATTAGCTTCCTTGCTCAAAGCAGCTTTAAACTCAATGAGACACAAGGTTGTCAAGTTCAAACTATTAATTAGAGTACCAAGATGGCCGTACGTTGTCCCGGGTCAACAGATCTTCACATCAATTAAGTTTTCCCCTAGAGTTCACTAGGAGTTTTACTCAAATGGATCCGACCCTATCATGTAGATGTGTCCTCCTGTTGAAAGAAGATATGAATCACCAAGTTGCAATATCTATTGGATGATAATGCAAGCACAGACAACGCTTCGAGCATGCAAAATAGTACAAGTCAATACGAACATGAAAGCACATAGTAAAGATGTAAATCCTCTCTTTCTGATAGCTCTCGCCCATTTGTCGGATTTCTTTCCTTTTGCCCACGGTCGTGCGCGGCTGCCGTCGAAATCTTCATGATAAGTTCGTTCAAGCCTGAAATTGAATGTGTTCGGACTCCGAGTTGATGTTTGTCGCTTTCGCAGCCGTACTTAACTTCAAGCCGAGGATTATGCAAGTGGCCTGGTGCGTGAAGTTTGCTCTACATAGACGAATGCATTTATGCTTGTAGATCGTAGTTACGTAAATCTTCCATCCTTAGAGCTGTCGACAAGAAAGGGGAAAATTCCAAATAAGCACCTGAAGTACTATATTTTTCTCAAATAAGAACCTGAAATGGACTTTATTTCAAATAAGGGCTTGAAGTGCCCTCGTTGTGTCAAATAAAGACCGGAAGTGAATCATGTTTTAAATAAGGGTCTAAAGTGATTATTCAGTCTAAAAAAAAGACATGACTACACCTACTGATGAGGGCATTTTCGTCTTTCAAATTTTAAAATTTGTTTCTTTTCAAAAAAGCAAAAAAGGATAAAATAAAATAAAATAATTGGGGGAGGGCTAGAGCCCTTTACCCGTGGCCGCCGCCCCATCGTTGGTGGGGCGATGGCCATGGCTGGTAGGTCGCCAGCCTCTCGCCCAGCCCCCCTGGCCCCAAATCTAGACGCCGACGGGGCTGGTGGAGGATCGACGACCCTGCTCAAGGATCAGTGATCCCTTTTCTAGGGAGAGGGCCGGGACCCTGTCCCTCTCGATGCTGGTAAGGGGTCGCCAGCCCTCGCCGAAAGGTCGGCGACCCAACCGACCATCGCCAATGGGCTGGCGACTCGCCAGCCATGGGGTGGTGGCCACAAGTGGGAGGGCTCTGGCCCTCCCCTTGTATTTTTTTCTATTTTTTTAAATTAACTGAAATTAAAGTTAATTTTTTTAAAAAAAATGCTTTTGATCGGCCGGAAAATGGAGGTCGCTGGAGATTCGACGAGGTGAGACCCTTATTTGAAATAGTTACAATCACTTCAGGTCCTTATTTGAAACAATGAGGGCACTTCATGTTCTTATTTGAAATAACGTCCACTTTATATTTTTATTTGAGAAAATGACGGCACTTCAGGTTTTTATTGGGAACTTTCCCACGAGAAAGGATTTATAGAGCCAAACATTCACATGACACGTGTTTCATGAAACATTTGCCTTCTGCAAATTAATGATGCGCATATCCAGTCAGAAATGGAAGCAAAGCTTACCTTGCTTCACATTGCAGTGATCGTGAGGACCAACGGTCTCCATTTGATCCAATGTGATCCCAAACGATTGTACTTACTCTAATGTGATATTAACTATGATAGCGCACATAAATGCTAGGTCACTATTACGAGGATTTAGGATTATGTAAACACATCTTTGTCATAATCTTTGTCAAACACTAAACCCATATTTGACGTACCTCGAATGTATCGAAAAATTCACTTCACAGCTTTCTAGTGAGTTTTACCCAGATGTGCCATATACCTGCTCACAACACTAACTGCTTAGGAAATGTTTGGACGGGTGTAAACCATAGTATACATAAGACTGGCCACGTACTAGAATATGGAATTTGAGACTCTCACCTTCCTCTTATTCAATTTTAGGTAACAAAGAAACCGAAAGACTAAAATAGAATGCCAAGGAGCACTTGGTGGTTTTGCATCTTCATGCCAAAACATTCAAGCACTTTCTCAACATACCTTTCTTCACGAAATATATAACTTCCCAATTTGTTTGTTTATGCGAATCTCCATACCTAGTATCTTCGTGGTGGCTCCAAAATTCTTTATCTCAAACTCCTTACTATGTTTCGTCTTCAAACATTGTATCTATGACATGTTCTTTTGTTTCAATAAGTATGTCATCCACATATAACTAGTAAATAAAAGAACTATCAAGTAATATCTTATAATAAACATAATAGTTGCGCGCAATGCGCAAGTGTCCATGACTTAACATAAAGCTATTAAATCTCTTGTACCATTGTCATAGAGATTGCTTGAGACCATACAAAGAGCGTTTAAACTTGCAAGCATGATCTTTATCCTCAATAATAAATCCCTCGATTTGAGACATATAGATTGTCTTCTCAAGCTTGCCATGCTAAAAAGCGGTCTTGACATCAAATTTCTCAAGTTCTAGATCATAAATGGCCACTAATGTGAACAACATACAAATGAAATTAAGTTTTACAATGAGAGAGAACACTTCACTAAAGTTGATCCCCTCTTTCTGACTAAAACCCTTTACCACTAAACATGTCTTGAATATTTCATCTTCAACTCTTGAAATTCTCTTATTTCTTTTGAAGATTCACTTGCATCCAATAGTTCTTTTGCCCTTACGCATTTCACAAACTCCTAAGTTAGGTTCTTGAAAAGAGAATCTATTCCTTCATTTATTGCAACAAGTCACTTCTTATATTTAAAGCAAATGGTAGCTTTTCGAAACGTACAACATTCTTCAATAAGAAGCTCCTCAACAACTTGAAGAGCGTATGCTACCAAATTAGTAAAGTTGTATCTATGCAGAGGCTTAATTTGTTATTTTACCATCTTTGCAACCCAGGTTTGAGGTTGCTAAACTTTTTTCACTTCACGTTCGATCAAATGTGAGTCTTATTGCTCACTCACTTTCTGGTTGAATAAAAAAACCTTCAAATGTTCTCCGTGGATGTTCCACATGAAACTCCACCTCTTTCCCAACTTTATCCTCCTGAATACCTTTAGACTCAACAACAATTGTTCTATGATCAAGCATAAAACTTTCATAAGAAATGACATCTTTATTTATTATAAACTTTGAAGGTCAAAACAACACAACCTATATCTCTTAACAATATATTTTTTGACTCTATATTCAAGTTTACCATCTTTCACATGATAATAAGCGAGACATCCAGATACTTTCAAAATAGAATAATTAGAAGGTTTATCTTACCATACCTCATTTGAAGTCTTACATTTAATTGTGGTTGAAGGAGAATGGTTCACCAAATAACATGATATGTTCACGGCTTCGGCCTCAAGATGTTTCCCAAGTCCAATACTAGAGAGCATACATCTAGTTCTATCTAGAAGTGTTCACTTCGTGTGCTCTATCATCCTATTTAGCTGAGGTGTATGACTAATTAATCGATTTCAAAGAATCCCTGAATTTTCACGGTACTTGTTGAAATCACATCCACAAAACACAAGATCATTGTTTGTTCTAAGACATTTTACCTTCTTCCCAATTTGATTTTCAATCAAGGTCTTCCACTTCTTAGATGTATCAAAAACGTTGCTCTGACGCTTTAAGAAATAGACCCAAACTTTCCTAAAAAAGTCATTGTTGACACCTAATTTTAGATTTAGGCATGTAGATTGCATTCTTCTAATAACAAAATAGGAATTTATATTCTTAGAAAAAATATATCATTGCATCTTGCACTTTAGAAAACATCATTGGTGGACAGAATATATATTTATCAGAAAAAAGGAATGGAAGCAGGTGGAAAATAAAAAGAGCATAAAGTTTTTATCAGATTTTCAAGAAATATTCCACTTAAGTCGAAAGGAGGAAAGAAAATTTTGGTTGAATCTGCAAGAATTGGACCAAATTTATTTTATGCCTATTAAAGACAGAGGATATATCGGTCAAATCTTCCAAGATTTGACCGATATATTATTTGTACTCAGTATAAAGCAAGGTGGTCGTGCCTGCAAGAGAGGGACAAGCTTTGACACAAGCATTGAATGATCAGAAGCTTTTTACGGTCTTTCGTTGAAAAGAAAAGAGCTCAGACAAAACAAAAAGCTTTGATTAAACAAGCTTTTACGGAGGGGAAGCATTCATTCAGTGAGCAAAGTACTTTTTGCTGAAAAGTAGTGAGACACATACACACGCACCCTCAGGGGACTTTCTGGAGAGAGACGCACACACAGGAGAGTGAAGCGTGGGAGACCGAGAGTGAAGAGGGGGAAAGACCGAGAGAAAGAGGTCGACGTTCGTTCTCTTCGTAGGTGAGTGGCCGTCACCGGCATGTCTATTTGGTTCAAGCCCTCTCCCATGATCGCGGCCGGAGGGTCCTCGCGGACGAAGAAGGTTGTGGCTTGAGTCCATTTGAGCGACTTTGTTGAGTAAGTCGCCGGCGAGTTGGTCACGCCGCCGTCGAGTCGGAGCGTCGCGGAAGGAAGGAACGCCGGCGGATTCTTCTCGAGGTCTTGATGCAGGTTATCCATGGAGGCAGCACACAGGGAAAGAAGATGAACAGGAGTTTGCAAGGAAGATGGGCCGCGTGCAGATAGGTCTGTTCGCGTGGAGAAGAGGGGAGTCGGGCCGGACAGGCGTGAAAGCAGGCCCATTAGGAGGAGAAAGGAAGCAGCCCACAGACGCACAGAAAAAAAATAATAAAAAGGAATGGACTGTACCCATGCGAGCCCAGTCCACTCCCTTTTCGCGCCGTGGACTGGCTTGCGCGTGGGTCGGCTTGGGCCCGACCCGGCTGGCTGTCACACGTGTCAGTTTGAGCCCGACCCGATTTCTTTTAATTTCTGTTTTATTTTATTTTATTTCGTTTATAATAAAAATATAATAATAAAAAAAGAAAAACATTTTTTTAGGTTTGTTCTTGCATCATGTTTAATTAGTTCATGCATTTTTTAGATAATAGTTTTCATTAGTTAGGCATTATTAATTCCATTTGCATGTGCATTAGTTGGCCGATCCGATCTCATGCTCGAGATACGATCCGTCGATTTAATTGCATTTCTTTAATTAATTCAAAAAAAGTACAAAAAATTTGCATCCCATGTTAGTTTGCATATTAGATAGAATTGCATTTAATTAGATTACATATTAGATAGAATCGCATTTTCATTAAATTGCATTGCATTTAGATAGTATTGCATGGCATGATTAATTTGCATATTTGCATTAGAATAGTCACATGTTTAATTCATGCGTTTAGTTAATTTTCAATTTTAATTAAATAAAAAAGAAAATACCAAAAAAAAATTCCTTTTTAATTCATTTAGTCAAATTGCATGTCACGTAGTTTAGATCAATTTAAGATTCGCATGCCATGTAATCTAGGATAAGTCATGTCATTAGGATTAGATTTCATGCATTCACATATTAGTTTAGTCTCGCATTATTCATAGTTTAAATAATGTTTAATTTAAATTAGCGATTAATTTATTTCCTAGTCTAAATTAAATGTTATTTAGCTATTGGATAATTAGTTTCATTAGGTAATTCATAATTCTGCATTTAGACTTGCATTAGGATATTTGCATATAGGATTAAGTTTGTCATTACATGCATCATTCATATAAAAAAACCCAAAAAAAGGATGTCTTTTTGTTTATTTGTTTCATTAGGTCGTCTTTGTCTTTTTATTTTATTTTATTTAGCATCTTCATTAATATCTGTGCATCCGCATGATCACCGTGCATGTTAGGGAATGAACTTAAAATCAATTCAAACTGCCTTTCAAATAATTTCTCTTGAAATAGAAGAAATAGGTTTTCAAGTCCCCGAATTTATAATCTCTGGTTCGTAGGAGTAAAATACGACTCCCCGTATTTTACATGGGTTTCTAATCGACCCACCATAAATAGATTAGTGGCGACTCCAATTGATATCAACTTTGCATGCTAAGAATTTAAACATAAGTCGCGAATTGGTATGAGCTTGGGAGAGCTCGAGTTAGGCTAGTCTTAGCAATCCATTAGCCCTAACCCCTAGGTGGTGCACCTTCGAGGAGGTCGCGACAGTCATCGATAAATGTCATAAGATAAAGTGCATCACCTTTAGATGTAACATATGCGGGTCCCCACAATTGAAGTGAATATAATCAATTGTGCCTTTCATCGAGTGCACCCTAGTTGTCGCGCCCCGCTCCCGAGCGCGCGATGATCTCTGATTTTCTTCTTTCTTTCCTTCGATCAACGAGTGCGACGTCCTAGACTCGTCGTCAACCTTCAAGTCTCTAACGGAAGTGCGGGTCTCCTCTTTTACCACTCCCACAGAACTCCCTTCCCAAACTCAACTCGTACCTGAAAAATGGTAAATAACAACGTGTTAAGATATAAAAAACTCAGTGAGTCTACCCCTTATGCCAGAATTAGGAACGTCATCGCATTAGAGTCCCTACTATCACTCTTAATACTACTATAGCCACTAACCATCCCTCAATTAGCTCAACTCCACAGCCCTAACTCATTCAAAGATTCCATTTTTCCATCACACAGCCAATCTAGAGTCCGTCTCTATACGAGTCAATCGGTCCGCGATCAAGACTTGGCCCAAAGCAATTGAACCTGTCAATTCAATTCACCGCAATAATAATAAAGCTAATTAAAGCATAAATAAATTGTAATTAAAGTAAATATGGTTGTCCATGACTAACCTGAGACCCTAACTAATCTTCTTGGTTTGAATCTAGATGCAACGATATACCAGGGTCATTGACCACGTTGGTCCATTCAATCCATCTCGCCAACTTGTCATAGTCCTGTCGATGTCCTATCGGGTTCCATCGACTTCCATAATTGATTAAGGCCCAATGGCCTTCGAAGCAACCCGAGTCAATGACCACACCACTCAACTTGCGAGATCGAAACGGCTCATCGTGGTCCAGTCGACACCCCATCAATCAGTGAACCATATTCAGCACCAACAATTAACTAATAAAACTCCATCATAAAATAACCACAATTCAATCCTATGTCAACTCATTCAAATCAATGATCAATCACGAATTATAAACCATTCACAGTCAATTGTACATTCAATAACATTGAATAAATTAACACAATAGGGCATAATCAATTTTGGGAAACTAAAAGTCAACCGCTTGAGCCCACCAATTAAGTACTCACTCGGGTCCTTAAATCGAATCCATAATCTTGCATTCGATAAACTACATGCACCATCACCTTAATTGGCAGTCATTTGCCCAACCATACTATTTCTACAATTTTTATTAAAATAATCAAATACTTAAATTTAATAAATAGCCTCAAATTAAGCAAAATATGAGCCAATCACTTTTAATTGCACAAATTATCAATCCATATTTACTCAACTAATTATCAAATTCAACTGCAGCCAATAAATCTTTATTTTTTGCCCCTAAATTTCCGAATTTAAAATTTTGCCTCTAAAACCTCAATTTGGCCCTTATTGACCAAATTTAGTACTTTATTTACAAAATCTCAAAATTGTTCACCTAACTCTTACTAGCTACTAACCAAGGTTGCTAATATAAATAATTTGATAATTCGCCCTCCAAGTAATCAATTTTTCCTAATTTACCCTTAATTGGCCAAAATTACCAAAAATCACCCATAATTCCTCCAAAAGTCAACGACTAACATCTAATCACTCAATAATTATCTACTAAAGTGGTAAGTAGACCAAATTAAAGGATATGAGGTCCACTCACATCAATTTGCGTTTTCAAGCGGCTAACGGCGGTCCGCGAATTTTTTCTATTTTCTTTCATTTTCTTCTTTTCCTTTTTCTTTTCTTTTCTTTCCTTTTCTTCTTGGGCCGAGTTGGGCTTATTAGGGCCCACTAAGCCTGGGCCCAAAGCTTCAGAGGAGAGGCCCACGTTCAGCAAATCCGGCGACGGAGCTTTTTTTGGCGAGTCTCCGGCGATGGAAAACAAAACACGAGAGGTGATCGGGGTATTGGGAGGCGGCTTGATGGGTGGCAGGAGCAACTGGAGGTTCGGACCGGCCATGGAGCGGCTGGAGAACGGTTGGGAAGGCTCGGACCGACTGCGAAACGACGAGGCCGAGCGGAGACGGCGAGCGGAGGAGGCTTCGGAGCTGCAAACGGAGGTGGCTGCTGGGGAGCTCGAGCAAAACGACGGCGAGAGCAGAAGCGGGAGCAACGATGGACGGCAGCTTCGGTTCGGCGCAGGGGAGGGAGGAGAACGGCGAGGACTAAGAGGAAGTAGGCGGCTTCGCGGGTGAGCTAGGGCGGAGCTCCGAACGGCAAGAAGTGGTGGCACGGAGGAGCGGCGAGCAAGGGCGAGGCGACGGGGTGACCGTTGCAGAGCTCGGTAGCGGAACGAAGCAGAAAATGCAGAGGAAAAGCAGCAACCAAGAAGGAGCTATAACCCGAGGAAGAAGGAGCTTCGGCCAAGAAGAAAGAGAGGGCGAGCGAGATGAAAAGAAAAAGAAAGATAGAAAAGAAAGGAAAGAAGATGGGATGGGGCCGGCAGGTAGGCCCCTTTCTTGTAACATACTCCAAGTAGAAGAGGAAAAGTCAACCAAGGCAGGGGAAAGGAAAAGAGAGGAGAGGAGAGAGAGAGAGAGAGCAGTGGGTGGCGCATTGGGAAAGTAAAAAAGAGAGGGAAATTTACCAAAAGAGTTCTTGGGATAACTCAAATTTGGGGGTCAAAATGTAATTATCTAAAAGTTGGAGGAATTACTAACAAAAATTCGGGGCCGCCAAAAATAAATTTCACGGGTCATTCCGAGGAACTCCTAGGGTCCATGGGCCATAAACCTAAACTTGAAATTAAAATTTTTACACCTCAAATTGGATCAAAATCGGGCTGTTACACTAGTAGTGAAGTTAACTCTATGCTGCTTCCTAACAACACAATACTCGCGAAAGTCAAGTGAGATCGTATGATCTACACAAAGTAAATTACATTTACTTCAAGAATTCATCCCTTTTTGCTCACATGGCCCAATCGTAAATGCCACAACATTGATATCTCAAAATATGAAGACAGTGATACATTTGAAGAACCCACAACAATACTTCCATGTAATACATACAAGTTTTTTTCGTGGTACCTCTCATCACAACTAAGGAGCCCTTCGAAACTTTCAAGACTCCACCTCTACTTATTTATATGCATCCAATGGAATTCAAATTGCTCAACAAAAGAAGGTTCTTCTTCAAATCTAGGATGCATCTAACGTCTATCGAAATTCTCACTATTTTATCATGACATTTAATCCACGCCGAGCAATACCCATAGTCCCACAAACTACATTGTTGCTCATCAAAATTGAACCACCATTGACTTTCTCATATGTGTGGAATCAATCTCTATTTTGAAACATGTGGTATGAACATGCTAAATCCAAAATCCATTTGTTGTTGACACATCAATCTAAAGATGAAATAATAAGAACATCGTCTACATCAATTGACTCATTATTCTTAATGATACTAGTCGAATCAAAACTCTTTATTGACTTCTTCCCCTTAGCCTTGAGCAAAGACACATTTTTATAGTGTCTGATTTTGTGGCGATGGTAATACTCCACCTCGCTTTCATCCTAATTTGATCAAGCCTTTAAAAGCCCTTTATTATTATTGTACCTATCATGATGATTCGGCCTTCTCCTAACAACTAAGCTATCAGCTTTATCATCATTACTACTCACATTTGGCTTTGTACGCATTTCAACGAGGCCTTCACATCTTCCAAAGTTATGGATTTCCTTCCATATAGCATAGAATTTACAAAGTTCTCATACGAACTTGGTAATGAGTATAACACAATTAGGGCTTAGTCTTCATCATCTAACTTCAAATCTATATTTGTCATATCAATTATAATCTTATTAAATTCATGTAGATGTTGCTGGATCGGAGTACTTTCTAGCATCTCTGGCATGTAAAGGCATTGCTTCAAGAATAATCTCATCATAAGAGATTTCTTCATGTAGAAACTCTCGAGCTTATTCCATAGATCCGGAGCTGTTTCTTCATTAGTAACCTTACTTTGTTGGACAATGACAATTGGATAGTGCTGTGTGCCATGTCTTCGATCTCCTATATCTCAGTCGTACTCATGCCATTGGAGTAATTCTCATCCAAAGCTCTAAGTAAACCTTCCTGACAAGATAATGCCTTCATCTTGATCCTCCATAGCTCGAAATTGTTTTGGCTATTAAAAGGTGCCACTTCAAACTTGATAGATGCCATCTCAAACAAAAGACCGGAATTCCTTCACTCTCATACTAGTTTGTTGTGAAATAATACCAAAAGATACCCATATCCAAGTACAAGTAGCAAAAGCAAAATCATTTGAGAGAAAAGATATACGTGGAACCCAAGATGGGAAAAATCATGGAGAGAAAGGGTTTCACTATCTTCAACAATGAATACAAGAGTGCAATTCCAAAGATCTAAAGATACTAATAAGAATATAGAAAGAATACAGAAGGGAGAGAATATAGAGGCTAGGATTAGCAATGTGTTGTGCAACGCATCCCTTTTAAAGCCCCCTTCAAGGAACCCTAAAACAAATGCATA
Source organism: Melaleuca alternifolia (assembly GCA_019926035.1). NCBI lineage: Eukaryota > Viridiplantae > Streptophyta > Magnoliopsida > Myrtales > Myrtaceae > Melaleuca > Melaleuca alternifolia. Next base: position 108,032 of record JAGKPW010000094.1, on the reverse strand, counting down.
TGGTCCAAAACACCCTTATCACTAATTTGAAAGTCAAAATCCAATCACATATGTCATGTATATTATTAAAACACAAAATTTCCGCACTATAACTAGGAAGGCAAGAGGCAAGACCTTGGAATAGCCCAAGAAAAATATTCATCCAAGTTGGACAAACTATATACTCGAGCAAACTCAAGAGACAAGATAGCTCCCACGTCTCAAAAGCATCACCAACAAAGGGTAGAAGGAAATAGACCATATTATACATCCTGTCCCTGAGTTAGATGCAATAACTTTCTAAAGCTAAACCACACGCATAGCAATTATTTGATGAACAAAAAACAATCGAAATGCTCCTACCTTTCGACGTGAAAGAACCAAATGATCTAGTGCAATCACATGGAGACCTAGTGCAACCATAACATCTATCACCACGCGCAGATTTGCATCAGTAACTTAAATATTCTCATCTCCCACTACTGACTGTTGGCATGACATGGGCTTCCATGCTATCCGTGTACCCAATGCCCTTAGGCCCACTAACATCCATGGACACATCGATCTCTCCCAGCAAATGGACCGTCCCTTCCCGATTCACATATGTACTACTAACGTCAGGATGGTTAGCCATTGCTCTGACCCTCTCCAATTCAATTGCTACTTCCTTCATGGTCGGTCTCTCCTCTCCTTTTATTGTCAAGCACCTCTTTGCAAGATTGGCAACTTCCCTCACCTGCTCATTGATTCCTTCGTATGCAATAGCTTCTTCAACAGTCTGAAGCAATTTGTCATTTTCTACTGATGCAAGAAAGTACATCGCCAGGCTCCTCTCTTCTTCTGATCGGTCAAACGAAAGTGCCTTCTTCCCTGTCAATATTTCGACTAACATGACCCCGAAGCTGTAAACATCACTCTTTTCTATCAATTGACTTGTGTGCAAATATTTAGGGTCTAAGTATCCCCATGTTCCTTGAACCATAGTGAACAATTGCGTTTGATCAAGTGGGACTAATCTTGAAGCGCCGAAGTCAGAGACTTTCGCTGTATAATTAGCATCCAAAAGGACGTTTGCCGACTTGACGTCTCAATGGATAATGGGAATGGAAGCTGCAGAGTGCAAGTACGAGAGGACCTCAGCAGTTTCCAGAGCAATTCTCAACCGGGTCTCCCAAGATAGCTTTGATGATTTGTTTTGGTTGTGGATGTGATCGAAGAGAGTTCCATTATCGACGAACTCATACACCAATAAAGGCACCTCTATTTCCAAACAACATCCCAAAAGCTTGACCACATTACGATGATTAATTTGCAAAAGCACAATGACTTCATTGATGAACTGTTCGATTTGGTTCCGGTCAACAAGCTTTGACTTCTTAATCGCAACTACCATATCATTTGGCAACAATCCTTTGTAAACGGTACCATATCCTCCTCAGCCGACTATTCTGCTCTCGTGGTAATTGTTGGTGGCCTTCTCAAGCTCTTCAGCGCTAAAGATTTTTACGGATTTTGTGGTTCTGTCTGATTCATCTAATTGTTGCTGCAAAAGCAAGCCCCCATTTTGCCTAAAGTATTCTTCTTTGAGCCTCATGAGCTTCATTTTCTTGTATCCCAAATATAAAAAGTCTATACTGAATAGCAGCGCTATTATGGCCCCGGCAACACCTGTATACAACCTCGTTTTTTTCAGAATAATTAACTCTATGGTTAGCTGCACAGTAAATCATCGACAACATTAAACTTTCTGCGATGTATCACGAGGTTTCCCCGAAAAGAAACTTAGTAGTTTCGGGACAATTTGAGTCTGAATTGGGACAATGAACTTGGTTAAGCTCCAATAAAGAAGAAGCAGAGTTCCACGTCCTGTGGAAAATGTGACTATTTAACAGGGATATGTATGAACGAAGTAATAAACTCTAACAAACCGCAAAAATACGTATTTTCCTCTCCCACGGTATTACAGTGTACTTGCTTACAGCTTTCTAGGTCTTTACTCAGTCAAATCCACGTCATTTAAAACCATGGACGCATAGAAACTTCTTCGTTGAACTATGCATGAGTCTAAATAACTCAATACAAGTCCTATCTCTACAACCAGCTATAATCCCTTTTGGTGACACGAAAATGGCAAGGACTAGTAGCTTAGAAGAATTAAAAAAATGGATTAGTATAACGTCCTCTTTTACTGATGTCATCATCTTGAATAAATGTTATCATATCTGTGGTACTTAACTTTCTATTTAAATAATATCATGGTAAATATGATTTGTATCACATAAAAAACGACTAAACTGCACATTTAACCATCTTTATCTGTTCTTGATGCCAATCAATACATGAGAGAGAAAGGAACAAGTTCGACTTTTAGGAATTAAGCTTAAAAAAAGCACATGTAAATCCACAATTCAATCAATCGCCTTCTTCATTTTACCGTTTATTGCATTTGGGAAAAGGGGACGCTAAAGAAAGAAAGGACATTAGCATCTACTCGGGGAACGCAATGAGGAGGGGCGGAGACATCGTCTGGCCCCACCTTAGAATTGATTAAGATGTTCCAGACCCACCGCCTGTCTCATGTGGAACTTGTTTCTTGATCCCATCACCATTCTCGTGATGACACCAAGTTGTAACAAAATATATCTAAAAGTTAGATAAGCACAATTCGTGGCTGTAGGAAGAGAGGAACTACGTACACTACAAAAAAAACTCTCTTCTAGCTATGGGAAGTTATCGACGGAAAAATTTCCGTCGCCAAATGACACGGATTTGACCACGGAAGCATAAATCCGTCGTTAATTTACCACGACAAATAATTCGTCACTAGTTACAACGAATTTTGGGACGACAACAGAAAAACGTCGCTAAATGGCTACGAAAAACACTTCCGTCACTAATAGTATCGCAAAATAGCAACGACAAAATAATTCGTCGCTAAAATAACGACAAATTCTGCGACACAGCACATATCCGTCGTAAAGTTAGCTACGGAATTACTTGGCCGTCGCACCTTTGCTGCAAAACTATATTCGTCACTACAGTCGTCTCCAATTTACAACGATCTAAGTTTAGTCGCTAATTAGCGACTGCATGTTGCGACGCATGCAACTTCTGTCGCAAATCTGCGACGGAATAATCATTTTTAAAAAGATCGTCGCTATTTCTGCGACCTAATAATATGTGTCGCAAAATGCCATAGCTAAATAGCCACGGGAGTGTGGTTCGTCGCAAAGTTGAGATGGGTCGTAGCAAATTCAGTCGCTAGTTAGCGGCTAAATTTTTGTGTCGTAAATTTTGTGGCCATATAGCGATGATAGATTTTTCATCACCAATTTAGCGACGGACTTTTGTGTTGTGGCAAAATCCGTGGCTGTTTGCGATGGGTTTTGCGACGAAAAGTTTTTTGTCGCTAATTTTAGAAAATAAGCCGACACCAGATCTAAGCGCTTGCTCTCTTATTTTCTCCTCCGCCGCCCCGAAGACCCACTTTCCATCCTTTCTCTTTGGGAAGTTGAAACCCTAACGAAGGTATGTGCATTTCTACCGTTGTTGTCTTGTTCTTTCTATACTGAAGATCGTGTTACTATAACTTTGGTTGTCGGAAGCATGTCCTCGAGCCAGCGTCCGACTACGAGGCCGCTCGTCCTCCCCCAGATCTGGGGAGGAGCAGCGGCCAGCTTGCCCATATATGGGGGAGGTCGATCGGCATTGACTTGGCCGCCGTTCGACCTCACCGTCGCCCAGATCTATGGTTTCTCTCCATGAATCTATATGACTGAATGAATCTAGATGAATCTCTTTGGCAAACAATATGAATTATTGCAACAAACATATGTAGGTAAGACTGCATTTCCAGCACTAATTTTAATTTATATTGCATGAAATATCCTTTGTTTAGGTACGTGTCCATGTTGAAGGTCTCGAAGTGTTAGTTGCAATTAGCGTGTAATTGACAAGTTCCAACTATAAAGATTTCAGTTAAATATTTTGGTAAGTCTTCTTGACATTGTAATTTGATATTTGTTAATTAGATGTTTCGTCAAAAACAGTTTTTTCTGCCAAAGTATTTAATAATTTGTTTATAGATATGATATTTATAATATTGTGCTGATATGTAAATCGTTCATACAGACACAATGCAAAGAGAGAGGGCTTTGATGTATAATAAGAACTTACCTAGACGTGAAGGATTGACCCAAGAGTTTCGAACTGGGTTAGAACTTTTTTTAGACTATGCTAGTAGCAAATTTGATTTTATGGATGGAGATAAGTTAAGATGTTCGTGTAAAAAGTGCAGTAACTGTAAATTTCATGTGGTTGATAAAGTTAGAGAACATCTTTGTAGATTTGGGTTTACGCCGAACTACTATAATTGGACTTGTCATGGTGAACCATTTATATCTGATGAAAGATATCGAAGAAGTGATGACCAAGATTTAGTAAGGGAAGAATGTAGCTATTATAACCAATTGAATCAATATCAGAGGATGATGATTGATGTGGCTGGTCAGAATATTTTCCATGAACCAAATCATGCAAGTACTAGTTATACTCATACACTTGAACAAGGTGGTTCTGGTCATGCAGCACATGATATAGGAATAACAACATTTGCTGAGAATGTGTGTAATGATGCTTTACCATGTAATCAGTTTCATGATGTGTTGAGAGCAGCAGATGAACCTTTGTGGGCAGGTTGTGACAACCACACTAAGTTATCAGTGACAGCGAGAACGTTAAATATCAAGGCCGAACATAATGTATCTGAGAATTGCTTTGCCCATTTATCCTTTGATTTGGAAGACGGGCGTTGCCTTCGGTTCGAAAGGCATGGGTTTCAGTAGGTCTCTAGATGAGGCCCCCCACTAGTCCGGCGCTCTTTTGTTGAAGTTATGCGGGAAACAATGCCTCGTGATAACGTCATGCCAATTGATTACTATGATATGAAGAAGCTAGTTAATGACTTAGGCCTTCCAGTTATCAGGATTGACGTATGTAGTAACGGTTGTATGTTATATTGGGCCATTGATGAGAGTGCAAAATATTGCAAATTTTGCAACCAACCTAGGTACAAGATTAATAGGAGGCAAGGTCATAATCAGAAACGTAAACCATTGAAGCAAATGTTTTACCTGCCATTAATCCTCAGATTGTAAAGGCTTTATGCGTCTCACTCCACTGCTAAACACATGACTTGGCATGCAAGACATAAAACAAATGAGGATCTACTGTGTCATCCTTCAGATGCAGAGGCGTGGAAACATTTTGATAAAACATATCCTGAGTTTGCCATGGAGCCTCGAAACATCAGGTTAGGTCTATCTGCTGATGGTTTTGCCCCATTCGGGCAATTGGGAAGGCGTTATTCATGTTGGCCAGTTATAGTAACTCCGCACAATCTGCCACCTGGTATGTGCATGAAGACACCTTATATGTTTTTGACATTGATCGTGCCTGGGCCGCATAATCCGAAAAAGTTGATAGATGTTTATATGCAACCATTGATTAAAGAGTTACAACAGTTATGGGTTGAAGGTGTCCTCACATATGATGTTTGTACTGATCAAACATTTGTAATGAAGGCTGCACTTCTTTGGACGATAAATGACTTTCCAGCTTATGGAATGTTATCTGGATGGAGTACAGCTGGGGTCTTAGGATGTCCAATATGTATGGAGAGATCAAAGTTCTAGATTAAAACATGGTAAAAAGGCCAGCTATTTTGATTGTCATCGACAATTTTTGCCGATGAATCATTCATTCAGAAGGAATAAGAAAGAGTTCACCAAGATAAGATTGAAAGAACACCTCCACCATTGAGGTTAACCGGGGAACAACTGTGGGAGCGAGTGCGTTACTTTCCAAGTGTTGTTGAAAACCCTAATCAAACATCTATTCAGTATGGAAGTACACATAAATGGACTAAACGTAGTATATTTTGGGATCTACCATATTGGAAGACACATCTTATTCATCATAATCTTGACGTCATGCACATTGAAAAGAATGTTTTCGACAATGTCATAAATACGGTGATGGATGTCATTGGCAAAACGAAAGACAACTTGAATACAAGAAAAGATATGAGGGATATTTGTGCTCGGCCGACACTAGATGTGGATGCAAGCAGTATGGGACCAAAACCAAAAGCTGTTTATACATTGGACAAGGAGCAGAGACGTGTTGTTTGTCAATGGTTGAAAGCTATGCGTTTTCCTGATGGATATTATTCGAACCTCGGGAGATGTGTTGACTTGAATGAATGTAAATTGACGGGTTTGAAGAGTCATGATTGTCACATAATTATCGAACGACTACTTCCAATTGCTTTCAAGGAATTGCTACCAAACTTTGTATGGGGCGCCATTACAGAGTTAAGTAATTTCCTTCGCGATATTTGCTCAACCAAACTAAAAGTATCACAGATGGAGAAACTAGAGAGCAATATTCCGATTATTCTTTGCAACTTAGAAATGATATTTCCTCCATCGTTCTTTGATTCAATGGAGCATCTCTTAGTTCACTTGCCTTATGAGGCCAAAGTTGCTGGTCCCGTCCAATTTCGATGGATGTATCCATTCGAAAGGTGAAAATATTCTTGTATTAGTCATTTCAATTTTGTTTATTATATTTTATGTGCTGATAATATTATTTCCATAATAAATAGGTTCTTATATCATTTGAAAAAAAAGTGAAGAATAAGGCATGTGTCGAAGCGTCAATTTGTAATGCATATATTGTGGAAGAAGTGAGTACATTTGCATCATACTATTTTGAGCCACACGTACAATGCAAGAGCCGGAGAGCAGGGAGAAACGATGAAGGCCCCATTGATCCCAGTTGCAAATCATTCTCTATTTTCAATTATCTTGGTCGATCAAGTGGCGCGTGTAAGTTTCGTTACTTAACAGGCGAAGAATGGCATGCGGCGCATACATATATACTACTGAATTGTCCAGAAGTGGAGCCATACTTCGAGTAAGTGTACTTATATTTCATACATATGTATTGTACTGATAAAACATTTGGTAATGTGTGAATCAAATTTTTTAACAGGATTTTCGAAACTTCAATGAATGGAGTAACGCCAAATGAGTTTGACCGTTTGTGCAATGAAGAATTTGTAGCCTGATTCAAAGCATATGTAAGTTCCCTACGGACCAACAAAAGTGTTGATTTCATTGCCGCCGTTTCATTTCATTTTCGTTGATTGAGTGTCCCACTCGTGACCTTAGGTGAACAGTAATCATGATCAAATTGAAGATCAAGAAATGCTATATAATCTGTCATTTGGTCCAAAATCAAGAGTAAGAAGTATGTCAGCATATTTCATAAACGGGTATAATTTTCACACACAAGATTATGGAATGGGAAAAGCGACAATGAATAGTGGGGTATGTGTTCAGTCATCGAATGGTGGCAGTTCAAACGATGATTTTTATGGCTTGTTGGAAGAAATTATAGAGATAGAGTACCCTGGATCGAGAGTGATGAGGGTTGTGTTATTTAAGTGCACATGGTTCGACCCCTTCAAAGGAATGAAGGTACATACGAAATTTAATTTGGTTGAAATTAATAACAAAAAAAAGTACATGAAATATGAACCATTTGTCTTGGCACAACAAGCAGTTCAAGTTTATTATGCATCATATCCTAGTTTGAAACGCGACAAAGCTGATTGGTGGGTTGTATGTAAAATCAAAACAAGAAAGAAAATTGAGGCACACTGGAAAGATACAGCTTATCAACGAGAGGAAGTATGTAACACGGTTCACATTGAGGAATATATCATTCCAACGTTGCGAGATCCATATGAAGCAATGATAGACGTGGATCCAAATGAAATTCCCCAATCAAACATTGATAGACTAGATGAGCATGATTTTGTGACCGATGATGAAGATGATGCTGAAGATGCAAACGAAGACGAAGAAGATGATGAAGAAGAAGAAGAAGATGACGAAAAAGATGAAGACGAACAAGAAGACAATGGAGATATTGAGACATTTTACTAATTAGATTAATTATCATTTGTTATTGTTGCTAACGAAAGTGTTGTTATTCTCATAATTAATATCATTGTTGTTATTATTATTGTAGCGACGTATGTGATTACGGATTTTTTAATTATATAATTGCTGATATTACTCATAGGTCAATATAAGGACCTTAAAAGGCCTTTAGGCCAAAAATGCAAGTTTATAAATAAATATATTTATATAAATTATGTATTTTATAAATATTTAATTTATGAAACACGCATTTTGAACATATTAATATATTTTATAAATATATATTTAATATTTAAAGTTTAATAAATATATATTTTAGACTAATGTTACCTTTTCATAACTTTCCATAATTTGTTTCTTTTAATATTACATTTTGTAATTTATAAATTACATTTAATTAATTTTTATAAATTAATTTATTTATAAAATTGCATCATGAAACTATTAATATTATATATATTAATATTTCAAATTTTACATATTAAACATATTTTATAAATATTACAAATTTAGCAACGGACTAAACTTCCATCGCTGTCAGTGACAAAAACAAATCAGTGACTAATCGCTACGAATTGAAATTTACATCGCTAATTTGTAACGGAAAAAGTGCCGTCACCGAATTATAGCAATGAACCAGACACCGGTCGCAAAATATAGCTACGAAAACACGTCCCGTCGATAATTGGCGACGGAATACTCATATGTCGCTAAACTTTGGCCATGGTATTAACTTGTCATCGCAAAATTTTGCGACGATTGTTTTCTCCGTCGCTCTCTCTAGCGACGGAATAATTCATTCGTCGCTAGCTGTAGAGTGAGATGAAATACACTACTGAGTTGCGACGAAACGCTAGATTCGTGGCCAACTTACGACGAATAATAGATACGGTCGCTGATTAACGACGACATGGAGAACCGTGGCTGAAGTTAGCGACGGAACTGACTTGCCCATCGCAAATTTGGCAACGAACTTTCGTTCAGTTTATGTTCGTCGCAAACTCGAGACAGACATCAATTCATTTGTCGACAGGCGATGGAAGACAAATTCGTGGCTCATTTCCCACGGACTAGGTCTTCGGTCGCAAATTGGCTACGTATGTTGAGTTCCGTCGCAGATTAACGACGGCAAATACGTACGTTCGTCTCTAGCCAAGGAAAGAACCCTCACGTGCTCGATCATCTTCTCCCTCTCGACGAAACCCTAAACTCGCGCGTATCATCTGTCTTCCGATCGCCTGTCGACAAAGCATCTCGCACGCAACTCATCTCCACCAGCTCTCACGGTTAGTTTATTTAAGTTGGTTGTTTTCATCAATCCATCTTGGGCGTGATTGTACTTTCATCAACCCAGTGAGTGACCCGAAGACTTGCTTTTCTTGGGGCGTGATCACGCTTTCATTACAATCAACCGAACCCCATTAGCTTCATTTGTTACTGTTTATCTTTTCTGGGTTCTAGGGAATCGGCGAATGCGAAGGAAAATAGACTTCGGATTCACTCACGCTGGCAAATGTCGGGATCTGGTATCTCTCTATCGACCTTTTTTATTGTTCTTGTGATGTCTCCACTTGTGAAACATTCTTCTTGACGCAGTGAATGAACAATCTATCTAGGGGTATTTCATCATATTGGCAAAAGTGCGCGTGATTGTTTGGGATGCCTGTCTGTGCAGAACTTTGTACTGCATCACTTGATCAATGGTACTGGAAAAATTGATTTTTCAGGAGTTACTGTGTGAAAATCAATAGCTTGACAAGCTAATATGTGCATGATGAATCTTTTCTACTTTGTGTTTGAGCTTTATACTAGTCACTTCAGAAAGGAAGCTGAAATTTGGGTTGCTAGCGAATCTCTGTCCAAGGCTCATTTTTTAGGACCCTAAAGGATGTCTAGGAGAAATAGAACTTGGTCACGGGTACTCTTTGGGATTTCTCATCCCAACCAGGCAAGCTATCATAGCACGATTCTAAAGCAGCAGGAGAGAAGCTGAGTAAGTCACTAGATAAAAACCAATAGTACTTCAGAATTGAGTTGGCTGATTAGGTGAGCTCTGACCGTCAAAAGGTGATCAGGGACAATCTGTTTTTCCCATCAGTCTTAATGAGAAAATTTGAAGTTCTACTTATGAGGTTTGCTTGTATGTTTAGCTTTAATCAACCCATTTGACAGCCATCAAAGATTTAATTCAGAAGGAAGAAGTGGTGCTGGCTTGCTTCTTCAAGGATTGTGCTAGCCTAAGGAAGTACCGTTTGTGCAATGAAAATGGTAAGCTTCATCAGTAATGTTGTCATATGTCCCTAATACATGTTAGTGAAATATGAAATATATGGCTAACTATTTGTACTTGTTAGTATCGACGTGGCGGTCGTCGTGTAGGTGGAGTAAGAATATCCCATAATCTGTCCCCTTCCCCTTCCCCTTCCCCTTCCTCGTCACCGGGCCTTGCCTCTTCCCATGCACCTCTAACTATCAGCCAACCACTAGTGCATGCTGATGTAGAACATGGACACGTTAGATTATCCACCAGCCCTCACCAGCTACCTTCATTTGGCACCTCCTACAGCCCGGGCCAAATTGGACACATTGCCCCCTCCACCAGCCCTCACCAAATTCGATACATTGCCCCCTCCAACAGCTCTCACCAATTTGAACACATTGCCCCCTCCACCAGCCCTCACGAATTTGTACACATTGCCCCTGGACACATTGCCCCCTCCACCAGCCCTCACCAATTTGGACACATTGCCCCCTCCACCAGCCCTCACCAAATACCTTTAGTTGGTACCTCCTGCAGCCCTCAGCAAACTGGACACATTGCCCCCTCCACCAGCCCTCACCACATTGGACACTTTGGCACCTCCTCCAGCCCTCTACATGAAAGGAGCGCACAATTGTCTCAGATGCACCCTGACTTGGATTCGACACTTCCACCTTCGTCAGTGAATATGTCTGCAGATGAACCAGCCACAGATGCATAAAGTAGCCAATTACTCATAGGCCCATATGGAGACTCGTAAGACAACTTGAATTTTTTTAGTGTATGTAATAGTTAGGGCTTTATATATGCATGTCATCTAAACTCACTTGCCTTATGCACATTCACGGATGCCAACATTGTTGTGAGGCAACTTAACAAAATAGTCAATCAACATTGGCGGGACGCTAATACCACATATACAAGCGCTCCAACAGACGTGAAGGAGATGTGGTGGAAGGAGTTCAAGGTAAGGTTTGTCGCCAAAATATGTTTTGACAAAGTAAGTGCGTCACTAACTAAAGCTGTGATGTTTTTCTGTCGATTGCAGGTTCAATTTAGGTGGCAAGAGAATGATGAGTTTGAAATTAGAAGAATTTTTAAGAAAAAAAGTAGGAGATCACATGAGAAATGTAATGAATAAAGCAAAGAGTAGACATCGCAAGCCAGATTGGATTGCTGGGGATACTTGGAGGGGATTGAAGAAAATTTGGGAAACTGAAAAGCATATACAACTGAGTGCGACAAATAAGAAAAATCGACGTTCCGGTTATAGTGAAGGGTTAGCCACATATGCCGAGGGCTGTATTTCCATCGGGGAGCATCGAGCAAGATTGGTAAGTTTGTTTTAGTAAACAAAATTCTAATTACTGATGGTCCAGTCTTAGACGTGTCTAAATGCAAGTCAACAATGAAAGTAACCAATACATGGTTGTGTCCAGATTACTTTTTGATTGGAGATTTATGAGTACATAATTGTTACTGAGCTCTATAGCCACTAGCACATTTCCATAAATGGCCGAAAGGGATTCAAAGCTGTTTAATCACCAATAATTGTGTTTGGTTGGTTGTAGACAAAGGAATTGGGCCACGAACCCACATATACGGCGATGTTTGAACGAACATTTCAGAAGAAAGATAAGACATGGACGAGCAACCGAACAAGAGCTGTAAAGGTTTGTAGGGTTCTACTCTTTCATTATACTCGAATTATGGTGCTTTTACTATTTACGGTAGTCATATATATGAAGTTAATTTATTTTCATTTATAAATGTAATGTAGGAAAAAATTGATGAACTTTCCATGTGTCATGCTGGTGGTTGTGATGGTGGTGAGGCGTCTGAAGAGTCGTCAGTTGATAGTATGGCTTTATGGGTGGAGGCATCAGGTGGAATAAAAAGGGGAAAAGTATTTGGGATGGGCTCCTTGTCACGGGTATTTAGTTCCAAGGCTGCTGCATCATCATCATCCAGTGTGGCCGGGTCAATGAGGACACGACATGAAGAGGAAATGAATCATAAAATGACCACACTTGAAAATTTACTGGTGGAGAAAGATTCAGAAATTTGTGCTCTCAAACAACAAATGCAGCTTATATTGCGACACCTTAACATCCCACAGGAGCCCCCAGTCCATGGTGTGCCTCCCACTGATCCCAATGCTGAAGATGAGCATTATGATGACAGACTTAATGCTGATGATTTTTTTGCTCATGCTGATGAGCACAATGGGCGTCAGTGAAGACGCGAGGAAACCGTTAATGGAAAGGTAAGCGTTGACGGGTAAAGGTAAGACACCTTATGAAACAGTGATTGTATCATGCGGTTGTTTGTTGGAGATATGTGTTTGTTTTGGCAATAGATGCGCACAACAGGTTATGACGGACCTGAGCATGCCCAAGTCACCCAAGGACAGAGCGCCCAAATCACCTGTCATGGGGTCTACCAAGTTATGCAAGAAAGGAAAGCAGGAAGTCCGTGGTAGTTAAGTGCTGATCCAGATGAAGCAGATGAACTAGTGTGTAAATTGGACTCTGTATGGTCTTTAGTCATTCTATATTTTCAATGCTTGTAGCTTTTGAGCTGTCTTAAACACTGATTGTGGTAGTTGCGTCGAATGTCACATAAAATAGGTACAAATATCTGGTATTAATGAAAACTTTGCATTTGGAGTATTACAACGAGTATGAATATTATTTATGAGCATCTCTCAGATTGTAAGTCTTCACAGGGATGATTGTTTGTATGAATATTTTCGCTATGAATAGAAGCTGACGGACCAATTAGCGATCGAATTAGCGACTGGGAACATATACTAGTTGCTAATTAGCGACGTGAAGAAATTTCGTCGCTATCCCTGACTCATTATTCGTCGGGTCCCATGGGCGACGCAAATTACATCCGTCGCTAAGTGACGACAGAGATTATTTCCGTCACTATGTGGCAACAGATTTTATTTGTATTTTATTTCCATCGCTAATTGCTACCAATGGTGTTCCGTCATACATTTGGTATACAGAAAATTTTGCGACACGTAGCTGAATAGTGACGAACTTAAAATCCGTCACGAATTTGAATTTATGTTCTTTAAAGTGAAGCGCGATAATTATTCGGGAGAAACCTATGTTAAACCAAAAGCGCTGTTCTGGCGGAAGGCTTAAGACCGGGTGAGGACAGGACTATTTAGAACAGCCGGCATTTTTTCAACCCCAAAAAAGTTCTGGCCATGGGGTTTCTCTTGCGTCCGCTTTCCCCTTCTCCACCTCCGAGCATACCTCGGGTTCTCCTTCTTCTCTCTTCTGTGAAGGGGGATCGAATAGGGTTGTGGGTTTGTAGGTTTCAATCCAGTCGGAGGGAGGCAAGAATGGAGGCGCGATTCCGGCTGGATGGCCAAATCCCCATGGTCAATCGCCGTTCCTAGTCGGACTGTGACCGATCGCCTCATTGCATGTGCTGAATGTGCCGTGGTTTCTCTTGTTTGCAGCTGCTCTTGACCTGGTCCTCTAGCGTCCGGGCGCTGAAATGGCGCGAAACCAAATAAAGGTTGAGTAACGGATAAGATTTGTGTTACTGCATTGGTCTTGGGATTGTTCGTCCACGTCGGGTTTTTCCCAGTTTTATTTCGAATTTCATTGTGTGTGTTACGGAACTTTCCGTAATGGAAAATTTTATATGATTGTGCAGGCTCGACGTTTACAACTATGACTAATTAATGAAGAAGAAGCTGCACAACACATGGAGAAGACATTCGTCACTGAAGGGATGGTGTCAGAGGATCCCGTTGGTAAGACAGAACGTAAGATGCCCCATATCTTGTTATTGACCGTATTTTTCAATTACTTTTGCAATGCTGAACTTTGTTTTGCTTTGATAGATAGTCATTATTTGACCGGTGAAATGAAGTACGACTTGGCGTTTCGGCTGGGTTTAGGTGCATGTCGTTGATTTGCAAGTCATTGGCCGACACTTCATGATGGTTTCCCTGTTTTGGTGTTAACAGTTCATGTTAACTAATTAAACATGTTTGATTTTTATGTATGAGTAAACTGAATGCAGTCTCGCGTAAGCAAACAAATTCAGTGTAGCTTTATTTGTACTTGAGAGTTTAGTCAGCATAAAAATCTTGTTTTAAGTTGTTGTGGGATGAAGTTGGATGGGAGCTTTGGATCACGTACGTACAAGGGAAAATTGCCATTAATCCTCATGCGGAGTTCATTATGCGAATGGTCCAAAATCAGAATGTTGTCATATTAAATTTTTCCCTCATAATGCATCGATAAACATTGGAATTTGGAGAATTGAGTCATAGTCCATACTAACTTAATATCATGCAATCAAATGGATGAAACTCACCTGTTTTCTTATGTGAAAATTGGGTAGCCCATGTCAAAGTTGCGCTTTTTTTTTTTGGTACTCCTAAGGATTGCATTTGCAGCTTAGCAAAAGCAATATTGACTTGTGAACTATGATGGCTAATCGACAACCCTCTTGTTCAGTATTGGTGTACCTTCATTAATTGGATTTGTATCTTTCAAGTTGAGTTGGAGTATAATCCAAGCCATTCAAGTTGAGTATCATGGTCAATTCTCCTGTTCGAGCACATTTATATATGAAGCGGTTGATGCTCCTTTTTAATATTCTTTTTGAGTGATGGTCAGCCCTTTGTGATATATTTATCACAACTATTAACAAGAAGGATTCTGAAGCTGCTGCATCTAATATTGAGGTGGCTTCATATTGTTGGGATTTCATGTAATGTTACAAGGAAGGCAACTTTTCAATTTATTGAATAATTTGTGCTTTGTTAGGCACAACAAGATAAAGCAAGGGAACAACATCAGCAGCAACTACATATGCAACAATTGCATCTTCCAACGTCAAGCTCGGCTGCAAAGAAGAGATTATGTTTTAGCGTCTATGTTTATTATTTGCAATGCTACTCACAAGTGCTTGATGGTATGTGTTTGATGTTTATTCAAATGTGTCTTGCTTCAAAGTAGTAGTCTTTATTTTTTTAATTGGCATTCTGATAAAAGAAAAAGGAACTTCATGCTTGAATAGTTCCTATTGTGCTGATACAATGTAAGAAGAAAATTTATTTATGTCATGATTTGTTAAAATGTCGATCAATGTATTTCATTTTTTAACATTAATTATTATATTTTATGTCATTTCGTCATGAAGAATTAATTTTACAATTAAATTTCATGTTAATTATATTTAATATCGAAAGCATACATATGTAAGATTTGTTGCAGAATTCGTAAATGACAAATTGATCAAAAATTTTCGATAAATTCGTCGCGGACTAAAAAGGAATTTGCACTCCCTAAAAGAATCAATATTTTTCAGTGATTAGTTGAGCGACAAATTATGATGCAAATTGCAGGCATAAAAAGACTAATACCGATTTTGCCACAGAAACGAGTTTTTTGCATGACCGTAGCGACGAAAAAAATTGCAATGAAACTACTACGAAATAAAATGGCAACGAAATATGCCACGGGGATTTTGCGACGGATTACGCGACGACATATTTAGCCACAAATTTTCTAACTAATTTTGCGACGGACAATATCGAAGCAAAATCCGCAGCCAAAATTCAGCGACGATCATTGCGACGGTATTTGCACTGACATTTGGCGACCAATTTTGTGACAAATTTGGAAATCGCCATACAGCGACGAACGTTACGACGATAATGTTGCGACACATTCAGCGACCAACAATTTACTACGATTTCTGCGACGAATATACTGCGACGAAATTTGCGACAAAAAATGTGCGAATTTTTTCTTTCAGCGAAATCTTATCCGAAAATTTCAGCGACGATTTCTACCATGATTTTACGACAAATTGATTCGTCACTAATATGGCGACATTTTTAGCAACTAATGTTTACCGATGGCCGTTGCGACGACATAATCATCCGTCGCTGATTTACGACGAATTTTGCGATGACTATTAGCCACTAATTTTGAGATGGAATGCGTCCCTTGCAACTTGCGATGAACTGGGCGACGGAAATTTTTTCGTCGCAAGTTGGTGACGGAAATTCATAGCCAAAATTTGCGACGCTGCGTTAGCGACGAAAAATTTGTATGTCGCAAATGTGGTCGCAAAACTGTTTTTAGCGACGATTTTTCATGGTTTTTCCGTCGCTAAACCCATAGCTAAAAGACAGTTTTTTTGTAGTGGCAAAAAGGAAACGCATAAAAGAATACGTCACAGATAGCACAAAGATAATAACAATGTGCTATAATGGCGTAAATAGTTAAGGCTAAGGACATGTAAAATTTGGGATTACCGTCAAATCTAGAGCTTCATTTTGGCAAGCTCGGAAGTTCGGCCAGAATTGGGTCAATCTCTATATGTTTGGGTGACATTAAGCTGCGTTTATTATATAAAGTTTTCAAGGTGAAGTGAGGAAAGGGTATCGGAAATGGCACATCAACTAGAAAACCTTAGGAGAATAAAGAAAGGACAAAAGGAAAAAAGAAGGCAAGCCATATTTATTCCTCACCCTGGCCTGGATGTGGAGCATAAAAATATTAGCCAATCTCGGCCACAAAGTGCATTCATCATGGGTTTTCACTCACTAATCACTATTTGGGACTAGGAAGTAAGGATTATCCATTTGGATTGACAAAATAGCCCATCCCTAAGCGAAAGTCACACGCGCAGACCGTGTGTTCTCGCACACGGTACTGGTATTAATATTCGTGACATGATCTCAATGGTTAATTTTACTGATGTCATCATCTTGAATAATTAATTTTCTCCTAAACCACACAGAGATTAAATTATGTATCCTCAAAGTCATCATAATATTATGTTTTCTTATAATGAAAGAACTTACCAACCAAAATCACCATCAAATATAATTCATTAGAATTGACAGCGCAGCCTTTGTCCATTTGCACTGTTGTTCTTCCCATCACCATGATAACCCTTTGGGCATGAACATGTGTAATACCCCTTAGTATTATGGCACTCTGCCTCTCACCCACATACGTTCATCTTTGGATCCGCACATTCATCAATATCTACATAAATAAAAAAAACACGCATCAAATATATCCATTTTCTCATATCACATCAATACGAAGTGCAAGAGAAAGAAATTGATTTCATCAATGTACCATGACAACCATTCTTGAGATAAGGATTCCCTCGATAACCATTTTTAAAAGTGCACTTGTACCCAGATCCATTTTCGACGTTGGTGCAATCAGTGTTGTTGGTGCACATGTAGCTGTTGTTCTTCTTGGCATCCTTGCATGTTTGATCCACTATTGCCCAGTCAAGAACTAGAGTGGATTGATTAAATTTAAGCTGCTTGACATCGCCAGCCGAGAAGTTGTAGAAGCCAGTTTCGACTACGAAGGCATAACTGCAAGGATTGAAATCCAGGACGTACTTATGATCGTAAAAGTTGTCAATGGAGATGTTGTAGCCGAAGGAGCCTCTAGGGATGTTCATTTCGCAGCAACCGATACCAGAGCATGACCCGTTGCTGACGTCCGAAATGTTGCCGCAAAAACACATACACCCGAAAGAGTACTTCCCATCACGTGCTCGAAACGTCGCCCACGTGTCGCAACCGACAGCAATAAACTTGTTCTTGGTGCTGGATATGGGGAAATCAGCTAGGATGAACCACGGATATTTGCGCGAAGACCCATTGCGCCCCTGATCATTATAGCATTCTTCACCGAGCGGAGTCCTTACTCACATCTCGTGGTCCTCGACAGAAATGTCGAGTATTTCAATGTTGCTACTTCTTTCATCTATGTAAGGTATTGGAGGATCGAAAGAATCGTCACAATCAACGGTAAAAGATGGGCGGTCGATGTGGCAGTCGAAACTACTGCTCCTCACTCCAAAGGGATATGCAATTGAGAGGCTTCCGCAAGTACTTCGACATCCGGGCTTCGTCATCGAATCAGCAGCTTCTATTATGTGATTGTGGTATGGAGCCAATAAAGCCCCGAGCACCACAACCTTCAAGAGTAGCTTATGGATGGCCATGGTTCTTCCTTCAACTCTCTTCAGATATTTTTGTTTCTGATGAATTAATTCGATGGGTTCGGGGGATTATAAGGAGAAGTAAGATGGGCTTCTTCCTTTTTTTCTTTGGTCAGGAAGTGTAGTTATTGGTTGATCGAAAGTAGTCAAGTCCAACAGTAAGTCAAGTTGTGGAGTCGACGCCAGCTGGTCCTACCCACTTGCATTAGACGATTCCATGACAATCTAGTGCAGGTCGGTGCCCTTATCAGAAGAACACAAGCCACTAAAAACCTTTCAAAGCAATTGATTTCTTCAAGAAGCTATGTGCATTATTCGATTCGTGCATGCAAAGAAATTCGGAATAATTTTTTCCCCAACAAGGCATATCTAGAACATATTTTATCTATTATTAGAATAAGATTATTCAAATATTAATTATAGAGAATAATGTGTTTCTCAACTTCGTAAGTTTAATTCGGTTGCATCTTTATCAGCGATTAATTTTTTATCCTTTCTCAGTTTACCACGTTTGATGTGTTATATAGACATTCATGACATAATAGTGGAATATCAACGGCCCCAGACTTTTAACATCTGCATGAGCAAAAGTTGACATTGAATAATGAAGAGTATGAGATATCGTTTAAAGGTTACAATAACATTTCGATAAAATATATCTTAATTTGCGACAAAGACTATATTATGAAACAATGCTTCCGTGAAATATATATGCTTTGGAAGAGTGTTGTTAGTAATATATATATATATATATATATATATATATATATATATAAGCCAATTCAAAGTTTACATAAAACAATCACTAGAATGCTACTATATGATTAAAAATATATTTTTGAATATGTTGGAATGCAGGCCCATGAATCCGATGTTTCTTAGAAAATCAACACCTATTATAACAATTAACAACATGAATTCTTGCTTATTATTACAATTTGTAGCTAAGTTAATTAGATGCTAATATATTATCTTTTTATAGTAATTTTTTAAATTCATTTTTATCATTTTATAATCTTCATTCAATTGTAAAATATGTGCTAACGCGTTTCAATTATTTTTCTCTCTATAGTCCGATTTGTAGCAGAATTCTACCCAAAAGCAAAATATTTTCTCATTAGATCTTGTTTTATAGTGCCAATTTCACCCAGTGGCTCCATATCAGTTCATAGTTTTCCGTTGTAAGGGTAAAATGGATTGAAAGTATCTTAACAGTGGACTAGTTAAGGAATGGTGAGTTATAAATCACGTCCTAATAACCAAAATAAACATATTCTTCATTAAATTTCCTCATAAAATTTTTTAGCGTAACATGTTCTGCAAATCATGTTATAGGCTAAGGTAGGACACTTCACATAAATTAATTTCTAGTATCTGTTCAGATTTTCACAGACCACATGAGCTAAAACTTGAAAATAACATAAGTTGTGAGGGATCATGCTGAATAAAAGCTTTTTGAAATTAAAATCTAGGATCACAATATAATTATAGGGAAAGGCATACATTATCATGGAAATTCATGTTTTACCTTAGTCAACATCATTGATTGTCGCGACCTCCCTGAAGGTGCACCACCTAGGGTTAGGCTAATGGATTGCTAAGTCTAGCCTAGCTCGAGCTCTCCCAAGCTCATACCAATTCACGACTTAGGTTTCACTTTTTAAACATGCAAAATCAATTTCAAAGGGAGTCGCCACTAATTTATTTATGGTGCGACTTAGAAACCTATGTAAAATACTGGGAGTAGTACTTTACCCTTACGAACCAGAGATTTTGAAATTGGAGACTTGAGATCGGATCTTCTAATTTTTCGTGCGGTCGCGAGTCGTATCTCGAGCATGAAATCGGACTATCAACCAATGCATATTACGAAAAAGGAAACGAAATCACAATTTAATAATGCCTATCACCTAAAACAAGAAAATTGCAAAAAAAAAAACATTAAAGGAATAAAAAAAATCAGCATGGGGTTCATGAAAAAAACAAGCAAAAGTAATGTAAAACGTTTCCCTACATAGTTCGGGGACAGTGGCAAATTGGCGCGCTCAAGCAAACTCGAGCCAAACCATTGTTCTTCCACGAAGTCACCCGACCATGATCCTCAGGAGGCCGTGAACAAAATGGCTTTGACAAAGACTTACCAGTGAGAGAAAAAGGAAACGAATCTAGTAAGGTCGTGGATGAAAAGCCGAGGTCGAAGCTCACGAACGAAGGACATTCCTTCTTTTTCCCTCTTCTCTGTTGTCGCGACCTAAATTCCTCCCTTTGGTGGGGAGGAGAGATAGGTTTAGAGGTATTTGCTCTCGATTCATCAATCTCAAGCTTGGATTCTCCCAAATCCATACCTCGCGTGACATTTAGGCATTTTCAAAGTTTAATGTTATTTAACAAACTAAAATATTTCTAGGAGTCGCCACTAGCCTATTGGGGTCGGCTAGAAACCGATCAAAATGTGGGAGTGTCATCTCGATGGGGTGTCATAAAAAACGGGAAGGCTTCTTTGGGTGCTTCCCGACGGCTAACCAGGTGGATTCACGAGAGGAGGTTGGTCAATATGGAAAGAGGGTTTTACAAGGATTCCAACGCCACAAATGGCTTGGCAAACAGAGGTCTGAGCTGAAAGTTATGGTCTTCCAAAGATGGGGTGTCGCTCAGGTCCGAATCTGGAAAAGTTCAAACCCAAAAAAACTGTTCCATGGGGGCTTCTTTCGGGGCCTCTCAAATGCAATATAGATGGATTCTTTGGCTGAGGTTGGTCTCTATGGAAACTATATGTTACGAGGAAGACAATGGCACAAACGGCACCCAAAACTGAGGTCGGAGCAAGAAGTTATGGCTCTCTAAAGATGAAGGTTTGCACTGTTCAAACCCAGAAAACTGTTCCGTATAGGCTTCTTTCGGGGCCTCCCGATGACGAACCAGGTGGATTTACGGGTTGAGGTTGGTGTCTATGGAAAGAGGGTGTTTCATAGTTTCCAACTCCACCAACGGCACATCAAAAGGAGGTCGGAGCCGAAAGTTATGGCCCTCCAAAGATGAGGGTTTCTCCGGTCGAATCTAGAAAAATGAAGAGAGGGAGGAAGAGATGCGCACATGAGGAGGAAGAAGAGAGGGAGAGAAGACAGATTGGATGGGGGGCTGACTTGTGGGCCCCACCATGTGCACTCTACTCAATCAAATAGAGTGGAAGAAAGTCAAAGGGGGAAAGGGAAGAGGAGGGTGGCGTGCACGCAAGGGGGAAAGGGAAGGAAGAGAGAGAGAGAGAGAGAGAGAGGAGGGTGGTCGGCACATGGGTGTTGGCCGGTCAATGGTCAACGTTGACCGGTCAACCCATTAAATAATAAAAATAATTAACAATAATTAACAATACTAAAAATTCCTAAAAATCACAAAAATTATAAAAACCTCCCCAAAACTCAAATTCAAGGTTTTTGGGGGCCAAAACGCGATTTATTAGTTTTCGAGGGACCAAAACACGATTTTCGAAAATTCGAAATTGTCCGAAACAAGATTTCACAATTAAGTCCGAGGAGTTCCCGAGGCCAACGGGCCACAAACTAAACCCGTAAATTCGCACAATTAAGCCTCAAAAAGGGGGTCGGAAGCGGGCTGTTACATTAATAGTGTTAATTTCACCTAGTGGCTCCATATCAGTTCATAGTTTTTCTTTTAAGGGCAAAATGGATTGAAAGTATCTGACCTATGGACTAGTTAAGGAATGGTGAGTTATAAATCATGTCCTAATGATCAAAATAAACAAATTCTCCACTAAATATTTTCATGAAAAACTTTAGCTGGAGGCAGCAACATGTTTAGCAAATCATGTTATAGGTTAAGGTAGGACACTTCACATGAACTAGTTTCTAGTATCTGTTTAAATTTTCACAAACCACATGAGCTAAAACTTGAAAATAACATAAGTTATAATGGATCATGCCGAATAAAATCTTGAAATTAAAATTTAGGATCACATAATAATTATAAGGAAAGGCATACATTCATCATGCAAATTCATGTTTTACCTTAGTCAACATCATTGGTGAAATTCTCATAAAAGCGTCTTTAGTGAAAAGACATGCTATATGGTTCACTTTCGAGAGGCACCCCAAATTGACACATCTTTAGTGCAACATCACATGAAATTGTTTGAAATCTAAAAGACATTGAGGCAACTTTTACTATAGTCTTTTTGTCAACATATTGGTACTTTAATTCTCCGACAAGAGTTGTAGGGTATAGTTCTATGACGACAATATCATTTTTACCTTATTATATTCTGCAGATAAGACTTTTAACTATTTTGCTACATCCATCAAGGAGAGGAATTGATATTAATCTAAAGATCCGTTTGTTTCATGCAAAGTGAGTCATTTGAAAAGTATTTTCTTAAAAATAATTATTTGTACCGCTTAGAAAAATGAATGACCAACAAATGTTTTCATCATATATGCATATATTAGATATAAACCCTTA
Source organism: Melaleuca alternifolia (assembly GCA_019926035.1). Lineage (NCBI taxonomy): Eukaryota > Viridiplantae > Streptophyta > Magnoliopsida > Myrtales > Myrtaceae > Melaleuca > Melaleuca alternifolia. Next base: position 85,283 of record JAGKPW010000094.1, on the reverse strand, counting down.
TTAGCGATGAAAATATTTTTCATCAAATAATTATTGCAAGCTATATAAGCAATCATTTAAAAAAAAGTGTTTTCCAAATCACTTGTTTTCCACGAAAGAAACAAAGCTTAATTATCTTTTTTATCAAGAATCCTAATTTTTCTTTTCTTCCTTTCATTTTGATTTAAGTTAGCTTTGTTAAACACGAGCAAACCGAATCCTAAGTGCAAGTCCATATTCAAATTTCAAATCAGTTAGGGAATTTCTATAACCAATTGTAACATCATAACGTGAATCACGTTCCTAGTAAAAGCGAACCTCGCTATCCAGATCGGCCAAACCATTAAAGTTCACAGACTGTTCGAAACGTAGAGGTATTAGTCGGATGTGCAAGTCGCTGCTTGGCTTTTCAGGTCAAGCTCAAAGTCGTGCCGCATGGCGTTTGGATTGTGGAAATATGAGCTTGCTGTGTAAGTCGTTGCGTCGCTTTTTCTGGTGAAGGTCGACGTCAATTTCATCCGATGCTTTGGAAAAGGAATGGCACTGAAAATATATTTGCTTTAAGCTGGAGGAGCAAAGGAATTTGCTTTTCTTCCGAGAGTTAAAATCATGAACGGTAGCGATAGATTTCTCATTTTAACTTTCCCTGATGTTATTAGGTTTAAATCAGGTATGGCTACAAAACGAATTTTTCAAAAAGGAAAAAAAATGAAAGGATCTTTTTGGTTTTTTAAATGCTACAGCAAAAATGTCTAGGTCAATGAACTATACACAATTAATATTTAAGTATTAGCCGAATATATTAACGTAACCATTAGTGGGATAAGTTTCTATTTTTTCTAATTAAACTAAATAACGGTGAGAATAAAGCTATTCCACAATATGTTTATAAAATTGAATCTAGTCACTTTGCTACTTATATATTAGATTGTGTCGTTCCAACGTCACATTGAGGCTATAGAATTTAGTTGATCAGTCAATAGCCAGCAGCTCGCTCGGCTTGCGCAAAACCAACAAGTTGGTTGGCTTTCCTCTTTACAGCATTTCGCCGAACATATGGCGTGCACACGTGTTGGTCGCCAGTGGCAAGGGGTGACAGCCGCTTCAGGCGTCCCGTCGAGGGACACCACAGCCACTGGTTGGCCACCACCCATCGTTAACATGACATTTTCCCCTTCGATCAAGGCCAAGCCCCTTGTTTTTGGACCCGTGCGACCCTTCCCCTTTAGACGGCGATAACTTTCAGCTCTAACCTTCGTTTGGCATGTCGTTGATACCGTTGTCTTCCTTGTCGCGCCCTCTTTCCGTTATGACCGACTACAACCTCTGTCTCCACTATGATCACCGCTGGCATCCCCCGAAAGAAGCCCTCATAGATCAGTTTTCCCCCTGTTTTTCCAGCAACTCCAACAAACTTCCTCACCGTCGTTTGGCCAATCCTTCGATCTAGAGGTGACGGTGTTTCTTCTAATGGATTCCTAGGCATTCCTTTAGCTACTTAGTAGAGGGCTTAATTGCGATTGATTTGGTCGAGAATCGTTGTTTCAAACAAAACCCCCTTCTTGGCCCAAACCATCACCGCCAGAGCTTTGTCAGGCCACCACGCCTCCTTCGGTGAGACCCATTCACCGCCACCACCTCCAATCAATATCTGGGAGTTCCTCAAGCATGGAGCCACCAAGCATTGCCATCGACGTAGCCCTAAAGTCTCGAATTTTACCTCAAAGTCTGAGCTCTTCCTCGGAAACCTAACCCACGAGCACACAACTTCGACAAACGATTTCTCGCCGCTCTAGCCACCTCAACCCCCACCACCACTACCAATCGACTCGCGGGAGTCTTCTCTTCAAAGCTCAGTTGATTGCCAACTCCAATTTGGCTCGAGGAGAAAGAATCAAGCCGTGGCTCAATTGACCCTTTGATGACCCGATTTGGACCCGGTTTTCCCAACTGGGTATGTTCGTGTAGTACAGCGTGATCGGAGCCTCGTCGTCGCCCATGACCACCACCCACGAGCTCCTCAACCTCCCAGGATCACCCACAACGAAGCCTAGTCGCCGTGGAGCCGCCAATCGCCATCTAGGAGCTTGAACGGCATCATTTTCGGCCTCCATCAGCTTGAACCAGGTCTATGGACCCCTTGCTGGGGCTGCTTAGGCACCCCGTTTGCCTCGCCACCTCACCCAGGGGATTGGCCACCCTCCCACGACCGAGGGCCGCCCCGGAGACCTCATTGAAGCTTCACCGGAAGTTCGCCAGAGTCGTCACCAAGCTGTCCTGAACTTACGCCACCCATTCGTGGTGTCAGATTAAAGTTCGCCAGCGCCAAGCCCAAATCGCCTCCAAAGTTCAAGGATCCCGTCGTCGCGGACCGCCGCGAGTTGCCAATCTGCGAGGAAACCTAGGTGAGTGGACATCCTAATATTATATTAGGGTTGTTTACCGCTTTAGTAGACTAGTTGGGTTGGTTTGGGTGATTAGGTGGAAAATTAGTGGATAAGGCCAATTAGGGCCGAGTGCATGGAATTTTGCATGTTGAGCTAGACTTGGACCAATTAAGTGGCCAATGGGCTACGATTGGCCAAATTTGTCGATTGAGCCTATTAAGGCATCAACGGGTGACTTTTTACACGAATAGTCATGTCGACAAGTTGGCCCAAGTGGTCAACGACACCAACCCGCTTTAAATGAATTGCAGCATATTGGTGCTCCATATAGATCTAAGGGATCAGACTAGTCATGAACCGTCTTATTTGATTGCATGATGTCACTTATTTGTGATGATTGCTAAGTTGAATGGTTTTGGACCAAGTCCCAGTCGCGGACCATTTGACTAATAGTTCTAGTTCATTGAGGAAGACGAGTTGAGGATGTGGGCCAGAATGCGAGGCCAAGGGTGGAATTAGCCAAGGAGTGGCAAGAGTTAGTCGGTAGTGGCAAGTGAGACTGAGGAGAAGTGATAAGGACCCTAGAGTGGTTGCATTCCTAATCCTAGATTAGGGTGTAGATTCATTGAGATATTTATACCTGTTGTATTAACCAATCTTTAGGTACCGAGCATGGAAATCACAGACGCAGACCCTGTAAGTGGTTTGCCATAGGAACCAATCAATAGTGATACTCTAAATTAGTCGTGGCTTAGGTTGTGTCCAAAGTATCGACATTCACTATACTTAGGTAGTCATAATATCTTGTTAAAGACCGCTTATGATTGGTGGGCCAAAAGAGTTTGAGCACGTTGCTAATGCCTAGTAAACCTATAGGGTCGCACACAATATAGCGAACTGATTTTAAATTACTTTGTGGATCGTGACCCAAAGACTTAAGTGGGTCCTACCCATTCACTTAATATTATATATACTCCCTTTGCGGTAGAAACCTTAGAGGTTTTTTTTTCGTGAGAGTCACACATAGAGAAGAGAATATACAGAGACGATCTAGATTTATACATCCGCGAGAGAGTCTCGAGGATTACAGGCGATTAAGCAGAAGAAACTGCAACACGCTAGCACCTGGATTCTGGAGATTACAGTTCGTGTGTGTGGATACCGATAGAGGCGCAACATTTGGGGCTCTAATCCAGACACGATCGATCGTCAATCTGTATTCGAAGAAGAACAAGGTACGTCTAGAAACCCAACTTCGATTTTAATATACACATGGATCTTATTTAGGATTTCGTTTATAATGTACTTACGCTTTTTGAGAAATCATGAAACCCTTCAAACCTGCCCATCCCGGAGAAACCCACTGAGAGCGGGTGGTTGATTGACAGAACCGAGACCGAACGCGGGTCTGTTTTTAGAAGCATGAGAAGACCCTTTGCGAGTTTGATTACCATATATGGTGTTGGGTGCCCGACCTTAGGTTGGTCTTTGCTCTCCTACCATTTTGATTGTGAATTTTGCGGGTAGTGGACTCCTTCCCTGGTTTGTAGTTGGCTTGTACCGAAACTGGTGTACGTAGATAATGATGTATATATATATATGGGAAATGCCGTTGTTGATAGTTTGGTACTGGAGGATTGTGGTTTAAATTAATTATCTCGCTTTCATCTGCATTTATCTCTGATTATTGAAGAAGGCCAGTGACCTATTTGGGACGTTGCTTTTGGCCGCGATAAGAGAAAAGAGAAAAATAGGGGTCTACCGCGCGCTTGGGAAGCAAGGCGTGACAGTTCAGTACCGTTTTGTTAATGCTTTTCATTTTTTTATAACATAATGACAAGGGCATTACATGAACAATACTATGACAATTTTTCAGTAACACGTCTTTGGAACAGAGTCCCTTATACAAGACGAACAGTTTTAAAGTGACGCTAACATAATAAACTAGGAAGATTCCTGCATATAATTACAAAGCATAAAGCTCACCCGTTGACAATCCGGCAGAATTGGTTCCCTTACTAATGGGCTCATGGGGCATGGCTAGATTAGGGTCTTCGACTGAGTCACTGTATTCATGATACGTGTTTTTGTGCATAAAATATGTGTCTATCAGGGGTCTTGAGAGAAATAAATCGACTCTGGTTGATTATGCTCCTGTGCTTCTAGAGCCTAGTAGATTGCATCTCTAGTGGCCTAGAGTGCTCGGAAATCATACCTCAGCATTAGTTCTTCACATGCACTGGGCCAGAGGAATCTTGGAACAGATCGATTTCATTCGCAGAGGATGCACTGGACTTCTCTGTAAAGTCCACTATTTTTTCAAAAACTCCGACTATGGGACCTATACAATTTTGGTTTAGGACAAGGACAACCTATCTAGCTTGCTGGTCCTCCAGTGAACAATAATATAATTCCAAAGATCTAATGAGAAGACATAGAGAAGGGAGAGAATGTGGACGTTATGGTTAGCCGTGTGTTTTGCAACACATTCATTTTATAGTCCCCCTTCAAAGAACCCTAAAACAAAGATGTATGATCCAAAATACCCTTTTCACTAATTTGAAAGTCAAAACCCAATCACATATGTCATGTATATTATTGACTCGCAAAAATTTTGCTCTATAATTAGCAAGGCAAGAGGCAAGACCTTTGAATAGCCGGAGGAAAGTGTGCATCCAAGTTGGAAAAACTATATCCTCGAGCAAACTCAAGAGACAAGATAGCTCCCACGTCTCAAAAGCATTCACCAACAAAGGGTAGAAGGAATTAGTCCATATTATACATCCTGTCACTGAGTTAGATGCGATAGCTTTGTAAAGCTAAAATACACGCATAGCAACCATTTGTTGAACAGGAAACAATCCAAATGCTCCTACCTTTCGACATGAAAGAACCAAATGATCTAGTGCAATCACATGGAGACCTAGTGCAACCATAACATCTATCGCAACACGCGCAGTTATGCATCAGCAACTTAAATATTCTCACCTCCTACTACTGACTGTTCGCATGACATGGGCTTCCATGCTATACGTGTACCCAGTGCCCATAGTCCCACTAATATCCATGGACACGTCGATCTCTCCCAGCAAATGGACCGTCTCTTCCCGATTCACATCTGTACTCCGAACATCAGGATGGTTAGCCATTGCTCCGACCCTCTCCAATTCAATCGCTACTTCCTTCATGGTCGGTCTCTCCTCTCCTTTTATTGTCAAGCACCTCTTTGCAAGATTGGCAACTTCCCTCACCTGCTCATTGACTCTGTTTGCAATAGCTTCCTCAACAATCTGAAACAACTTGTCATTTTCTACTGATGAAAGAAAGTACATCGCCAAGCTCCTCTCTTCTTCTGATCGGTCAAATGAAAGTGCCTTCTTCCCTGTCAATAGTTCGACTAGCATGACCCCAAAGCTGTAAACATCACTCTTGTCTGTCAATTGACTTGTGTGCAAATATTCAGGGTCTAAGTATCCCCATGTTCCTTGAACCATAGTGAACAATTGCGTTTGATCAAGTGGGACTAATCTTGAAGCCCCGAAGTCAGAGACTTTCGCGGTATAATCAGCATCCAAAAGGATGTTTGCCGACTTGACATCTCGATGGATAATGGGAATAGAAGCTGCGGAATGCAAGTACGAGAGGACTTCAGCAGTTTCCAAAGCAATTCTCAACCGGGTCTCCCAAGATAGCTTTGATGATTTTTTTGGGTTGTGGATGTGATCGAAGAGAGTTCCATTATCGACGAACTCGTACACCAACAAAGGCACCTCTGTTTCCAAACAGCATCCCAAAAGCTTGACCACATTACGATGATTAATTTGCGAAAGCACAATGACTTCATTGATGAACTGTTCCATTTGGTTCCGGTCAACAAGCTTCGACTTCTTTATCGCAACTACCATATCATTTGGCAACAATCCTTTGTAAACGGTACCATATCCTCCTCGGCCGACTATTCTGCTCTCGCGATAATTGTCGGTGGCCTTCTCTAGCTCTTCAGCGCTAAAGATTTTTGCGACTTTTCTGGTTCTGTCTGTTTCATCTAATTGTTGCTGCAAAAGCAAGCCCCCATTTTGCCTAAAGTATTCTTCTTTGAGCCTAATTAGCTTCATTTTCTTGTGTCCCAGATAAAGAAAGCCTATACTGAATAGCAGCGCTATTATGGCCCCGGCAACACCTGTATACAACCTCGGTTTTTTCAGAATAATTAACCATATGATTAACTGCACAGTAAATCATCGCAACATGAAACTTTCTGCGATATATCACAAGATTTCCACACACAAAAAAAACAAAAAAAAAAACTTAGTAGTTTCGGGACAATTTGAGTCTGAATTGGGACAATGAACTTGGTTAAGCTCATCTACCCAAAAAGAAGAAGCAGAGTTCCACGGCCTGTGGAAAATGTCATTAATCTACAGGGATATGAACGAAGTAATAAACTCGAGAAAACCGCAAGAATACGTATTTTCTTTTCCTAGGATACTAAAGTGGACTTGCTTACAGCTTTCTAGGTCTTTACTCAGTCAAATCCAGGTCTTTTAAAACCATGGACGAACAGAAAGTTCTTCGTTGAACTATGCATGAGTCTAAAATACTCAATACAAGTCCTATCTCTACAACCAGCTATATTTCTTTTGATGACATGAAAATGGCAAGGACTAGTTGCTTAATAATTCTTCTAAAATGGATTAGTATAACTTCCTCTTTTACTGATGTCATCATCTTAAATAAATGTTATCATATCACAGGTAATTAACTTTCTATCTGAATAATATAGTGGTAAATATGATTTGTGCCACATATAAAAGAAAGACAAAACTACCCATTGAACAATTTCAATCTGTTCTTAGATGCTAATCAATGCATGAGAGAGAAAGGAACAAGTTTGACTTTTAGGAGTAAAACTTAAAAAAAACACATGCAAATCCACAATTCAATCAATCGCGTTCTTCATTTTACTGCTTACTGCATTTGGGAAAAGGGGACGCTAAAGAAAGGACTTGAGCATGTACATGGGGAACGCAATGAGGAGGGGTGGGACAACGATAGGATGTGCGTCGTCTGGCCCCGCCTTAGAATTGATTAAGACGTTTTGTACCCACAGAAATGGATCATCTGCCATAAAGGGGAGGTGACATTCCCCTTTTTCAGCCGTCCGATTTAAATCGAACAGCTGAAAAAAAAACTTTAAAAAAAAGCTCCCCCACCCTAAAAATGAGGGCGTCCGATTCCACTCTGAATCGGACACCCCTTATGTCAAGGGCAGATCCTCTAACCTAATGTCAGAGGATCCGGATGCCTGCCTCATGTGGAACGCGTTTCTTGATCTCATCACCGTTCTTGTGATGATACCAAGTTAAAAAAAAAAAAATCGATGAGCACAATTCGTGACTGTAGGAAGATAGGAACTGCTTAAAAAGGAATGCATAAAAGAATGCGTCACAGGTAGCACAAAGATAATAACCGTGTGCTCTAATGGCGTAAATATTTGAGGCTAAGGACACGTAAAATTTGGGATTACCGTTAAATCTAGAGCTTCGTTTTGGTAAGCTCGGAAGTTCGGCCAGAATTGGGTTAATCACTATAAGTTCGAGCGAAATTAAGCTGCGTTTATGGTATAAAATTTTTAAGGTTAAGTAAGGAAAGAGTATAGGAAATAACACTTCCACTAGAAAACCTTAGGTGGAATAAAGAAAGGGCGGGCAAAAGGAATAAAGGAGGCTAGCCATATTTATTCCTCACCCTTGCATGGATGTAGAGCATAAAAATATATGAATGGATCACCTGATGGGAACTGCAGCCATCTGATCTGAATTAGACACAGATCAGACGGCTGCAATTTTTTCAAAAACAAAAAAAACCTCCCCTATAAATGGGGATATTCGATCTGAAATCAGACGGCCCCCAAGATCGGGACCTGTGACCTCCTTGACAAGCGGTCAGGGATCCGGGTCCTAAAAATAGTATCCAATCTCTGCCATAAAGTGCATTCATCATGGGTTTCCACTCACTATTTGGGACTAGGAAGTGACCCATCCCTAAGCACACGTTTCCACCAGTCTCCACCAACAAAAGTCCTCACCAATGCGCCACCAACTGCCGTTCCGACCATCGCCTTTGCCCCCCTCTCTTTCTAAAGGTCATGATGTCAAACTAGGGGATGCTCACCTCTCACGTGACGAAAAATCTCCGGTCGCCTGAGACAGGTGATCTCCGTTCGATGAAATATCGAAAGTCACACACGTCGTAAAATCGTGGGTTTTCGCGCACGGTCCCAATATTAATATTCACGACATGATCTCGATGGTTGGAAAATATATTTGCATTTATCTAGAGCCCAAGGTCGCACAATCAAAAGATGTGGTATGAGTCTTGGCATGAGTGGGACTAATATGTTTTTGAAATTTAAAGAAGCTCAAATATGATGTAATTAGTAATATGTGATATACTCAATGCATCGTATCATGTCATTTATCTTCCGCAAAGAAACTTCAGTGAGAAGGGTATAGAAAGTTTCCCTTTGAATATTCCCAAACAAGGGAAATAGTGGAAGAAAAATCGAGCGAAATTCATAATTATTAATTTTCTCCTAAACCACACAAAGATAAAACTAGACTCTTTAAATCATGCACATGGCTCCATGTCGACATTTTCATTTGTTTGGGAGGCCTAACGAGTGCTACGAGTGAATGCGTAGCTTTGTCTTCTATTATTTCATTTCGAGTGACAGGTTAGAGGGAAAGATAACTCCCAAAAGCAGCCATTCTATTCTCTTAAGAAGAGCTATTTTCCCTTGTTATTTCAAAAATGTGTATCACCACACTGAATCTAGCGCAAAGCAAGGAATGATTATCGGAAGTTGGCTACTTACTTAGGTAAATCAGTTTTGGTCTGCTTTCCCTTGATGCAGTTCATGCAGCACACTCCAAAGTCAGAGTGAAATCAAGAAGACTTTTTTCTCCTTATCCTACTAACCTCTGGATTTTCTTCTTGATGGTAGGGTTAATTCTAAGGTTCCTTATTCTGATTGTAAAGTGGAAGAAGAGGGGGCATGGCCCCACCAGCAGCTGAGATCTCGCCAAGCATAGCTTACTCTAGTTCTAGCACCGGAAGAGAAATTTCAGAGGAAAAAAAAGAATATATTGAAAAAATATATGAAAGACGAATGGAGCACTCGTGTTAGCCGAAGGAGTAGGAAGGGCCAACGTCTCAGGTCAGCAGTCTTCTACTTCTAGTCGACTGCTCTATCACGGGCTTCCCTGTTTCCTGGGCTCTGCTCGCTCGTCTACGCTCCGACCAGCTGTTGTACCCAACATGGAACAAAAAAGATTCATGGCACCAAAAGAAACACAAAACTATCCCTCAAGCAAGGCAGCCGATAAATCATCAAAGGGATATGTTTCCGCTGTTCTAGAGTCAATAGGTGGGGCTTCTTCTTTTTCTTTCCGTGGTGAGGCTTGGTTTTGGTTCAAGAGAAAGATATTAATATTAAAGTTCCCCCCCCCCCAGGTAGCTAATGTGACTTTCTTGATCTATAGTTCCTCTTTTTTCTCTTCTCTCTCTTGACCAATGCTCCGGCTTCCATAACTCAAAAGATCAGCCGTGGTGTCTTTTGCATCCGACTCTTTGAAACCAGCTTTTATTAGAGCTGCTGAACCTTCCTTAGCCGAACTTGCAAGACCTTGGCCCGAAACTCATAGGAAGGACTGGCCCTAATCATCCATTTCAACCATTAATGGAACCAAGTCACTGACTAGACCCACCGAATGGGTCCACTCCGAGTCTAGTGGCTGGGCCCTAGCGATCTCTAAACCCACGAATGAAAGCTCAAGAGGTGGAAGGCATTCCTTCGATCGTGGATCTCTAATGGGAAAGCTCCCACGCCGTGTATAAAAAGAGGAAAGGGTGCTTCAAAAATCATCCATTTTCGGGCTCCCTATCCTCGCTCAATATCCATCATCTTAAATAGTTTGGTTATGTACGCAGATTTTGGTGTCTTAACATTCGCAATTCGCGGCAATGGTTCAGACAGGCAAGGAGACGCTAGTTAAGCAGCAGAAGCGGTCTTTGGGTAAACCACACAGAGATAAAAATGTGTATTCTCAAAATCATCATAATATTATGTTTTTTAGAATGAAAGAACTTACCAACCAAAATCACCATCAAATGTGATTGACTAGAATTGACAACGCAGCCTTGTCCATCTCCACTACCCTTCTTCCCATCACCATGATAAGCCTTTCGGCATGAACATGTGTAATTCCCCTCGGTATTATGGCACTCTGCCTCTCGCACGCATTCGTTCATCTTTGGATCGGCACATTCATCAATATCTACATAAATCAAAAACACGCATCCAATGTATCCATCTTCTTAGATCATATCAATACAAAGTGTAAGAGAAAGAAAGTGATATTATCAACGTACCATGACAACCATTCTTGAGGTATGGATTGCCTCGATAACCTTCTTTACAAGTGCACTTGTACCCAGGTCCGTTTTCGGCGTCGGTGCAATTGGTGTTGTCAGTGCACATGTAGATATTATTCTTTTTGGCATCCTCGCATGTTTGATTTCCTATTGCCCAGTCAAGAACTAGAGGGGATTGGTTAAATTTAAGTTGCTGAAGATCGCTAACCGAGAAGTTGTAAAAGCCAATTTCGGCTACAAAGGCATAACTGCAAGGATTGAAATCCATGACGTAGCTATGTTTGTAAAAGCTGCCAATGGCAATGTCGTAGCCGAAGGAGCCTCTCGGGATGTTCGTCTCGCAGCAACCGGCACCGAAGCATGACCCGTTGCCGAAGTCCGAAATGCTGTTGCAATAAGACATACAAAAGTACTTACTCTCTCTTGCTAGAAACGACTTCCCACCACGTGCTCGAAATGAGGCCCACGTGTCGCAACCGATAGCGATAAACTTGTTCTTGGTGCTGGATATGGTGAAATCAGTTAGGTTGAGCTCCTGATCAATGCTCTGAAACTCATTGCGCCCGCGAGCATTATAGCATGCTTGACTATGCAAAGCGTTTACTCGCATCTCGTGGTCTTGGACAGAAATGTTGAGTATTTGAATGATGCTACTACGTTGATTCATGTAAGGTATCGGAGGGTCGGTAGAATCGTCACAATTCACAATAAAAGATGGGTGGTTGATGCGGCAGTCGGAACTGCTGCCCCTCAATCCGAAGGGATATGGAATTGAGAGGTTTCCGCAAGTACTTGGGCATCCGGGCTTCGTCATCGAATCAGCAGCTTCGGTTGTGTGATTGTGGTATGGAGCCAATAAAGCCCCAAGCACCACAATCTTCAAGAGAAGCTTATGGATAGCCATGGTTCTTCCTTCAACTCTCTTCAGATATTTTTGTTTCTGATGAATTTATTCGATGGGTTCGGGGGATTATAAGGAGAAGTAAGATGGGCTTCTTCCTTTTCTTTTTTCTTTTCCTTTGGTCAGAAAAGTGTAGTTATTGGTGGATCGAAAGTAGTTGAGTCCAACAGTAAGTCAAGTTGTGGAGTCAATGCCAGCTAGTCCTAGCCACTTGCATGAGATGATTCCATGACGATTCCTCATGTGACAAATCTAGTGCAGGTTGGTGCCCTCATCAGAAGAACACAAGCCACTAAAAACCTTTCAAAGCAATTGATTTCTTCAACAAGCTAGTGCACTATTTAATTCGTGCGTGCAAAGAAATTCGAGATAATTTTTCCCCAACAAGGCATATCTAGAATCTCTTTTATTTACTTTCAGAATAAGAATATTCAAATATTAAGTATACTGAATAATGTTTCTCAACTTTGTAAGTTTAATTTGGTTGCATCTTTATTAGTGATTATTCTTATTTCCTTGCTTAGTTTACCCCATTTGATGTGTTAAATAGACCTTCACGACATCACAGTGGCATATCAATGGCTCAAACTATAACATTTCCATGAGAAAAATTGACGTTGAAATAATGAAGAGTATGAGATGTTGTTTAAAAGTTATAATAACAATTAATAAAATATATCTTAATTTGTGATAGAGACTATATTTTGAATACAATGCTTCCCAGAAATATGTTAATTTGAATGGCACACCATCATTTGATAATCTACCGGCGTGACACCTTAATTGGCCACCATTGGCCGACAATCTCCTATCCAATCTAATTTACTTGCAAAATCTACACAATTAATTCGTCGGCTTTAACCCGGTCCTAACGACAATTTATGCATATTATCAGTACACTCAATTATTCAATTCTACTAAAGCGAGTAACGTTCCTAATCGATTAGAACGTAAACTCACTTTTGGGTCCGTGCGTCCTAGGCAATCGACGACGACAACTCGCAGTGAGCTCGAGTCGTCGCGTAACTCGCGCAATGAGGGCACGGACAGTCCAACACGAAGCGGCACGACGGGGCGCACAGCGGCACTATTTTGGTGAGTCTCCGGCGACCAAAAACGGAAGCACTACTGTTGGTCGTTGCTGGACAGACCTGTGGAGAGAGAGAAGAGGTCAACGCATGGGGAAAAGAAAAGGAGAGAGAAGAGGTCAACGCATGGGGAAAAGAAGAGGAGAGAGGAGAGAGAAGAGAGGTTCGGTGGGGAGGGGGGAGAGGGGAGAAGAGAGAGAAAAGATGGGGAAATTCAAAAAGAAATGGGGCGTTACATTTTATATCTTACTAATTGAGTTCATACAACTTATTTTAGACTGAAATTGTTAACATGAGCATAAGCAGTCCCCTAACAAGTCCGATTGTAAGAACAATCGGCATTAACATAGATAACTATTGTAAATTGAAATTTATTCTTTTTTAATTTTTTCCCTAACAAGTCCAGCAAAGATTGTTGTCTGACCCATGCTGTCACAAGCAAGGCCCTACCAATCCTCACCAACCATAGATGAAGGTTAGGCCTGGCTAGTTGCAAGCAAGGCCTAACCAATATTGGAAGTCTCTCCCATTCCAATTAAAATTTCAAGTTCATGTTACAAACAGAGAAGTTTTTTTGTTGGAAAAGCATCATCAGCTTTTCCCCTTTATTTTTTACACGTTTTGAACATAAATCTTTTTCACTATAAATATTTGGAGAGGCTCTCTCCATCAATATATGAATCAGAACTTATAGTTCCTTACTTGCCCGTTGTGACTTTTCCATTATTGCTGCATGTATCGTCAATTAAGAACAGATTTAAGGTAAATATCCACTAGAATCTGCAAAAAGCATGTCACAGAGGTATGTAAATAATGAAATTACCAAAGATGTAAGAGAGAACTCTGAACATACAATCATCCATCATATGCAATAGATATTTCAAGTGTATAAATGGTGACCTGTGGTACACATACACTTCATTGCGCAGCACTTTCTGTTTGGCAAAACCAAACCATCAACCATTCATTACTCCATCAAAACCTAAACCCATAGGAATCATGAAGCAAGCCTTTAAGTTGATGTTGGTCTTCCTCTTGATGAGCCATCGATTGTGACAAGAGTCGAAGCATCATGCCAGCGAGACGTTGATTGCTTCTTCCAATGTCAAGGGGGCAAGTTGGCACTCTGCGATATGAGGACTCACACATGTTCATGCCTCGGAGGCGTTTTTACTGATTCCTCTAATGTTGATGTCAATATCCCTAATTAGTTAGCGTGCGAGATCAAACTTTTGTTGATGTCTCCCAATAATCGAATTATCAATAAATTTGCCTGATGATATGACTTTGTATGGGTCCTCAAACTGCCTTTAATTTTTTCGGCCTTCCTATATATCTTTAATTTGAATATGCTTTATATGATCTGAGATTCATTCAAACTTCCCAATTCACTAATACCCTAAGAACAATGAAGGAGAAAATGTTGAAATATGAATTGCTACTTGGTCTGATTTTTGCTTAAAAAAGGGAAACAATGATGTCTTAATGCTATCATCATAATATAATACTACGTGATGACCACATCATGTGTAAAGCCAATCATTTGATTTTTTACATTATATTTTCTGCTTCTTCTTTTCCTCTTTCGATTCGAGCATTTTGACTTAGAACTTTGATTTGTTGTATTCATTTATTAGTGAGAATTACTTTTATTGAAAAACTCAAAGCGTCAGATTTTTTTGAAAAAGCAAACAAAATTAAGAAAGAGCCTTACGAAATCATATACTTTTAATCGCAATTCAACAAACTTTCTAGTGGCAGGGATAGTAACTCGGCAGTGACATAACTTATTGAAAATTGTTTACAACGATCTAAAAGACACTAGATTGCGCAAGTAATGTAACTAATTGCTTCTCGGCCGGTGAGAATAAGAGATTTACAAGACCCTACTTGCATAATAAAGTGATTAAAGTAAAATAATTAACTAGTTATTGAATTAAGTTCTTGAACGTAGATTGATGCTTTTGAGCATATCTTTATTTTGAATAACCAATGTAAGATAAACGAACATGAAACACGAATTCCACATGCTATAAAAGAATTACAACAAGTAAAAAGTGAAAAATGATAAATCCGTATGCGGTAGAAGAACCCTAGGTAGCTGTAAACTGCGCTCGTGAGGTGGAATTTCATAACCTGCAGTGACATATTTTCGACATATCCTTTTATTGATCTTTTCTATATATTAATAGTGCTTCCTATTTTGTAAATTCCGATTCCGCTAATAACCATAAGGTTTTACCAGGGAACTCATAAGCAAAACCATCTTTAATCGTGTCCGACAGCAGACGTGTCACGTAAAGCGGCTGTCATTCACATCAGTAATTTTAAGTTAAAATATATCAAATGGATAGAATTAATACTAATGTAAAATATGTAAGATTCAATTGGCAAAATTTTGAAGATTCATAACTGGATTGACAAAAATACAATTATATTATGACTTTTTGGATAATTTTCCTTTCCATTTTTTGCAATAATATGTCTTCTTCCGATTCAATATATTCTTCAGAGCAATTTCACTTCTGTCGAATTCCAGATTATCCAAGTTGTGCATTAACCGGATTGATGTTATTCCTGAACCACGATAAAGAATGTTTATTCTTTTCTGGCCTTATACCCGGCACTGGGGATTAGTTCGACTTGGAGCCCAACCGTCAGCCGATTCAAATTATTGTTGCCTTATGGCAAAAGTGAGATGAGTTTGCTTGACAAAGTTCTCTTTGGGAAGATCGGACCTCCAACAAAGTTCTCCGCAGACTTGGACGTAATGACATTCAGCCATATGACTTTAGTTGGGCTCGGACTTCTCATAGTGCTAACATGGAGCCTATTCTAGTTCAGCTTTCAGCTTCAGCCATAAAGGTTTCATTACTTGGTAGCATGGCGAGTCAATTCTTAAATTGCATTTTTCTATAATTGAAAGATAGAATATAACAGAAATATACTATGGTCGTACCCTGATTTATAAATAAAAATACATGTAATAGAAGTATGTCTGTCTTTTTCCGTTTTCCCATTATATATACAGCTAATATATACAGCTTAAACCTAATTATCCTACAAATATATATTAAGTTGTACGCAGGGCAAGACCTCAATAATGAAGGTAAAAATAGATTATGCTTCCTGACATGGATAAAACATAATTCCCATTATAATTGGCATTTAATTTATTTTTGAAATTTTTATATGGAAAATAAAATGACACCATTAAGATAAGTACATGATTCCTGCTTACTTATAGCTGCCAAAAATTATGACGGATCTCTAGTGGACTTTATTTTCTTCCGTCACTTATTGAAGGGAATGTTGATTACAAATAGGGACATTAACTCCATAAAAACTTAATTGGATATAAATATAGATGATCTTCATATTTGTAAATCCGTAGTCACAAGACTTGGTTGGAGGAAAACATAACTCAACCGCACTGAATCTTATGGACGAGTAACACATGAGTAGAAGTCCTTGGAAGAGTGACCCACGTGTGAAATTCATTTCGGATGGTGGCTTGTGGAGCTGAACGCACGTCGCATGATCGACACGCAAGAACTTCATTCTATAGCTAGTGAGGCAAGACCATAGACAAACTATTTTTTTAGGGAAGAATTACCCAAAAAGGAAATCCTAAACCAACTGCAAGTATGCAAAATTCAGTCCTATATCATTTTCTTTTTCTAATTGAATCTTAATTATTTTGCATATGTGTCAACTCAATTTATTAGGCCAATTTTAGGCGGAACTGCTGAAGTGGACACTGGCCATTTCAAGGGGCATGATTAGTGCTAATATGGACATTTTAAACAAAATTTTGAATTTTTTAATATTTTAATATTGTTTTCTCTTGGACTTAGGGTCGGCAAGGATTGCTAGCTCTAAGTCAAGGAAAAAAAAAGAAAATAAAATTTTATAAAAATTCAAAATATTATTTTAGAAATTTACATGCCAGCACTGGCCAATGTCCATGTTAGCAATTTTAGATAAAATTGGCCTAATGAATTGAATTGACAGATATATAAAAAGTCTAAGACTCCATTTGCAAAAAAGAAATAATGTTTATGATTGATCTGATATAATTATCACAGATTTAGAAATTTTCTTAGTAATTTTTTCGTTGCTTGGAAAACGCA
The DNA here is from genome assembly GCA_019926035.1 of Melaleuca alternifolia. NCBI lineage: Eukaryota > Viridiplantae > Streptophyta > Magnoliopsida > Myrtales > Myrtaceae > Melaleuca > Melaleuca alternifolia. The sequence continues at coordinate 68,359 of JAGKPW010000094.1, read as the reverse complement.
AATCTGCACTTCCATATCATTTAAACTTCGGTGCACTCGAAGACAAGATAGCTCCCAAATCTCAAAAGCTCCACAAACAAACGGGAGGAGTAACATTTTCACATCATGTCACTGACTTGAATCCAAAATCTTTCTAAAGCTACATTATGCCGTAGTAAGAAAGACGCTTATGAAAGATAATATACATCGGTACCGCTGACCCATGGATGGTTAGCCATTGCTCTGAGTCCCTCCAATTCCATTGCTACTTCCTTCATGTTTGGCCTCTCCTCACCATTCATTTTCAAGCATCTCACCGCAAGATGGGCAACTTCCTTCACCTGCTCATTGTTCCCTTTATTTGCAATAACTCCCTCAACAATCTGAAACAATTTGTCATTTTTCAATGATGAGATAAAGTGCATTGCTAGGCTTCTCTCTTCTTCTGGTCGGTCAAAAGAAAGCGCCTTCTTCCCTGTCAATAGCTCAACTAGGACAACCCCGAAGCTATAGACATCACTCTTTTCTGTCAATTGGCTTGTGTGCAGGTATTCAGGGTCTAAGTATCCCCATGTTCCCTGTACCACAGTGGATATCTGCGTCTCATCAAGTGGTACTAATCTTGAAGTTCCAAAGTCAGAGACTTTTGCCGTGTAATCAGTCTCCAAAAGGATATTGTGGACTTGACATCTCGATGGATGATGGATATGGAAGCTGCAGAGTGCAAGTACGAGAGTACGCCGGCAGTATCCGAAGCGATTCTCAATCGAGTCTCCCAAGAAAGTTTTGATGATTCGTTTGGGTTGTGGATATGGTCAAAGAGAGTCCCGTTATTGACAAACTCATACACCAATAAGGGCACTTCTGTTTCCAAACAACATCCCAAAAGCTGGACCACATTACGATGATTAATTTGAGAAAGCACAATGACTTCATTGATGAACTGTTCGATTTGGCTCCGATCCATGAGCTTGGACTTCTTAATCGCGACTACCATATTGTTCGGCAATGACCCTTTGTAAACGGTACCAAATCCTCCTCGGCCCACGATTCTGCTCTCATCATAATTGTCGGTGGCCTTTTCCAAGTCTTCGGCACTGAAGATTGTCACAGCTTTGGTGGTTCTCTCACGTTCATGCAATTGTTGCTGCAAAAGCAAGCCACCGTTTAGCTTGAAATGTTGTTCTTTGAGCTTGATGAGCTTCCGTTTCTCGTGTCCCAAATACATAAAGCCTATGCTAAAAAGTAGCACTATTATGCCCACAGCAACACCTGTATATAACACCGGTTTTGTGAGAATACTGAACCACACTATTAACAGCATAGTAAATCATTGCATCATGTAGAAGCAGCCACACTTTGAAACTTAAATTATATTTATATTCTTGAAAACTTAGTTGGTTTGGGACAATATCAGTCTGAATTAGGACAACGGATTTGATTAAGCTAATCTACAAAAAGTGAAAAAAGAATAAGTGCCCTGGTCTATAAAGAGATGTCATCGATCTAAAGGTTCACTTCAACATGGAAGAAGTTATAAAGTAAAACTTAAATTAGCTACAAGAGTACTTATATTTTCCCATGATCCTACGGGATGCCTGCTTACAGATTTCTAGGTCTTACGGAACATCCACGTTATTACATAAACTCAATCTTGGTCCCATCTTTATCCAGCCATATCCCTTTTGATGACATGAAAATGGCAAGGACTAGTAAGTTTGAGCAAATTGTATTTGGTCTCCTCTTTTACTTGTATCATCACCTTAGATAGATTTTGTCATATCGCTAGTATCAATTAGCTATCTAAATAATAGCGTGATAAATATGGCTTCTGCAGAAAGTAAAAGGAGCTGTATAGGTTGTGTACCACACATAAAAGAAAGACGAAATGGCCATTGAACCATTTCTATCAGTTCTCAGATGCAAGTCAAAACTTCAGAGAGAAAAGAACAAGTCTGACTTTCAGGAGCCAAAAAAAAAAGGAATAAGACTCTCTAATTATATTTAATATATATATACACACACACATGCAAATCCACAGCTATGAAAAGAACGAGTACGACTATTTATCCCACTGCACAATAAGATCGAGTATTAAAATTCCAAAAGCCTAATTCAATATTGGAAGAAGATAGAAACAATGTAAAGAGGAGAGGAGTAAACGAAGTGTCACGTTTAATAAACAGATAATATCGGCGTGCTAGATTTGGGATAACCGTCAAAATATGGCTTTATGTTGGCTCGTTTGAAAGTTCGGGACATAATTGGGTGAATCCCTATAGTTTGTGTGGAGTTAAGATGTATGTACTATATAAAGTTTTCATGGTTAAATGAGGAAACAATTTAGGTAAAACCCCTAGAGCTAGAAAATCTTTAGGAGGATAGTATAGAACGATGATAGTGTACAGAGATTTACAACGTGATGTCATGAGGGCAAAACTTTATAAAATGTCAGTTCTTTTACTAATGATCATTGCTACATTTTATCGTAACCAAGAATGATACAAAATTTCTTGTTCTTTTTTTTTTTTGCGACATTGCAGCAATTACCAAGCGCAAAATGTTGTAGAATGTGAATATTTTTACTTGACGAGGGTGTGGACAAAATGCAAAGTTGAACACATACAAAAAAAAAACTGATTATACTCTAACATTGTTTACAGCGGAAAGATGGGATGAAGATCGAGACTCAAGGGGTTAGTCAGGAATAACAAAGACTTAATTTTCAGTTTCTTCCCAAGGAATTGTCTTATTTCCTTTGTAAAACGCAGTTGAACAGACTTAAACATTCGGTGGCCGACTTTTCTTGAAATTGCGGTGATGGCTCATAATACACCATCATTTTGAAGTAATAACAGTAGTGTTATATTATCACTGCTCATAATTAAAATACGATAGGATACAGAAACCCTGCTGACCACACACATACATATATAAATGGCAATATTGTGGTTTGTATGGTTTTTCAGATCAATATCTTGACTAATTCAATTCCACAACTTTAGGAGTCCGCGCTATAAGGGGCAATGAAGATCACGCAACTCCAAGTCTACAAGTCACATGGTACCAGTATCCATGATCGCAACTTGATCTCAATAGATGGAAGTATGGATTCACAATTACTCAAAGCCCAAGGACACCAAGTCAAAAGATGCTCGAAGAGTTCAGACATTGATAAGAGTGAAATTAATTTACTTCTGAATTTCAAGAGAGCCCACTCGTGATGTAAGCACAGATAATGAAATTATATACTCTTAAAATCAGCTAGGATAATAGCATGTTTTGAGTTGGGAATTCCAAAAGATGAAATAGCTTACCAACCAAAATCTCCATCAAGTGTGATGGATTAGGATTGACAACGCAGCCTAGTCCATTTCCATCACCCTTCTTCCCATCACCATGATGACCCTTTGGGCATGAACACGTGTAGCTCCCCTCAATATTTTGGCAATTTGCCTCTGGCTCACATGAGTTCATCTTTGGATCCGCACATTCATCAATATCTACATAAATCAAAAACACAAATCAAATGTATCCATCTTCTCAGATCACATAAACACGAAATGCAAGAAAAAGTAATTGATTTTAATAACGTACCATGACAACCATTTTCGAGATAAGGATTGCCTCGATAACCTTTTTTACAAGTGCACTTGTACCCAAGTCTATTTTCGGCGTCGGTGCAATCGGTGTTGTTGGTGCACATGTAGATGTTCTTCTTCCTGGCGTCCTCGCATGTTTCATTCCCTATTGCCCAGTCAAGAACTAGAGGGGTTACGTTAAATTTAAGCTGCTTAATATCGCTAACCGAGAAGTTGTAAAAGCCAATTTCAGCTACGAAGGCATAACTGCAAGGATTGAAATCCAGGACATAGCGATGACTGTAAAAGCTGCTAATGGCGATGTCGTAGCCGAAGAAGGAGCCTCTAGGGATGTTCATCTCGCAGCAACCGGCACCGGCGCATGACCCGTTGCTGAAGTCCGAAATGTTGTCGCAATAAGACATACACAAGTAATGCCCATCACGTGCTTGAAATGAGGCCCATGTGTCGCAACCAATGGCGATAAACTTGTTCTTGGTGCTGGATATGGGGAATTTAGCTAGGGTGAGCTCTGGATCAAAGCTCGTAGACTTATTGTAACCCTGAGCATCATAGCATGCTTGACCGAGCGAACCTTTTACTCGCATCTCGTGATCCTTGACAGAAATGTCGAGTATTTGAATGTCACCACTTCTTTTATTCATGTAAGGCACCGGAGGGTCGGTAGAATTGTCACAATCGACGATAAAAGATGGATGGTCGATGATGCAGTCGGAACTGCTGCCCCTCAATCCGAAGGGATATGGAATTGAGAGGGATCCGCAAGTACTTGGGCATCCGGGCTTCGTCATCTAATCAGCAGCTTCTGTTATGTGATTGTGGTAAGGAGCCAATAAAGCCCCGAGCACCACAATCTTCAAGAGAAGCTCATGGATGGCCATGGTTCTTCCTTCAACTCTCTTCAGATATTCTTCTTTCTGATGAATTAATTCGATGGGTTCGGGGGATTATAAGGAGAAGTAAGATGGGCTTGTTCCTTTCCTTTTTTCTTTGGTCAGGTGTAGTTATTGGTGGATCGAAAGTAGGCAAGTCTAACAGTAAGTCAAGTTGTGGAGTCAACGCCAGCTGGTCCTAGCTACTTGCATGAGATGATTCCATGACGATTCCTCCTGTGACGAATTTAGTGCAGGTCGGTGCCCTCATCAGAATAACACAAGCCACTAAAAACCTTTCAAAGCAATTGATTTCTTCGACAAGCTATGTGCACTATTCAATTCGTGCGTGCAAAGAAACTCGGGATAATTTTTTCCCAATAAGGCATATCTAGAATATCTTTTATTTATTTTCAGAATAAGAATATTCAAATATTAATTATAGTGAATAATGTGTTTCTCAACTTCATAAGTTTAATTCGATTGCATCTTTAGCAGTGATCATTTTTTTCCTTGCTTAGTTTACCCCGTTTGATGTGTTATATAGACATTCATGGCATCATAGTGGTATATCAATGGCCCCAAACTTTAACATCTCCATGAGAAAAAGTTGACATTGAATAATAAAGAGTTTGAGATATCGTTTAAAAGTTACGATAACATTTCAATAAAATATATTTCTTTATTTGTGACAGAGACTATAAATTTGAACACGATGCTTCCCAAAAATATGCTTTGGAATAGTGATGTTAGTAAAAGAAAAGCCAATTTAAAATATATATATATAAAATCACTAGAATGCTACTATATGATTAAAAATAAATTTGTTTATATGTTGAAATACAGGCCCATGTGTCCGATATTTCTTAGAAAATCAACACCTATTATAACAATCAACAACGTAAATTCTTGCTTATCATTACAAATTGTAGCTAAGTTAATTAGGTGCTAATCTATTATCTTTTTTGGTGACGTAACATCAGGCATAATTTTTATTTATGACCTTTGAAGTTTTAGGTAACTTTTTAAATTCATTTTTATCATTTTATAATCTTCATTCAATTGTAAAATATGTGCTAACATGTTTCAATTATTTTTCTCTCTATCAGTCCTATTTGTAGCAGAATTGTACCCAAAAGCAAAAGATTTTTCCATTAGATCTTGTTTTATAGTGCCAATTTTCACCTAGTGACTCCATATCAGTTCCCAGTTTTTTGTTATAAGGGTGAAATGGATTGAAAGTATCTTAACCGTGGAAACAACTAAAAAATGGTGAGTTTTAAATCATGTCCTAATGACCAAAATAAATATATTCTCCATTAAATTTCCTCACAAAAACTCTAGCTAGAGGAAGCAACATATTTTGCAAATCACGTTATAGGCTAAGATAGAACACGTCACATGAATTAATTTCTTATCTGTTTAGAATTTCATAGACCACACAACTTCAAATTAACATAAGCTGTGATCGTGCCAAATAAAATCTTGAAATTAAAATTTAGGATGACAGAAAAATTATAAGAAAAAGCATAGTTTCATCATGCAAATTCATGGTATACCTTAGTCAACATCGTTGGTGAAATTCTCAGAAAAACGTCTTTAGTGGGAAAAAAAAAACATGTTGTATGGTCCACTTCGGGAGGTGCACCAAAATTGACACCTCTTTCATGCAACATCACATGAAATTTTTCGAAATCTAAAAGACAAAGGGGCAACTTTAGAATTGTCTTTGTGTGGAAATATTGCTACTTTAATTCTCCGATAAGAGTTGTACTATGACGACAGTACCATTTTTACCTTATTATATTCGGCAAAGAAAACTCTTAACTATTTTGCTATATCTAGCAAGAAAGTTGAGAAATTGATATTAATCTAAAGATCCGTTTATTTCATGCAAAACAAATGATTTGAAAAATATTTTCTTAAAAATAATCATTTGTATCCCTTATTAAAATGAATGACCAGCAAATTTTTTCATCATATATGCATATATTTAATATAAACCATTATTGATGATAAGAACATTTCTCATCAAATAATTTTATTATAGACAATATATAAGCAATCATTTTTAAGACACTTTTTTCCAAATCACTCGCTTTCCATGAAACAAAAGGAGCCTAATTATCTTCTTCATCAAGAATCTTAGTTTTACTTTTCTTCCTTTCATTTCGAGTTAAAGTTAGCTTCATTACACACAAGCAAACTGAATCCTTAGTGCAAGTCTATTCACGTTTCAAATCAGTTTGGAAATTCCTATAAAACATCACAATATCGAAGAAACTATTTAAGCTCACAGGCCGTTCAAATCGTAAGGATATCAGCTGGTCATGCAAGTCGGTGCTTGGCTTTTCAGGTCAAGGTCTTAGTCGTGTCACATGGCGTTCGGATCGGGGAGATATGACTTGGCTATGCAAGTCATTGCCTAGCTTCTGAGGTCAAGGTCGACGGCAATTGCATCTGATGTTTTGGACAAGTAATGGCACTGAACATATCTTTGTTTTAAGCTTAAGGAGCAAAGGAAATTGCTTTTCTTCAGAGTTAAAATCATAAGGTATAGTGACAGATTTTCAGCTTTAACTTTTCCTGACGTTATTTGGTTTAAACAAGCTATGGCTACAAAGCGCGTCTAAGAAAGAGAAGAAAATCAAAGGATCTCTTTATTTTATTAATGGCTACAACAAAGTACGTCTAGGTTAATAGACTATACACAATTTAGTATTAACATAATCAATCAATATTACTATTAGGGGATAAGTTTCTTTCATTACACAATCTTATTTTAATCACTTCAGTACTTGTATGTTAGATCCTGTCATCCTGAACATCGAAGCTATAGTGTCTGATCCAACCAGATATTTCTTCGTTGGCATCCCCAACCAAAAAAAAAAACTTTCATTTAACTCTATATGTAGATCATGTCTTTAAAAAATAAGTGCATGTAAGAATAAAGTTCGGTGACATATTTAATATTATAATTTGATATGTGGTATTTGTCACCTTTCTTATAATTCCTTAATTACCCTTACATAAAAATATCAATAAACCAAACCACCTATCACAACCAATTCATAAGTGACCATCAAATTCACGAATATCTTCTGTGTTTGAGATGGGGAAAGGACAAGACCATTTTGTCCGAATATACGGCTTGAGTCTCATCATCACAATGTGCAGAATTCCACTTACTTCTCCGAAGAGGCTTTAATTTAGATTTGTCATTTTCTACGAAAGTTAAGGCGTGAAATTCAGGAAAATTATCCTAAATATCCTAAATCTATTTCATTTTTGTCAATTTAATCCTAAATCTTTAAATTTTGCCAATTCAATCCTAAAATTTTTAAAATATGGCCAATTCAGTCATTCCGGCAAATTTGTCTCAAACACGTAAGTATTTTTCGAATATCCACGTAAGCATTTTCCAAGATAAATTTACCGAAATGACTAAATTGGTAAGATTTTAAAAGATTAAGGACTAAATAAGCAAACATGTAATAGATTTAAGATTGTTTGTACCATTTTCTCCACGAAATTATTTGAATTGGCTTGCTTGCCCAAACAGCTTTAAAACAATGAAACGCATAGTGCCCAACTATTGACTAAACTTGCAAGATGATGGTGCGTCGCACGGCTCTAAGATTATATTTGTTGTATTACTTTAAATGTTATTGTCCGAACGAATTTCCACAAATATCTAAGATTCCATTAGTTTAATTTACAATAAGAATGCTGACATTCCCTTTCCTTCTAAAAATCTCGTCCCCAACACCTGATTGTCAATATATCTCACAATATGATAGCCCCAAGCACCATAACTTTCAAAATAAGCTTATAAATGACCATGGCTCTTCCTTCGACCGTCTCCATCTAGATAAGATAAGTTATTTTCTTTTTCGATTTTCTTTTGGGTCAAGTAATTATAGTTATCGGCTTAGTTCAAGCCGTAAATTCAACATCAGCTGGTCCTTGACACTTGCATGAGACGATTCAATGGTGATTTCCGCGTGTGACGACGAAGACTTTGTGCAGTGCGTTTCACGGTACATTTTCCAAATGCATGATATTTCGACAAATCTTTTCTCGAATCTTTTGTCGCTACTCATCATGAATAACATGCCATTGTGACTATGTGAGCCAGACACTCGAGTACCCGTATCAAAAAGAGCTGCTCTTTGCTTTTCAAATAGTCTCGGAAAGGATTCTTCGGATTCTCGAGTTCAAGGGAATGTCTCTCCCTCCGGGGGGAAAACAAAAGTCTGGTCTGCTCTCATTATTTTGCCAAGACTTGAGAAGTCAAGCAAAATGGCAGTAAGCGTATGCAGCGGGAGATCGCAACCCCAAAACAGGAGAATGAGAAAGACGAAAATCCGACGAGAACAGTCTGGTTTAAGCTGGTGATTGTGTGTATCACATGTGTTACAAGATGGACGGGTTGTATTTTTCTGTTTTCACACTATATAGAATGAAATGTTGCTTCAAGATAATTAACCAACTAACTTCCAAGAGGTAAAATATAAACTTCTTCGATTGTTGTGTTATAAAATTAAGATTTCTACATAGCATTCCATCATATACTTTTAAATTAAGACAAGATATGTCAAACGTGGATTTCTTTTCTTTTTTTCTGGGATAGAATTTGTAAATAATATGGATTGTGACTGCTACATATTTGCGGAGAATTATCATCGCAAAGAATTTATTTTTCCCTTTAATCTAGTACCCCATGTTGTAAAATTTTTATAACATTTTCATAATTTTGAGGAACGTCTTATCTTGCTACCAACACGGTAACAAAGAAGTGCGATCACCCTAATTAATTCAATCTACCGTGTGAAAATAAAGCTGACGAATGTATATCTCCCCTTTGTCGGGCTATACACTTTCGTAATGATGCATGACAAGGAAGATTCGGCTCCACACAAGCAATTAAGTATGGAGAAGCTGGTCTGGGCTGGACTTCACCAAGATTCAGTTTCGAGGAAAATGCCGAGAACACCAAGACCGATGGCTTTGCCGGATAAAGTTCTCTTTGGGAAGTTCGGACCTCCAACACATACATGGACGTAATGACTTCCAGCTTCGTGACTTTAGTTGGGTTAGGACTTCTCATAGTGCTAAAATGGAGCCTATTTTAGTTAAGCTTTTGTCTTTAACCGTGAAGGTTTTAATACCGGTAGTATGGCAAGTCAATACTATAATTGCATCTTTCCATTGAAAGGATATGATAGAAGTATATTGGGGGCTTGCACTAAGTTATAAAGAAAGACACGCTATTGTGAGCTAAAGACTATAAGAGTTGCTCTTACTTTTCAAATAACCTCTGGAAGATAGGATTCTAGAGTTTAACGAAATGCCTCTCCCTTCTTGCCCATTCGATTTTTGATGTATGCCATGACTCTCAGTCGTTTGATAGGGAAAGGAGAAGACCGTGTTAGTGTTTTAGGATTTGCATAGCTTGGAGAGTTATTTCAAGTTATGTCATTGTAAAGCACTCTAAGACTTCCCTGAGGGTAATGGCTGTCTTAACAAATTTTTGGAATGAACTTTTGGATTAGAATTTCATTTTTAGCGCTTATCCGAAGGTGGATTCTCTTTAATCCTTGAATTATTTGGATTATCTAGATGGTTAGTATCTATCTTGTCAAATGTCTTATATCCTAAGGTGAATTTCTTAAGTGATGAGCATTTCTCTTGTCGCTATTGTGTCGCATTCCAAATTTCTGCCTACGCTTATATTGGTTGGTATCAGAATGATGAAGGACCAATAACATTGACCATATTATGTGCATATATCTTGACCAATGTTGGTATGAATTTCAACTTAATATCTCCCACTTTAGTTTTTTAACTAAGAAAAAGTAATTGTGGTTATGGTTGTCGAATAGGAAGTCCAAATACCTGGTTACAGAAGAGTAATTCTTTGATGATTTGAGAGTACTTGGTCTATGAAAGGTAATTCCGCCAATCATGGATGGAGAAAAAAGTGCTCGAAAAATTTTATTAACAAGCTGTCTTCCTTCTCAAATCATGCCACACTTCCTTGTCGCGAAAAGGTCTCTATCACATGATTAACGTGGCATTATGTATGATCCAAACTGACCGACCCACCCAAGCAAGAAATTGTTGATTCCGGTCAGTTCAGATTTGCATCTGAAAATCAAAACATCACCAAACACCCCAGATATAGAAGAAGAATTAGAACGAAATCCGCGGTGTTTAGATCTCATCATTGCTAAATAAAAGGAAGTGGGGGGAGTACGAAATTGAGTTTGAGAATTTTCTCTACTTCCCTGTAAAGTTTCAGATCCGTTTCCGTGTCAGTTTCTCATGCACGACAACATGTCTCGTCAGGAGTTACTGCCAGCTAACTTTCGGTGCTCTAACGATAGCGAGGACAATTGAGGCAGGGTGCGATCATTAGCCTGCCAAGACTCGCAAAGTGAAGCAAGTACGAAGCGTATGCGGTGGGAGAAAGAAGAAAAATCAACGATAGCAGACTGGTTTGTCCGGGGGATCGCGTGCATGAAATGTGTTTCAGGATGAAGGGGTTTCTATGCTCCCAAGAGTGAAATTTCTATTGCATTCTGGAAAAGAATAACGTGTATCTTCAGAGTCATTAATCAACCAATTTCAAAGAGGTAAAAAATGAACATTTTTTCCATTGTCATGTACGAGAACTAAGACTATATGTCGCACAGAGTTTTTTTCTTTTTCTTTTTTTTTTTTTGGTTACTTAGCCAGGATTTCTAATAAAAAATATGAATTGTGGTCGATATGTATCTGTGGAGAAATATCATCCGAAGGATTTTATTTTTCCTTTCAGGTGGTATCCATGTTGTAAGATTTTTTGTTGCACTTTCATAATTTTGAGGCAAATCCCATCTTGCTGCCACTGCGAGAAAAAAGAAATGCAATCATGATTACCAAAAGTCATTTTGGAGAAACCAAGCTAATCAAATTACGATCACTATAATGCATCTTATATTGGACCTTAGTGTATATGTGACATACCACACGTGTATTATACACTCTAATTAAATCTATTTTAAAATTTGAAAATAGATCTGACCAATATAGATCCCCTTCGTCGGGCTAAACCTTTCATAATCAAACATAACAAGGAAGATTCTGTTCCATGCATATAATTAGATACCCAGAAGTTGGTCTAGGTAGGACTTCCCCTAGTTTCATGTTCAACAAAAAGGCCGAGCATGCCAAGAGAACCTTATTAATCATTTCCAGCGGGGTACAATAAATCGGATTTTCATTTCGCTCGTAAACGATGGGGGTTTAGGAGAGACGAACGTATGTTTTTCAATTCATTATACATCTTCCATTAATTGGTGGGTCCTTCCTTTACAACACTACCTGTTTTAAATCTTGTAACGCCAAAAATGAATAATATAAACACTATTCTGAAACTGAGCGTGCAAAACAAATCCAACCTCCTCATCGATGAATTTAGTTCAGTGTAGTTGGGTCGTGACTCGTTGCTCTTCCATTATGGTCGACAATGTGATTCTTCAGCTCTTGGTTTATTTTTGTAAAATGCCTCAACATATTGATGAGCTTCCACGTACAAACGTCCAAATTACGGCTTTCGAATTGTAGATAAGATGGCTTATTCAGAGAAGATCCTTTGCTCAGGTCAACGTGGAATCGATGTGGGGAGTCTGTCCTCTCATGTGACAATTTCTCATCAGAATTCAATGTTTTTGGCGAGTAACTGGGTATATTGTCCTTAATTACAGATGATGAAGGATCCCTTCGAGATGATTGAGCTTTATCCAACACTTACTATGAATTTGGTAGGGGATAATTTCATCTAAGCTGACAAAAATTCCAGTTATTTGAGTGGATTTTCGTGCTCCAATCTTGTTCTATAATATATAAATGGAATGCCCTATGTGTGTAATTTCAAAAGGATCACAATTTATGCAATTTGGAGTTCTATAGAGGAAGTTAAGCCCCATATGGCAAATAGTCAATGCTGGCCAAGAAATCCGAGAATGAGTCTTTTCTTTCTATGTTCTTGTTGAGTCCAATGCAATGCATTTTTCTATCTAGAGTCAAGGATAGCCAACAGTGAGTGTCAGTATTGTTGGTCTTTATCTTGCAAGATAAAATCTTAGGTTACGTTTGGTCGTCCGGATTTCTAAATGGAATAGGACTAGATTGGATAGGATAAGAAATCCATAATGGAATAGGACCGGATTGGATAGAATAAGAAATCCATTGATTTCTTCATATCCCATCCACTGTTTGCTAAATTACGGATTTAAAGTCGGATATCCTCATATCCTATCCTATCTACTATTTGGTGAACTACGGATTTAAAGTCGGATATCTTTATATCTTATTAAATCTGTCATTTGATGAACTACGAATTTAAATTAATATATTTAAAAACAATAACATTAGGCAATATACAAATTTACGGGTTTAATATTCACAAACTCATACAAAACAATATATCTTTTTCAAATTAATATATACTTATTGAATTTTATGACTACGTATTATTCTTTTTCGTTCCTTTGAAATAATCTTTTGGTTACCCCATTCAACATTAAACGTTTTTAGAATAACCTCAATTTCAATATATCCACTTTGAAACATGAATTCTTTTTCTCTCTTGCAAGTTTTTCATTTATTTCCATTTTGTTACAAGTCCAATACCAAATCAAGCAAATGCCCAATTAGAACAAAGTATAAAGTCCAAAGTTCATTCTTTTTTTTCAGCTGCTACGAGAATGCAATGATAATTAATCATGTTAACAAACGATCTTTGAACAATTCACATTTATAAAAAAAATTACAGTTCGTCGCTTTCGTAAAATGTTGATGTGAATCGGAGAGCTATCGAGAATAAGTTTCAACGTCGATACTTTGAATAAGAGCTTATTCAATTGAGTTTAAAATTTTCAAGGGTTTTCTCATTTTTTATGTTAAACTAAAAATTTTATTCAAAACAAAAAATCTAAAATCGGTTCAAGACTTATAGAATTAATACTATATTAAATAAATTGTGGTCAACCACCTAGATATTCTTTTATTATTATTATTATTATTATTTTCGAATATTTTAAAATTAATTTTTTTGCATTTTAAAAAATGAAATTTTGAATTTTTTAATAATTTTTCTATATTTTTTGAATTTTTAAATTTTTAAATTTGAAAAAATGGACTTCGGATTGGGTCGAGAAAACCCAATCCGACTCTTTGACCCGGATTCAACAAAAGTCTTGGAGTCGTCTGTGGGTGAATGATGGAGAAAGAAAAAAGCAAAAAATAGTTTTATGTTTCGGATAAAAGAAATCATATCACACCTTATCCCACCCTCCCCCTGGGATTTTTTTATCCTGTTTATATCCCTTCTATATCCGACCTTATCATGTCATAGCTACCAAACACGGGATAGGATAAAACATATTCTATCCTGGTCTTTATCCGGTCGACCAAACGCAGCCTTAGTGTGTTGGGAATCTTGGGATATGCATGGCTTGGAGAGTTATTTCAAGTTATGTCATTATAACTTATAAGACCTCCTGAGGCTTACAAGCGTGTTCATGAATTTTCAGAACGGACTCTTGTGATAGAATTTCACTTTTGATGCTTATTCCAAGGTGGATTCCCATGAGTTCTGAGTTACTTGCGCGGACCCTAAGGTGGAATCTTTAGGCGCTATGTGCTCATATCAATATGACACAAAGCGAACTTCATCCAAAAAAACAGAAGATGACATAAGGTCAAAGGTAAGCAGGAGATAACTAAAAAGCCCTGATACCACAAGCACAAGCACCTGTTACATTATCTCAACTGAGAATAATTCACCAGACAAAAGAAAAATATGTACTGTGTCATTTTTGAATACCTAGGCCATGACCCATGAGTCAGCGGGGCAATAGGAGCGCAGGCCCAACAACAGGAGAAAGTTGGATTTGCACAAACCGGAAGGATTGCAATTCCTGAAGTTTGTCCTCACAACATGAAAATGGAGTCACTGTAACATGACTTACCCTCAGTATGATGATTATCAACGAAAGTAACAAAGAGAGCACGCACAAAATGGACATTGTTACATTTTATTGAGAGACTCAGTCCGTTATATTGAAGTAACACACGTAAAGTAGAACTTCCACGCTCCAAGAATTCTGTAGTCTTTATCACCGGGGTGAGCAACAAAGCAGTCTCCACCGAGATCAGAAAAGTAAATTCACAGGTTGATGCCCCAAGGAAAGAAAAAAAAAAGAGCTTGCTCTTCTTGATGTCGAAGAGAAAAATGCAGCTGGAGTAGTTATTCCGTTACAACGTATCTCAGAAAGTAATCAGCTTTTTTATGCTACCATGGTACAATTAAAAGCACAACAGGGTACAAGCTCCGTAAACTACAACAGCTGTTGCTAGAACAAAAACAACAGTGTTAGCAATATTTCCTCGTCACCTTCATATTCCATTGTCGTTGAATCGAGAGCTACAGTCGAATAATGCACAGCTGTCACAGTGTTGCGCTACCAGAAGTCAGCAAGACCCCATAAAAACCCCTCTGCATATTACTGATCATCCTAACAGCACGTTTTCAGAAAATGGGTTGCTAGAGTTACAAAAAATATGACTCAATGATACTGTTCCTCCCAAGGCAAAGTCGACCATATTAAGTTCTCAACAATTCATCTCCACACCAGCCAATTTCTCCTCATAATTGAGAGTGTTGGCTGCAATTAAAAGCATGTCCATTCCACCTCTACCTTTGTCCGCATCCTCTCCAACTTTATCATTTGGCTTCCTGTCCAGAGTCTGACATTCCCTGTCCTCTACATCTTTCCTCCTTTGTTTATTTTCAAAATTCTCATATGCCTTCTTCACCCTGCGTATTGCTTGAATCCCAGCATCACATTTTCTACAAAACCATTTTCCCTTTGGAATTGAGGTGCGTGGCGGTTTCATGCAGTAGATATGATAAGCTTGATCACAACCATCACACAAAACAATCTTATCATCATCTCGATCTGTGAGGCAGGCTCTGCACAAACATGAAGGACAGTACCACCGGGAACTGTAAGACTTCAACTGCTTCATTGTCAAGCACCTCCTATGATAATACTTATTGGGACAAAAAGGATGCTCACAGATCCTGAACTTATCCCCATTTTCGATCTCATTTCCACATATTTTGCAAGTACTCAAGATTTTGGTCTCCTCAGATGGGTTAATCCCCATATCTGAGCTGCAATTTGCATCTTCCAACGTAGTAAGAGCTTCTTCATCAGCAAACCCATTGGCGGCACTCCTGGAAGCATTCAATCTCTCGCAGACAACACAGTTCTCATGGGGAGACGTGATTCCACTTTCTGTGCAACTAGCACAGTACCAACTTCTAGGTGGAATCACTTTCACTGCAGGCTCAATGCAAGAGACATGGTATACTTCCTCACATGAATCACAAACTAAACATTCCATTCCATCTGCCTTCAGTTCACAATGCCGACAGGTGCTAACATTATATGCACCACATTCCTCTGTTATCTCTAATTTAGCATCAACGAGAGCATCCCTCCCAGAAACCTATTCAAAATAAACGACTCGTCAAGTCATAATCAGGATTGACAAAATCATCATTTCAAGAACTCAGGTCCGAAAGGATTCAATATATTCCTGATAATAGCTTCATCTAAAGCTCTAGATGTACTAATCTCATAGTCCAGATACCATAAAACATTAGAGTGAACAAACTAGAAGATTCAGCGATAAGTTTCTAATTGACAAACTAAATTAGTCAAACTCCTGGACAGAGGCAACAAAGATTACAAAAGGAATACAATAGCAATGAAAGTGCCAAAAAAAAAATCCAAAAGAAAACAGAGTTGGAAAAATGTCGAATAGCAACATCACTACACCACTCTACACTGCAAACACAGATGTTTTCTGCAAACTAACAAAGCCAAGTTGACAACAGTTAGAAAGGATGTATTCACTGGTCCGGATGAAAGAACGAAAAAAATTCAATGGCCTCCACTTATGCAAAATTAAACATGGACAAAAGATTCCCATATAACAAATAAATAGCCTCCAATTATACAGATTACAGCATGCACAAAGGGCTCCCATATAACAAATCCACATAGATGCCATTTCTCAGCAAACATGGAAATTGAGGGAATGATTCGTCTGTCAGTCTGTGTACAGTAAATACAGAACAGAAGAATCTAATCAACAACGAAAATTATTTGCAAAACGTGATCCATTATATTCATTCACCTGCATCAGCATATTGCAACAAAAAATTTACACAGCAATTCAGAAAAAGTAACCTCAAATTTTCCTCCATCAGAATAGCTTTTGTCTGCATTTGTCCCCTGGAAGAAAAAGAAGACAACTTCAGACTTCCCTTTGAAGAAAAAATGACAGCAAAGACTGTTGAAATACATATTTCAAAATACTAGACCCATCTCACATTGCAATACTCCTTAGATATGTCAGTGAGACTCTTTGCCAAAGAAACCAATTCGGTTCCAATTCCTTCAAGCTTCCTCCAAATCTGTAAAGTTTTACCAAATTTAATATATGCCATGCAACTTATATAACGAGGTAACTTTTAGCATACAAGTTTGATAATAAGTATAGAAGTCCACTTCTATAACTCAAAAACTGCAGCAGAAATTCAATGAAATGACATAGATCGCCCATCCAAATCAAGATGCTCATGAACAAACATCATAAATCACAAAGAATGAAGCAACTCAAAAGAATCTAGGGAAGAAATAAACCACCAAAAACATAAAATGCTGTTGCATCCAATGGAGAAACCTTATAAGAGCATGCAGTAGCAACTGCAATTAGAACCCAAATATTCTTCACAAGTATTCAATTTTGGAACCAGCCTAGGTACCTTAATTGCAGCAAATTTATTAATCGAATAACCCTAATAATTTAATTAAATCAAATATTTGGAGATATTTCCAAGTAAAACTTTCAGCAGATAACCAAATTTTCCAAGTATAGCACACTGGTTATCTATCCGACATTATTAAAATGTCAGTGGTAATGACATGAAAGAAATTTCACAAGCCACTGACAGGAAAGGAACAGAAAAGTAGCCAAGATTAAAATATAGGATAAGACTGAAAATTCTTCCTGAAGCACACATTCACAAAACCCTTTGGAGTTCAAACACTCTCAAGCATAAGATTTACAAAACATAATTCGGAAAAAAAATTGAGCTTCAATAAAAATCAACCGTAATTCATTCTCTTTACAATGTTTCTAACACAGGAGATCCTTAGTAATCTGACTCTATAGACTGAAAAACAACATGAATGAGACTATAACATGACAAAGTTCAACTTCCAGCAGACTTGTCTACATAGCTCCTGCATGAGAACACATTTTCAACTGGCGGCTTTCCTGCCCTGTAGATCATCACAACTCATTAAAATTACCTTCCATGCTCCTATACATTCCGGCAAAGTCAAAAGCTAAAATTCCAAGGCATTTTCTTCGAATAACTTCTCAAAGACTCAACTTAGAACTAATCCTAAAGCATTAAAGTACTATAATAATCTGAAGTCATAGCCCAATCAAATGTAGCTATTTATATTTCATAACTAGATTCTCTCTAAAAGTTGTACCCAAAAAAGTTGCATTTATAAACAAAATCATTGATTGTCTCATGGAACCTTCATTGTGTATTATAGAACTGCAACTCAAGTTTACAAGAATATTAAGAGATTAAACATATGCTTCGAATTTTTTACAGAAACGCGAAAAAAATGCATTCACTGGGTTCAATGTAAGAGCCCCTATCGTTATACAGTACAGAAGGTGCATTGCATAGCAGCAAATTGTGGCTGGTTCTGACAGAGTACCTGTATGTTGACCTATATAAATTAACCCTTTAAGTTCCAGACTTGAGCTGCTATTTGGAGACAAAGATTTAAGAATGTATAGACCATAATAACAAGCTTGACAATTTACTTAAATTTAGATATAACTCGTTTAGGACATCAGAGGTAAAAAGATAGTAGTCACGCATTGGACGGATTTGCAAAGAAGAATTTCATCTCGAGAAAACAACAGTAATGAATGTTCCAGCTATCCCATGTTGGCACCACAATTACAAAGGCCCCAGAGAATTGGAGAAACAATTCTTTAGAAGACAACCAAACTTTGTAAGGCATATCTGGATCTAACTGTTGTTCTGCCAGGTGAAAAAGATCGACAAATCTATCTAGTAAGAAGGGAAAGACAGAAAATTTTTGTTTCTATCTAACACAGTCTTAGAAAAGAGAATTTTCCAAAGATCAAGCACTAACATCACAAAGGAATTTAAACTAAAGAATAAATGGTCAAATGTTAGTGTACTTTTAGAAAACAAACGGATTGTATATGATAATGACAAGCAGCGATCTAAGCTTCTCAGCTGCTGGCCAGCAGAAACAATCCATCCCGGATCTGCTTTAAATACTGCTCACAGAAGAGGAAGACAACCAAAAGAAGTGCAAATTCCTCTCCAAATTTCACACTTCAATCAACTACATGCACAATAGTTACTAATAATCAGAAGTCAATCTGACAGAGCATAAAAAGTGGAAATTCTTTCAGTACATAGAAAGACCAAAACATATAAAAGGAGGAGGGCAATTACAAACAATTGAACAATTTCTCAGTGTTTTGCATAAAAACCACAAATCAATTTGCAACATATGTATTGAACAGTCTCACATGAAACTCATCACACATCCATGTGTAGATACTTTCCTACAATTAGCAATACATCTGTTCTACCAATGGTATGGCACCTGTAATATGTCAGAAGAGAAAAGCACTCGGGATTGTTCATAAGCTCCCTCATTCATCCGGGAGTTAATGAGGCGAAAATCCAACAATCTGTCAATCTTGCTTTCTGGAAAGTTTTCACAAAGAAGCTTGCATAATTGGCTGAATTTTCCTGAAGTTATTATGTTGTAAAATGCACGTTGACTCAATTCAGTGATCATCTCATGGGTAGATCCATTCATAGAGGCCTTAGATGTAAGGTCAGCACACTTGGCAGCAATTCCATTCTGCATCCCTGCAGCTTGGGCAGATTTGCCCAGCCTATGCTGATCTTTCAACTGAGCATCCTGCTTAGAAACCAAAAGGCAGCCACCAGTTACAATGAGATAAGTGATGCATGATTAGGTCTAAAGCGAGAATAAGTCAATTGAAGTTTTGATGGCTCCAAAACCTTGACTTTCATATTATCCCTTTCTCTAGCATGACATGCCAGGGCATTTTGGATGCACCGTCTTATACCACCTTCATCACTCAATGACTGGAATATGTGCTCCAATACAATGCTACTGCATTGGCTCTGTGAGTGCTCATTGCGACCATTTTCAACAGCATGATGGACCACAGAAGGAACATGAAGCTGCTCAGACACATGAAAATCTGAAACTTCAACTATTGGTTCCCTCAAAATCTGCATTAAACCAAATACACATCCAAGAGAAGACTATAAGCACCATAAATCAGACTCTAACAAGGCAAAGTCATGGTTCTTTAAACCACATTCAAACCAAAATGAGTTGCAAGAATTATTTTCTCACACTTCTGGGAAGTGTCTTAACGATATGTAGAAAGCAACAAACACCACCACTTGTTTGAGACAGCTGTCCCAGCTAAGCATGACAAAAACCAATCCAGGACACCCTGCAAGTCTACAAACTGAGCCATGCCCATGGGAAACTTATTCATGTTGCTGTGACATCTACATGCTTGCCTAATCTGAGAAGCTTTGGAAAAAGTTATTCAGGTGATAGTTATCTATCTTTTTCTATCGGTTAACAAAGCCACAACTAAGTAACAAAATTGCTTTACTCAACAGTATAGGTTGTAGAGATATAGACAAAGTTTATATGCAGATACATTTAGATAACGACCATCTCAACCAGTGCTTCAGATCCCGCTACCATCACAAAGAACAAAATTTAAAGTATTACTAAAAAGTAATTGTCTGCACTAGAAATCATAGCTGGGAGTACAGTATGAGCTACAACCCTAAGTAGGAAAGGCATTGAAGACTCAAAAGACATAAATTGAATCTCAATAGAAAATTCAAGAACAAAGAGACGAAGAAACTTTTATTTTTCTCATTAATCTTTAAAATAAAACGCATCATCAAAAGCAAGAAAAATAAATTTCTGTCAGCCTATGTTAGGCTTCCTACGTAACTTCTAACCGTGCATTAACGGATTCTTCACCAGCATAAGTTCCCTCTCAAAGAAGTAGAACGCACAATTCCATGCATAGAATTTCTTTTACCAAAAAAACAACCAAAAGAATATACCAATGTACTCCGAGGTCAGATAGCAAAGTTCCAAAGTTTGGTCCCTATCATACAACAGCCACAAAAACTCAAATGGATGGTGCCAAAGCTCTGAAATGGCTTTCACTAGTAAAACTAAAAATTCTTCCCAAAGCAAAAGTGGTCGATGGTCATCTGAGAATCTTCAATTGCTGCAGAATAATGATATTAAGACTAAGAAACCGCTCCTTCCTAGTCGATATGAAATTCTGCTCTACTGTCGTACCTTAAACCATACTAAGATCTTCCAAACTAAAACACTAACTAATAGCACCATTAGCATATGCTGCTTCAAGAACTTCTCAAAATTATTCAATCACCTTCAGAACAAAGATAGCTCAACCAATCCCAATGACCTACCAAAACCCACTTATATTACTTGATAGATAAACCCTTTGGAGGATAATGACATGCAATGATCATTCATCAGAATACCAAATGTAACAAATTTTCAGATATGGATTTCATCTACAATGTACAAACAGAATTCCAATTCTCTACACCGACAAACATATCTCAAACGACCAAAGCATGTGCATCATTTTTACTTGATAAGAAAAAAGAACTTAAATACAGATTGAAACAATACATGTGCAGCACGGACCACAAATCCAAGAGAAGAAACAATTAACCTGCAACAGAAAAAGGTCAGGGACAAACCTGATTTGCTGAAATAGTTGAAGCTCCCGTGGTGGCTCTCTCATCCTCTCCGCTTTTAGTTTCAGATTTCACTTGTTTTCGCCTCTTGTAAGTTCGAACACACTCACTACCACCCGAACTCCCTTCGGCAACATCACTGTCATGGCCATTGGCAAAACCATTGCTCATTTTCCCACTTCTCAAACAAGAACTCTCGGCATCATGGTTGTTGACCAAAACAGGGTTACCTCCCTCTATGTCATTGTCTTCATCACCCATTTGAAACCTGAATCCACAACTCGTAACCCTAAGCATCACATCAGGACTCAATAGAAAACCTCAAACTTCATATTTCCAAAGCAAAAGTCAAAACATTTACAAGTTTTTTCATAGAAAAAAATCCTAATTTCATCAACATCAAGAAAACTCAGCCGGTCAAATCATCGTATTGCTCTTCCCAGCGCCAAAAAGGGAGACCTCAAGTCGAGAACGAGAATTCACATTCGCAACACCATGCCGAGCTCGCCGCAACGACGGCTTCCCATCCAATTCAAAGCAAGACCCAATTCACGAAACGCGTTGATTCGCGCTAACAACTCAAGAAGCACCACAAAAAGCGACGGACGAAGCAAATGCATGTATTGACAAAAGCCATAAACTCCACAATTCGTCTCAGCAACACATCTCCGGCCATGAACCGAACCGCAACGAACAGAGAGCAGTTGACGAGCACAACAGGAACTTGGAAAGGAAAAGAGAGAGAACTTTTCTCACCTTCGCGTCCTCAAGCGGAGGAGGGGTTGAATCTTTCGGAGGAGAGAAAGTTCGCAACTGGTAACTCCGCTTTTCAGTTCTGGGTCGCTGCAACTTCAACTGAAATTTTTTTTTTTTTTTCCTTCGCTGTTGAGCAGATATTATTTTCCGCAAAAAATAAAAATAATATTTTTTTCATTAAATTGATAATTATCCTCGTGTCATTTTCTCTTTTCTGTAGTTTCGGTTTGTTAAATTTTTTATATTTATTTTAATTGTGTATTTTTGTTGGATCTCGGGGATGAAATTGGTTTGAACTTCCCGGTTAAACGCCATCGCCACGTGGCGCCCCTGACCACCAATGGGAAGCGGTCAAAGGCTGCTGGTCTTGACTTTTGAGAGGGACGAATCTTTTATCAATTGGACAAGTTCGGTTCATGAATTTTGGGACCTTGGGGAAGTTAAACATTCATTTTTCTTTTGTACTAAGCAACGAGATGCAGATGATTGCCAAGTGAAGTGAGCATGTCGTGCATTTGAAATGATATCGACGCCATGATTAGAAGCTTTCTACTTCTCAAAGTGCGCATGTCAACTTGTCGCACATACTTATTCGGTAAATTTCCTAATTTTCCTCTAAAAGTGAAATTAGACAGGTGCCAATAATCAATTTTATGAAACTAGCAGTGCAAGTCATTATGGAAAATTTTGGTCACAGCACTGAATCATGTCACGACTCTATTATGTAAATGAACTTGTAAGGGAATTGAAAATGCAAAGCAAATAAAAAGATCGAAATTGAATAATTCCCTCTTCTTTAAAAATTATTTCATATAACCCTGTCGTGTATCTATTGTTCTTTACATTAACTTTCTTTGTGGCTATACCTCAAAGGACGATCCTACGCCTTTTTCAATGCTAAATTTCTTCTACGCTAACGTCAACGTATAAAGCTCAAAATAAAATTTTTAATCTACAAAAGATCGATAAAACTATCTCGCTAGACAAACTACGATTCAGTCCTTGCCAATCATGTTTCTTAACTTCAATCATGGATTCAAATTTTTAGTCATTACCAATCATGTCAATCGACATTAATTATCACCACTTAATCTATGAAACTTTCTTTTCTTTTTTACAATCAGTGTGCCATGATCAAGAACTCAAGCAAAATGTCAATGTGGCTTCTCCACTAAGTGCGCTGTAACGTGGCGTCCAAAATTTTTGCTACTTGCCTGCATCATAAGTAGCTCGTTCGAATATCAATTGAGTTTAATGAAAGTAAATCAATTGCAAAACATTAAATAGTATGCTAAGTTATTGAAATAAAGTTCAGTTTCCTAATTGAAATATATACTAAACTTAAGTGCATGCCAAAGGATTTACTAATATTGCTTTAAGTAAACCATTTGCATTTAATAATAAATTAGTTGGGAAATATTATTTTCACGATCAAAATGGGTTATTCGACAACCTTTTTGAAATCTCTATGCCCTCAAAACTCATACACACTTCCCGGAAAATTCTTGAAAATTGTCGGGACAAAAATACCTCGTGTTAAATCTAGTAAATAATCAAAGGAGTTTTTTTTTTTAACTGAGATGTCCGGGTCAGCTTGTGCACACCTCGATTATTTCTCGGGAGAGAAATAACCAAATAAGTTGGAACTTACTTTTTTGTTTCTACCATTTCGTATTGTTTAATTAAACTCGTCGCAATCTAAAATTAATAATATTTATCCTTCTAAACCATACTAAGTTATTTTTAACAAAAAGAACCCTATGTTTTTAATTTTGTTTTAATTTACACATAGACAATTGAAGACACATTTACAAACTATCAACTAATGCAAGTAACTGTATATTCTTTCAAACGTATTTTCAAAATAAAGCGATATTTTTAATGATTGCTACTTTTTCTCTTAATCAAAGTGATATTTTCTTAAAAAATGATGTGTTTTGTGGATAAAATGTATTTAGTTTTTTGCCTTTTTTATTTAAAACATCAACACAAGTCATTTTAATAGGCTTATATTTAATTTTAATAGTATTTTTCTCGTACACAAGAGTAAGTTTACTTAGTAAACATTTGTCCAATTAGTCAAACAAGCCATATTTAGTAGTATGAATAAACATTTTATTAACAATATAACTTTTTATATGCTTTGTTGTCAAATTTTACTCTACTAAAATCCATGTTTCTAATTTTTTTCCCATCAGTAGATCTTATTATAATAATTAGACTTACGAAAAATTTATTCACATTGCATAAAATATATCCATGGAAGCGATGCTTTCAACTAAGCAATGTTATTACAGCCTATAGTATGCTACCGTTTACCCTTTCATTCATGTATTATATAAATTAAATAAATTTCCATAAATCATTTGCTTTAATTTCCTCTCGAATGAAAAAGGAAAGAAACAAAAGTAAGTTTGTACTTCTATGGTAGCAAGATCAATTGGGCAAAGGGGTATTACTGCCTTTATGATTGATAAGGACATTTAGGAAAATTAACTGGGGCTGAATTTTAAGGGCAAATTTGTCAAATCGAAATAGAGTTTTCGACCATGGAGAAACGTGCGCTGCAAATGATAACGAGGACGAGAAAAAGTAAGTGAAGAGGTTTCGCCACTCTCGCTGAGCAAATGCAGCGACGGTGCGCGCGGCAGGACCACCAGGAGGAGACCGAGTCGGACACCGACTCGGAGGCCGATCCCATGCGGTGCATATCCTGCAAGGAGGAGTACGACAAGCGCGACGCCGGCACCTGCAAGGAGTGCTACGAGGAGGCCAGCGAGACCGAGGAAGAGCTCAAGCGAGAGATCGAGGACTTGAAGGCCAAGGTCGCCTTCTTGAGGTTCTGTCCTCCGACGGACCAGGACCACCGCCGCCATCACCACCTCAGTGATCGCTCCCGTGGATCTGGGTTCACCGACGTCGTCTTGGTCGCCGCCGAGGACGGCCCCGACGGAGGCCCGTCGATGCCGGTGGCGGCTCACAGGGCCATTCTGGTGAGCGTCGCCTCTTGCCCGGTTCATTGATTTGGTTGCTGGTTCTTCTTTGACTTGAATTTTGGGTTTTTCTTTGTTTTTGCTCTGATCTTCAATTAAATTTGGGAACTTCAGAAGGGACGAGAGGGTTTGTTCCGCAGCCAAGGGGTAGATTAGATAACTGAACACTTCTTTTATGAGCTTTCTTTCAGTAATTGGACGACAAAGGTGCGGAGAACCTCCATACGCTGAACTTTGTTCGGTAGTCTTGATTTATGTAAAATTGAGGCGCTTGGCTGTGAAATGATGCCCGAATGAAGTGATAAATGGAAGGAAAGATGCTCTTTTGGGAGAGCTTGTTGTGGATATGGATGGTCTAAAAACGGGGTTGGTCAGCGTGTTGTGCAATTCAGTTGTCTGGGTCGAGTAATTAAAGTTTCTCAGATCTTTCATTATAGTTGAGGCGGAAAGGAGTTATAAGAGAGTGAAAGACAAATCCTCTTAGACAATTTCTTTAGAAGTTTTATCTTCATTTGGCCCTTATTGGGCATTCTTTCAAACAATTTTCACTGAAAAATTTGTGCAGATAGATTTAAGGAAAGGAGACCTACGGAGAATTTGCAGTTGAACTTTTGAGATGACTAATATGTGTTTATGAGAATCTGGACACTTGACATTAACACGGGTGTGCTAACACAGTGGTACCTGTGGCTTACTAGTTGGCAGTGATCACTCTTTGGCCTTGCCACTTGAAGTCTGTGATAGGGTGGTAGTTTCAGTCTAGGAACAAAGAGTGGCCCCAAAAGTGATATTACTTGAGGATAATGAGTTAGGGCTTGATTGGAAATGCTTCTGATGCCTCAGAAAAGCCCCTTACCACACCTTTAAATAGCCTGCCATCTTGAACTTCCGGGGTGTCATATCCTTAAACAGTATTGTATCATTTATAGCTGAATAAAGTCCTCTAGCTATCTCCTGCTCTTGAGATTGAGTTGATTATTTAATCATCCTAAGCCAGCCGTCATATTTTCTTGTGCATGATGATATCAAGTAGAAGGCAGCCACTCTAGACTTGGCAACCATGGAATATAACAAACTTCCTGGAGTAAATGAGTAGGCCTTGCCACCAAATACTCTTCACAAATGCTTGGATAGAGTGTGGGATCCAATAAATGATTTGAACAATTACAATCCTACTTGTTGTGTACTGGAGAAAAGCTAACCAAACGGGTTCTCTTAGATCGCTTCCTTCCTCCAGACAATTCCTGACTAAATCACCATGAGTTTATCAAACATATGCATTCAACAAATCTTATCGGTGATGTGGCCTTGAAAAGCATGTCAGGCCGCTTTCTTCTTTTGTTTCTGGCCTCAATGATTGCTTGGAGCGGTCTTGGTCTTCTCTCTTCTTGAGCCTACGCTTAACCTTCTTATGTTTACTCTAGTTTTCAAGTGTAATGCAACAATTTAGGCAGATTAAATAGTTGTATAAATAGTTGTCTCTAAATTTAGGCATATATAATCAGCATCGCCAAATCAGTAAGAATTCCTGCAACTCTTTATTTAGAGATTTGCTGAAAAATTCTGCCACTGTATATGCTTCTGATTGGATTTTATATGGTGATTATGGGGTTGCATTTACTTTTGGAACTGCATGCTGGTAAAGATGCACCTACTTAAGACATTTCCACTAACAGATTGATTCTTTTACTACCTAGTCTGTTATTAAACTCTCTTTTAGGTTGACCTTGAAGTTTTTGAATTAGCTTTTATCTGCTCAAGCATTAGAACTGCCATATTTGTTTGGTTGGACCAGATAATTCAGTCAGAGAGATTCTCAATTTTTTTAAGTGGATAATGATTAATCCCTTTTTCTTTTTTTTTGCTTGGAATGAGGCTTAGTTGAGTTGAGTGGAACAATTGGTAATTGCATCACTGGATACTTCCGTGATTATGACTTTCTTCGACAGTATTTGTTTTGCGCATTTCTTGACTTAATAGATTGCATTTGCTGGAATAGGAGACTTATGAGCACAACATAGTTTTCTTAAGCTCTGTAATTGACAAAATTAGCAAGGACCGACTTAAGAAGCTTTGCTCTCAAGCTCGTAAAATTCATATTAGGCGTTTCTTTGATTTAAAAAAATCTTGACTCATATCAGTCAGATGCAAAGCTTTCTTATTAAACTATTTTCTCGCACTGCAAAAATTGTTTTTTGAGTCTTTGATTCTGTGGTTATAATCAGGCTGACCGGTCCCCAGTGTTTAAAGCAATGCTCGAGAATGAGATGGAAGAAAGCCGAAGCGGCACCATTAAGATAAGTGACGTGTCGTATGATGCCCTCCAAGCATTTGTCAACTACCTTTACTCTGCCGAAGCATGCCTCGATGAGCAAATGGCTTGTGAGCTTCTAGTATTGGCTGAAAAGTACGAGGTGAAGCACCTGAAAGCTTATTGTGAGAAGTTGTTGATATCCAAATTGAACTGGGACAACTCAATCGTAAACTATGCATTTGCGCACCAGCACAATGCGAAACTTCTCCTTGAGGCTGCCTTGTCGTTAATCATGGACAATATGGATAAACTCAGAAAACGTCAAGAATATTCAGAATTCGTCGAAAAGCACCCCACCCTTGTGGTGGAGATATATGAAGCATGTCTTGCAAAGCAAGAAAACACCGCAGCACCTAAGGATGCTTGTGCAAAGTAATAGTTTTGTCTTGTACGGGTAACTGATGATGAGAAAAATCAGTTGGGAGAATGACTTTTTAATTTTGTGAAGTTTCGAGTTTGGGATAACTCTTGTGCATGGTTTGTTGATAGATCTCATTGCCTTTGTGTTAATCAGTGATACAAACTCTGGCACCGTCTCATTGGTATCGTTTTCCTGAGCAAGTGTTTGCAGCTTCGACAGCGTACTTTTATTGATTCAAACTGTTTGTTCGATGTCATTACAAATTATCTATGATAAAATTGGTCATCGTATCCAATTATACCATGATCTAGGGAAACTTGAGCCTTTTCTAGGAAATTTTGGATGAACCATATGCTTGTCAATAGCAGAGATAACATTTCACTTCAGGCTTTTATTTATGTTAGGGTCATCAAATTTATTTTATTTTATTTTCATTTAGTGCGTATTCCTTCTTTAACTTTTTTTCGTTTATATCACTGGACTTTGACTTGGCTTTCGATTAGTTCATTGTGGCCTTGGATAGTCCGGCCAACAACCAACTCAAAACTTTCTTAGGTCATATGCAAGTAACGTCCACGATACATTCAACGAAAGTGAAGACGGAGGATGCATCTCATTAGTTTAAGACTTGCAATTGACATTTTTTCGGCAATTAACTGTCTGGAGGATTCTTAGAAAATTAACGTCTTTTGAAATTTCTTAAATGTAGGACATGATGTTTGATGAGATGAATTTGACTTGCTCCAGGTCATCACCTTTGCGTAGATTCGACTTTTCCATTTGAAGCACAATTTGGTAATTTTCCAATCTTTCTATCTTTTCAACGCATGGATGATGTGCACATCTCGATAATCCACTCATACGTCTCTTGAACTTTTTTAAACATTCTTTGCAAAGAACATGATGTTGAGATGAATTAGACTTGCTCTAGGTCATCACTGGAATCGACTCGAGTTTTCAACGTGAGGATGATGATGTGCAAGTCCCAATACCTCGCTCATGCATTGCTTAGTACGAGCTTTTAATGAATCTATAGGTTAAGATCATCTATCACGTATCAGAAAGTCTCTTATACATCAGATTCATCACATATCATTCAATCAAAGTTGAACTTGTTTAAAGTATGGAAAAGAGGGTGCCACCAGTCAAGATGAGATAAGACGTTAAGAGTAACTCTAATGGCACCAAATCCTTGACTTCCATATAATCAATCTCTGAAGAACGAAGTGACAAGGCACTTTTGGTGCACTGTCCAACACCAACTTCGTCACTCATCAATGACCGGAGGTTCCTCTTGCTTAAATCTATCAGCGCAAGCTACCATCACAGTGGCCTTTTCTCAATAACAATTATTCGTAGAACTATTTCACGAGGGCCAAAGGAAGATAAAACTTCAAAAGAAATCCTCTATGAGCATTTCTGTTTCCCTCTCTTATAATTCCTCTCGGCTCAACCAAAATGAAAGATCTGAGAAACCTTAACTGCTCGAGCCTGACAACTTAATTTCATAATACTCTGACCAACCCCGTTCTAAGATCATCACATATCCACTGTAAGCTCTCTCGAATGAGTATATTGTCTTCCTTCCTCGACATTATTTCACAGTCAAGCACGTTAACTTTGCAGAAATTAAGACCATCGAACAAAGAGTCAGGATACAAGGGTGCCCCGCACCTTCGTCGTCCATGACTGAGAGAACTCATAAGGACCACCTTCCCGCGTCCTATCTTCCACACTGCCACCAAGAATTATTCCACCCTGCGAGACACGCCCGCCACTGGAACTCGGAGCAAGGAACAGAGCATTCGGACCCACCGAAAAATTAACTACAAACTAATCGAAGCTCAAGCGGTGGACAAATTCCCAAATTCAAACGGAGATCAGAGCTAAAACAAAGAAAAACCCAAAATTTGAACGGAGATCGGAGCAAAGTCAAAGAAAAATACAAAATTTAGGTAAAAGCAAATTCAACATTGACATCAATGAACCGAGCGGAGCAAAAGCCGATGCTCACCAGAATGTCCTTGTCAGCCAGCACCGGCATAGACGGGCCTCCGTCAGTGGTCTCGGGGCCATGGGGAAGACCATCAAGGTGGGTTGGTGGCCGGTCGGAGACATGATACTCAAGAAGGCGACTTTGGCCTTCAACGATCACTCGCCTGAGCTCTCCCTGGGTCCGTTTGGCCTCCTCGGAGCACTCCTTGCACGCGCCGGCATCAAGCGTGACGCAAGCGCCCCATGAAGTCGGCCTCCTCCTCGCATTGTCGCCGCATTGGCTGAGGGAGAGCTAATTCGCTCGCAGGTTTCGGAAATCCTCTTTGCAGCGCTCGGTCAAGTTAAAACGTATAAAAACCTTCACCAAGGATACAATTATAACTATGGAAAGATGATATCTCAAAACCCATCTAAAAAAACCCTATTTGGATTTGATTGAGCATGTCATCAAGAAAAGTATTATCTCACTTCTGTTTCCTTATCTCTCCCCAGTGTTAATTTTCTATTTTCAAGTAAAAAAGATATTACCTAATACTATAATTATGAATTTTATTTTTACACACGCATGTCGTCACTCATAAGACTTCCCACAAAAATGCATAGAACGAGAAATTCATATGTGAACATTATAGAAATTATGGAAATTTACAGATGTCCCAATGAACTTGATGGTGGACGCGGCACCCAAAAGTTCTCTATATATAATGTGTATAAAACTTCACAATTGATTCAATTGTTCCCGTACAACAAGTAAGCTCAAATGCATTCATTTAGTGCCAGAAATAATTGTTTGCTTTGTAGCTAGGGACCATAATTTTTCCTTGGATAAAAACAAAACACGTTGTGTACCGTTGGTGTGTGTATGTCCAATGAAATCTGGAGGGAATGATGGATGTGACATTAGTTTTATGGACATCAATTTTCAATTCAGATCAATCTAGCTCAAAGCAAGAATTATTGACGAGCTTCCACACATGCAAACAATCGTTTACGGAACAATTGTCAAATAAGTCCTAAACATTTTGCTACTTTACCGATTTAGTCCTAAACCTTTTTTTTAATGCCAAATCAGTCATAAACCTTTTGCAACTTTGTCATTTAAGTCTTTCCGGCGGATTTTGGCCGGAAAATGCATACGTGGCGACAACGTGGCGGACGGAACCTCACCGGCGACAACGTGGC
This sequence comes from Melaleuca alternifolia, assembly GCA_019926035.1. NCBI lineage: Eukaryota > Viridiplantae > Streptophyta > Magnoliopsida > Myrtales > Myrtaceae > Melaleuca > Melaleuca alternifolia. The sequence goes on along the minus strand of JAGKPW010000094.1, from coordinate 37,300 downwards.
ACAAAAAAAATTAAAAAAATTCCAAAAAATTCCAAAAATTCAAAAAAAATTAAAAAAAAGGATGGCCGGAGCCCTCCACTTGTGGCCGCTGCCCCATCACCGGTGGGGCGGCGGCCATGCCCTCAGCCCCACCGGGGTCCAGATCTGGACGCCGGCGGGGCTGGGTGAGCTCGGCCCTCACTGGCCGGGGGCAGCTGGGCGAGCTCGCCCCACCCAGATCTGGGTGAGGCGAGCTCGCCCTTGCAGCTGCCTCGCCGGCCACAGGGGCGAGCTCGCCCTCGCCCTTGCAAATCTGCAAGGCCGTGCAGGGGAGAGCTCGCCCGTGGTCAGCGGCGGCCTCCCCCCCGCTCTTGGCCAGCGAGGGTGGGGCCACCCTTTGGAGTCGCCGGCGAGCTCCACCGGCTGCTGGAGCTTGCCGACCTCCTTATTTTTCTAAGAAAATGAAGGAAAAAAAAGAAAATTTTTTTTCGAGGTCCGGTCAGTGCCACGTCGTCACTGGCGAGGTTTGGCGAGCCACGTCATCACCACGTAAGCATTTTCCGGCCAAAATACGCCGGAAGGACTTAACCGGCAAAGTTGCAAAAAGTTTAGGACTTATTTGGCATAAAAAAAGGTTTAGGACTGAATCGTCAATTGTCTCAATCGTTTACTTATTATCTTTTCACCAAGAAAGATATAAAAAAAATTCTCGGTGGACTCATTCAGTTTAAGTACATTAGATATTATGTAATGAGAGTTTGTTTAATATATCAATTTTGTAAACCAGTCTTAATACTCTCAAGAAATGCTTTTAGCATGTTTGAAAAAAAAGTAAGATTATCATGGTTTGAGAGTCCGCAAATGGACTTTTGGAATATGATTAACTCGAATAGCATCTTAAATGGAGTCAAGAGAGCCTAATACAGACATATGGAGGAAAAGAAGCGGGAAGAAGTTGCATCTCATTCTGCCAATGGAATAGAACACGTAGGCACCACCTTTTCAATTGATTGAACAAATGGGGTTAATGATGAGGGAGATACTTTTCGACACCCGATGGCTGACCTTAACCCATCGATCCATCGAAAATCACGACCTAAAGGCATGGACGTCTGGACTCTCTAGAGTTGCATGTCACCCTCGTGTTAAAAGAATTACAAAGATGGGCCAATTGCCAAAATGTATGATAAATGGAAAAGTCAATTACACCTGATGGCGATGACTCGGGCAGGAGCAAATGAAATTGATCTCGCCAAACATCGTGATCTCCGCACAAATTGTTCAAGAGATTAATAAAGACAAAAAGGAACATTGATTTTCGAGGAGTCTTCCGAACAGTTGAAATATGGTATATGTCTCGACATTTTTTGAATGGCTTATGTTCGTTACTTATATTAAAGTTTAATGACCAAATTAAATTTTGGGTCGGTTATTTTCCAAAGAATAACCCAATTGGGAGCGAAGTAAAAAATTTAGTGAAATGTTTTAAAAAAAAACTTAATATTGCAGTATATCCTAAAACAAAAATAAAAATGGAGTTTGATGACCTTAAATGTAAAAACCCTACGTGGAAATATGGTCTCTTGTATCCGCAATTAATTGGTTTGTCTAAGATTTCTTGAACAATGCTCGTATTTCACCTTAATCGTAGAATAGATGAATATCATGATGGATTTCAAATAAGTCAATTGCTGAAGACAGCCATAAAGATGTCTCGGAGAATTGTGGAACGCTCGATTATCTGGAGCAAGCATTTGGAGCCGAAGCAAGTGAGCAACCTAGGGCTGCCATATTCTTTCGAGGCACTCGCGTTTCGATCTTCGGAGCTCACTTCTGTGGAGGATGTCGACCTCGTCTTCAACAAAATCAACGAAGAAGTCTAGAAGATAGAGAGATAGAGAGGCAGACAGGGAGAAGCAGAGGGAGAAAGGTTCCTCTCTCTCTCTCTCTCTCTCGGAGTCGCTTCAGAGAAAGGTTGGACAGTGGCAGCTTAGAGAGAAAACCCTGAGGGAGAAGCTGAGCCCACCCTACTGGCTAGATGAATAGCATGAGAGAGAACTAAATTAGCAAGAAAGAGTACTGGTAGAAGCTGAGCAACATAAAAGAATGGAACTACAAACGAATATAGTAACGGGTAAGATGTATGAAAGCAAATCCAACTCAAAGAGGCATCACGTTCTTGAGGATATAATCAAGAAATCGTAATCAACATCATGCTCTTGAATTCCTCGAAATCGAGCCTCCCGTCGCTATTAGTATCGTACGCGCGAATCATGCTATTGCAGTCTCTCCCACTTCTCTCATCCCATAACCCCAGTCTCGAGAGAACGCTCTGGAGCTCTTCGCAAGAAATGAAACCGTCGTCGTTCAAATCGAACACCTTGAACGCCTCGGCAAGGTCGGTATCCTGATGGTCGACTCCTTCTTTGCCCTCCGGCGATTCTGATCCGCCACTCGTCGTGGTTCCTTCCGACGATATAGAGTCGTAAAAGTACAGGAACTCGTTGAAGTCGAGGCTCGGTTTCCCTATGGACCATTCGAGCTCGTTCACGCTGTGATGGACACCGATCTTCTCGAGCAGCCAATTGAGCTCCTCAAGGCTCACCTGCCCATCGCCGTTCTTGTCGAGATTCTCAAAGATCCGATGCAAGTCTCCGGTTCCGAGGCGACACATGATGCGCGGTGGTGGATATGAACGTGTAGATTGGGGAGACTAACGAAGAAATATGTGCAACCGCGGATGCCGGGCGGGAGCGGGGGTGGACAATTTGAATTCAAAGTCTTGCTTGGCGGAGCTTCCTCCTATTTATAGAACCGCATGGAACTTGCGGCGTACGGATCTGTACGTACGTGCGCAGCATGACTTTGAAGAAGCTTGTGGTTTCTAGGGTTTCACGGAAGTTGGGAAGAAGCTTCGTCGAAGGAGGACATTAGGAAAGCCGAATTGTTATTTTTCACGATTTGGGATGTCTCGACTTCCAGACGGGCAAATATAATAGTAGCGTCAACGTATTTATGGGTCGTCTTTGTTCTTTTTTCCTCGGGTCTTCGCGGGTTCCTATTATCATATGCTATTACTATTCTCTAATTTGATCAACCACGCCTTCATCCTTCCGCGATGATTCTTGGAAAGAAGAATCGTCGTGGCCACGCTCTTGACTCTTGAGGAACGTGATCCGAGCCACGGGTCTAAGGTCTCGAGGTTATCCCCAGTAAATTCTGCCGTGCTCGCTCCTGCCCACTGTTTCGATGTGGCTGTCGCGGGTCACGCCCCCCCGTCTTTGATGGGTTCGTCCGATAAGGTTGGGAATGTTGAGTCGGCACGTTTCGTCAGGACGGAGCAGGGAATCGAATTGCGTGGTGAGGGGATGGACGGTTCGTGTTCTTGGTTTTGTGCGTATGGGGCGCGCATCGGAGACGTGGGGAGGATTCTCACACGTCGCCGTCGGCCGATTCGTGTGGGGGGTTGTTTGATCGAATTGAGATTTCAGCCGATCTGCGATTGCCACATCCCCAAGCTATAATCCTTGACCACGGCCGATGCTTGGAACGGTCAGATTCTTCCTAGATATATCACAAGTTTCCATATAGTCTCTCTCTATCTATGTATCTATGCGTGTGAAAGAATATCTACTACATTTTTGCACAATGATGATAATGATTTTTCATGTTTTCGTTGGTGGACTGATGGAAATTAACAGATCTTGTCTTAAGCCCGGCAATTTTCATATTATTCAACATTACAGAGAAAATTGCACCACAAGTGTTAAACTTTCTATGCTGAATGTAAATAAGTTCTAACTCTTTCAATTGACTCGATCGAGTTCTAAGCTTTTATCCAAAAAGGCAAAAGAATTCTAAAAGTTTCAAGGAGATAGTTAATCCTCAATAACTATGTTAAGAAGTGCAATTTGAGGATGTTGCGTATCCAATTTATAAGTAATATGTTAGCCATTTAAGATATTCTTCATTTGAAAGGACTTGATTATACTCTTTTTAATAGGTTTAGCACTTAAGTGAGCCAATCGAAAAGTTTAACACTTAATAGTAAGGCACACAAGGTTATGAACTTCCGGTGCACATGTTGTAAGAATCTAAAACTTTTTAATATTCAATACTTAAATTTTAATAGATCTTGTTTTTCAGCCTTAATTGCGAGATCAACCAGCCGAGTGGTGTCACCTAATTGGGACCTAGGAGTTTAATTATTGGCTTCTTTAGATATCCTATAAGAATTTGTCAAGTCACTACTCATTTGATAAAACTGAAAAAAAAACACTAAAAATCAAAATCACTTAATTTTAATTGCCAGCAATCCTAAGTTTCAAGAATAGAAATAAAATGCCGTTCGATAGTGATTATTATTGGTATGCTTTATCAATATAATTGTTTTGATTTTAGTTGTCATCAATTGCTTTTTCTACTTAATGAGAAATGGCTCTTTTGATAATGACATTGAAAAATAAAATCTTTTTAGAGCTTAAGTTTTGCGTTTGATAACCTCTAACTGCACATAACTTAAATTGCGTCTTGTAGTCAAAACTCACTTAATATGGAAAATAAAGAATGACTTGGGCTCCGTTTATTCACGAAAAATATAGCATTTATGGAAAATATTTTCGGAGAAATCATTTTCCTAGAAAATGATGATATTTTCTGATATTCGTTTGTCAAAGGTCGCTAGCTCACCGACCTCGAGCGAGGTCGAGGCATAGTGTTAGAAGCCGCGATATTTAAAGGTAAAAAAAGAAGTAAGTTTTTTTTCACTTTCAAAAAATCGGAAAACATTTTCCCTACTTTTAAAAGCTTTTTTTTCCATTGGTGGATAGTATTTTTCTTGATTATTTTATTTTCAGTGAAACGAATGCCAGAAAATTCGAAAAATATTTTTCTGAAAATTATTTTTCGTGAAACCAACAGAGCTTTAGTTAAGTCTTAGACTTTAATGGCATTTAAATCTCACAACCTATTTTGTCAAAACCTTCCAATAATGCTTCCAATCCCGTACATGATAAGAAACTCATGAAATTTGTCGTCTTATCCACATCTATTATCAAATGACTTTTTGTTTTATGTTCGATACTTTTTAGCACTTAATGAGTGCGTTTCATAACCCCTCATTAACATAGCTTGATTGTGCTTTTATAATCAAAAGTCAGTTAATATGACAATAAAATAATTACTTAGTTAAGTATTAAAATTCTTAATGGAGGTTAAAATATCACAAATTATTTTGTCGCGACCTTTCAATAATGCTTAGTATCCAATAATTGTAAGAAACTAATACAATTTTGTTATTCTATCTACATCTGTTACCAAATAACTTTTTGTTTCATGTAGAATACTTAAACGACGCCAGCAGTTTGTAATTAAGTTTGAAATGTTTGACCAACTACAAAGGCAAGAGGTTTTATTTTCAAAATAAAAAGAGGGTTGGTCTAGTGGTGTAGGGCGTACTTTCAGGTGGTTTGGGTCTCCCTCTGTTACAGGTTCGACTCATTGCTGCTTGACATAAGTTCGATTATAGCATGATGAAACATTATCACGATAAAACAATGGTAAAGTTACGGTAATGAGTTTGCTCAAAATGAGCAATAGTAATGACTCAAACTAAACTTTCCTTCACGAGGTTGAACTCTTATGCTAACATTTTGGGAATCGTCACAACGGTGCCTCCCTTCCCAACCCTTTATCATAACTAGTTGCTTCAAAAGGACTGTTTTCTATCCGCGCTACATGAGAAAATATTCAGTAATTAGCAATCACCAACTCATCTATCTACGTTTGGCGTATATAAATTTAGTTGGCTCCATCCATAAAACTACACTTGTCTTATGACATGGACCGAAAATTAAAATTCGAAACCTACCTTTTCTCTCTCCCTCTGGCGCCATCTGCAAAAAGGACTGGACCGAAGTAAACATTTATTTGCCGGCATTAATATTGTCTTCTCTCTCTCATATTTAACAAAACTCAGAGACAGAGACAGAAACAGAGGAGACACAGAAGAGCTGGTCTCTGTCTCTCTCTCCCGAGTTTTGCTGAATCGCTGGCTCTTCGCCGGTTACCTCGGCTATCGTGTCCGACTCACCCCTCGCTTGCCGGGACATCGACCGAAGCCCTTCAATTCCATACAGGACAGCCTTTTGCATTCGTCCCTTCTTCTTCTTCTTCTTCTTGTTGCATGCCGGGAGACTCCTCTTGTTGCGGGTGAAGATATTTTCCGTTTCCTGTCTGGTGCGAAGAACCATTCGTCTTCCATTTCGTTTTCCTGTTCAAAACCCACTAGAAAATAAGCACGCAAGTTCCTGGGCAGTTCTGATGGGCCGTTCTCTTTGTTTCTTTTGCTCGAATTCCTTTTTGGCTTGTCTGGTGCTCTTTCCGTAGCGACTTGCAAGTGGGAACATCTTTTTCTTCCTTTTTACCTTTTTCCCGTTATTAGTTGAGGCTGTGCGCAAGTTTTGATCTTGGACTCAACGGAATGATCAAATCGAAGAAATTTCTCGTTCCACATTGTTGAAATCTCTGTGATGCTGTGGTTTAGGTGTTTTTGGTTTTGACAAAGTTCTGATTTTTTTGCCCAGCGTATCCCTAATTATTTAGAATCTAGTCTTGTTTGGTCTTAATGTGGCATACAACCACGTCAATGAAAATTCTTATATATATTTTTTTGCTTTGTTGGCATCTTGCAAACAGGGTTTTTAAAGGGCTTTGCGGGAGGGAGTGCCTCTCTAAGGAGCTACTTCGTCTACTATATGGTAAAGTGAAAAATTTGGGAGCTGTGATTTGATAGTTAAAATAAGTGACACGTGCATGGAGATCGATACTGATAGAGAAAAGCCACTGAATAGGCCATTGAAGAAAACGTGCTTGCGTGACCCCATCGTAATGCATACTTCTATAGAATGGTTAGACGGTCCTCTAGGTTATTGCGTCCAGAGGTTCGACAAGCACTAGAGCATTGGGAGGAGATAAGGGATGAAAGCTACATAGCCTTTTCTGCATTTTGTGAAAGAGGATGATAACAATCTTGAATTTCCATGTGATAATGGTAAAAAAAATTAGATATGAGGAGGATAATGAGGAAAGTTCAAGTGAAGTGGAAATCCTTGCTTGAGAGGATATCTCTAAATGTGAAGAATTTGTGATTATGAAATTATCAAAAAATCTGATATGCACCAACTTTTTCCCTGTTATTACGTGATTAGTTTCATATGGTTCCTAAATCTTAATAATGATATTTGCTGAAAATGCTTTCTGCTTTCACAAAAAAAAATGATAATTACTGACAACAAGCACTTGCAGTTCCACCGTCTTTTGCCTTTTATGTCTTACTCTTTGGGAGAGGTCTTCATGCTCCATCCCGTCACACGACATTTTAAGTACATACATGAGTTTGACATTTTAAGTACACCCATGAGTTTCTTCTTGAATACGGACCAATGCTGCTTTCAGGATCATCAGCAAAGTGCTTGCTGTCAATGATTATCTTTTTTTTTTTGTGAAAACAGAAAGCATTTTCAGCAAATATCATTATTGAGATTTAGGAGCCATATTATGTTATAACAGGGAAAAAGCTGGTGCATATAATATTTTTAGATAATTTCATAATCACAAATTCTTCACATTTAGAGATATCCTTTCAAGCAAGGATTTCTACTTCACATGAACTTTCCTCATTGTTCTCCTCATATCTAATTTTTTTACCATTATCACATGGAAATTCAAGATTGTTACCATCCTCTTTCGCAAAATGCAGAAAAGGTTAGGTAGCTTTCATCCCTTATCTCCTCCTCATGCTCTAGTGCTTGTCGAACCTCTGGACGCAATAACCTAGAGGACCATCTAACCATTCTATAGAAGTATGCATTACGATGAGGTCACGCAAGCACGTTTTCTTCAATGGCCTATTCAATGGCTTTTCTCTATCAGTATCGATCTCCATGCACGTGCCACTCATTTTAACTATCAAATCACAGCTCCCAAATTTTTCACTTTACCATACAGTAGATGAAGTAGCTCCTTAGAGAGGCACTCCTTTTATAAACCCTGTTTGCAAGATGCCAACAAAGCAAAAAAAAAAATATACATATATATATATATATATATATATATATAAGAATTTTCATAGACGTGGTTGTATGCCACATTAAGACAAAACAAGACTAGATTCTAAATAATTAGGGATATGCTGGGCAAAAAAATCATATCCACCATTAGTCTCTTCCCTTGGACAACTCAAGATATGATTTGCAGCACTGCCCCAAAGAAGAGGTGAAATCCCGTCCTCGACGCAGACTTTTTTCCACTGTCTTTTGCCTTTTATGTCTTACTCTTTGGGAGAGGTCTTCATGCTCCTTCCCGTCATACGACATTTTAAGTACACCCATGAGTTTCTTCCTGAATACGGTACCAATGTTGCTTCCAGGATCATCAACAAAGTGCTTGCTGTTAATGGTCATCTTTTTTTTTTTTTGGTGAGAGTAGAAAGAATATTCAGCAAACATTATTATCGAGATTTAGGAACCATATGAAACTAATCACGTAATAGTAGGGAAAGAGTCAGTACAATACCGGATATTTAGATAATTTCATAGTCACAAATTCTTCACATTTAGAGATATCCTCTGAAGCAAGGATTTTCACTTCACATGAACTTTTCTCATCATCCTCCTTCTATCTAATTTTTATTCAAGATTGTTTCCATCCTCTTTCGCACAATGCAGAAAGGCTAAGTAACTTTCATCCCTTGTCTCCTCCTCATGCTCCAATGCGCGCAATAACCTAGAAGACCGTCTAAAGATCCAAGTAGAACCAAGCTTTGCGGGTTGGGCTTCTATATTACTTTTATCCAAGTTGCAATTTCTTTTGCTTGTTGCAACAGCTTTTTAGTTTGTTTACTGTCATCAGATGTAAATTCAAGAATGTGACCATCCTTTTTTGAACCATTCAGAATGAAAATCTGAAGCTCCAACTATCGCTTCCCTAAAGATCTTTCGTGAGCCAAATGATCATCTGTGAGGAGACTAAGCAGCATGTTATGGCGAATCTCTAGGTAAAGAATGATAGATATTCATATCGATTGGATAATGCTGATTATACATGCACAACAGCTATTTACTCCCCTTACTTTGGCATTACACCTCGAAAACTCAAGTAAACAGAAGAAAGTCAAGTTTAGGCTGAAGAAGAGAGAAGACCAAGACCACTTCAAGCAACTATTGAGGCCAGAAACAAAAGAAGGAAGAAGTCCAACATACCTTTTAGAGGCCAGATCGCCATTAAAATTGATCTTCGAATGCATATGTTTAGAACTCTTAATTGGTGACTTATACAAGACTTGTCTGACCCGCTTGATAAAAATCAAAGTTGACAGAAAGGCATAAACCTGAGATAAATAATTGCAGTTTCTTTTTTTGTTGGCTAGCTTTGCTCCAGGTCACAAAAATTGGGATAGTAATACTGTGAATCATTTATGCGACCCCACACTGCATCCAAGCATCTCTGAAGAGTATCTATTGGCAAGCATAGTCATTTAGGAAAGGAAGTTTGTTACATTACATGGTTGCCAATTCTATAATGGCTGCCTTCTAATTGAGATCCTCATGCACAAAAAAGTATGAAGGCTGGCTTAACCGGTGCAACCTGATGAGCAGGAGATAGCTAGGGGATCTCATTCAGCTCTTTGTAATATAAGTTGGTCTTCAAGAATATGAAAGCATGGAAGTTCTGTACGGCAAGCTAGTGAAAGGGTAGTATAGGCCTCCTCTAGGGCAACAACGTGGGCATTGAATCATGCAATCCCAAACTCTTTTTTTTTTTTGATAACCGAGATGTCCGAGTCAGTTTGCGCGCATTTCGACTAATCCTCGAGGGAGACTAGCACAGCAACCCACCGCCATGACCTCTCCCACTTAAATCACAGGCGCTTCCCTGGAGAATCGAACCTAAGACCTCAACGAAATCCGAGTTCACCCTAACCAGCTAGGTTACTCATGGGTGGGTAAGCCCAAACTCATTATCTGCAACTAATTTAACTATTGGGGGCACCCCCTTGTTTTCGGATTGAAACTACCACCTTGTTACGGACTTCAAGTGGCGAGGGCAAAGAGAGATTGCTGTCGACTAGCGAGCCGTAGGTACCACTGTGTTAGCACATCCCATGTACGAATGTTGCGTTACCGAACTCTCATGAACACATAAAAGAAAAAAAAAATTCTTAAAACTCCACCTGCAAATTCACCGTCGGTTCCTCTTACTTAAATCTATCAGCGCAAGCTACCATCACGGTGGCCTTTTCTCAATAACAATTTTTCGGTAGGAATACTCCCAAGGGCCAAAGGAAGATAAAACTTCAAAAGAAATCCTCTATGACCATTTCTGTTTCCCTCTCTTATAATTCCTCTCAGCTCAACCCTGACAACTTAATTTCATAACACTCTGATCAACCCCGTTCTAGGATCATCATATATCTGTAAGCTCTCCCGAATGAGTATCCTGTCTTCCTTACTCGACATTATTTCACAGTCAAGCACGTTAACTTCGCAGTGCGCCGCACCTTCGTCGTCCATGACTGAGAGAACTCATAAAGACCACCTTCGCGCATCTTATCTTCCCCATTTTCGCCAAGAATTATTCCACTCTGCGAGACACGCCCGCCACTGAATCTCGGAGCAAGGAACAGAGCATTCGGTCCCACCCAAAAATTAACTACAAACTGCTCGAAGCTCGATCGCTGTTGACAAATTCCCAAATTCAAACGGAGATCAGAGCTAAAACAAAGAAAATCCCAAAATTTGAATGGAGAACGGAGCAAAGTCAAAGAAAAAACCCAAAATTTAGATAAATGCAAAATCAACAATGAAATCAATGAACCGAGCGGAGCAAAAGCCGATGCTCACCAGAATGTCCCCGTCAGTGAGCACCGGCATAGACGGGCCTCCGTCGGTGGACTCGGGGCCATGGGCTAGGCTAGACCATCAAGGTCGGGTTGGTGGCCGGTCGGAGACGTGATACTCAAGAAGGAGACTTTGGCCTTCAACGATCACTCGCCTGAGCTCTCCCTCGGTCCGTTTGGCCTCCCCGGAGCACTCCTTGCACGTGCCGGAATCGAGCGTGACGCAGAACTCCTCCTCGCAGGACGTGCGCCCCGTGAAGTCGGCCTCCTCCTCGCATTGCCGCCGCATTGGATGAGGGAGAGCTAATTCGCTCGCAGGTTTCGGAAATCCTCTTTGCAGCGCTCGGTCAAGTTACAACGTGGAAAAAACTTCACCAAGGATATAATTAAAATTATGGCAAGATAATCTCTCAAACCCCTCTAAGAAAAACCTATTTGGATTTGATTGAGCATGTCATCACGAAAAGTAAGTAAAAGCATGTTACCTAATGGCGTCATTGTAAATCTTACTCATGCAAAAGTCTGTCATTATTTATAAGGCTTCCTATAAAAACGCATAGCACAAAACATTCATATTTCAACGTTATAGAAATCATGGAATCGTATGGATGTCCTAATGAAATTGATTTAAAAGTTCTCAGTATACTATGTATAAAACTTTGAAGAATTTCTTTTTTCTTTGGTGACATAATCATAATATTTAATTGTAATTACGGAACGTCAATTGATCCAATCACTCCCATATAACAAATAAGCTCAAACGCATTCATTTAGGCTCCGTTCGTTTTACGGAAAATATAGTAATTTGGAAAATATTTTTCAGGAAATCATTTTCCTGGAAAATGATAATATTTTCCGGTGTTTGTTTGTCAAAGGTCGCTGACTCACCAGCCTTAAGCGAGGTCGAGAAATACTATTAAGGGCTACGATATTTAAAGGTAAGCAAAAAAGAGGGAAAATATTTTTTACTTAAAAAAAAAAGGAAAACATTTTACCCACTTTGAAGGTGTTTTTTCCATTGGTCGAAAATATTTTTATCTTATTTTCTGCCCCCTGAACACCACAATTTCCAGAAGAATATTTTCCGTGAAACGAACGGAGCCTTAGTGTCGGTGATAATTGTGCTTTGTAGTTAGGGACCTTAATTTTTCCTCGGGGAATAAAAAAACATGTTTTGTGCCGTTGGTGAGTGTGTCCAATGAAATCCGGAGGGATGGATGTGGCATTAGTTTTATGGACATCAATTTTCAATTAAGTTTCAGCTCAATCTGATTCCAAGCAAGAATTATTGACGAACAGCCATATGTGCAAACCATGGTTTACTTCTTATCTTTTCACCAAGAAAGATGGAAAAAAATTCTCAGTGCACTCATTCAATTTAAGTACAATGGATATTATGAGATGAGCATCTTCTTAATATATCAATATTGTAAATCAGTGTTAATACATCTTTACTTAACTCGTCCCAAGCTCGACAACCCTCAAGAAATGCCCTTTAGCATGTCTACAAAAAGTAAGATTATCATGGTTTGAGAGTCCGCAAATGGACTTTTGGAATATGATTAACTCAATTAGCATCTTAAAGGGAGTCGAGAGCCAAAATACAGACATTCGGAGGAAAAGAAGAGGGAAGAAGTTGCATCTCATTCTGCCATTGGAATAGAACACGTGGGCACCACTTTTTCAATTGATTGAACAAATGAAACTTAGGTATGAGCGAGATACTTTTCGACACGCAATGTTTGATCCTAAACCATCGATTCATCGAAAATCACAAACTAAAAGCATGGACATCTGGACTCTCTAGACTTGCACTTCACCCTCAAGTTAAAAGAATTACAAAGATGGGCCAATTGCCAAATTGTAGGATACATGGGAAAGCCAATTACAGCTGATGGCGATGACCCAGGCAGGAGCTAATGAAATTGATCTCACCAAACATCGTGTTCTTCGCACAATTTGTTCAAGACATTATTGAACACGACAGGAGCATTGACTTTCGAGGAGTCTTCCAAACAGTTGAAATGTGATATATGTCTCGACTTTATTAGATATCTTATGTTCGTTACTTACATCAAAGTTCGATGACCAAATTAAAATTTGGGTCGGTTGGTTATTTTCTAAAGACTAATCTGATTGGGAGTGAAGTCAAAATTTAGTGATATGTTTTTTAAGAAACATAATATTTCAGTATATCCTAAAACAAAAATAAGAATGAAGTTTGATGACCTTAAATGTAAAAACCCCACATTGAAATATGGTCTATTTTATCCGCAAGTAATTGGTTTGTCCAAAATTTCTTGAACAATGCTCGAATTTGACGTTAATCATAGAATAGACGAATATCACGATCAATTTTCAAATAAGTCAACTGTTGAAGGCAGCAATAAAGGAGTCTCGGAGAATTGCGGGACGCTCGACTATCTGGAGCAAACATTTGGAGCCGAAGCAAGTGAGCAACCTAGTGCTGCCATATTCTTTCGAGGAACTGGCGTTTCGATCTTCGGAGTTCACTTATGTGGAGTATGTCGACCTCGTCTTCAACAAAATCAACGAAGAAGTCTAGCAGATAGAGAGATAGAGAGACAGAGAGACAGAGAGAGACTCTCTCTCTCTCTCTCTCTCTCTCTCTCTCTCTCTCTCTCTCTCTCTCTTTCTTTCAGGGGAGTCGCTTCAGAGAAAGGTTGGATGGCGGCAGCTTAGAGAGAAAACCCTGAGGGAGGAGCTAGCCCACCCTATGACAAAAGGAATACAGAGATGGCCAAATGACTGGCTAGATGAATAGCACGAGAGAGAACTAAATTAGCAAGGGAGAGTAATGGTAGAAGCTAAGCTACATAAAAGAATGGAATTACAATTGAATATAGAACAGGTATGATGTATGAAAGCAAATCCAACTCAAGAAGTATCGCGTTCTTGAGGATATAATCAAGAAATCGTAATCAACATCATGCTCTTGAATTCCTCAAAGTCGAGCCTCCCATCGCTATTGGTATCGTACGCGCGAATCATGCTATTGCAGTCTCTCCCGCTTCTCTCGTCCCATAACCCCAGTCTCGAGAGGACGCTCTGGAGCTCCTCGCAAGAAATGAAGCCGTCGTCGTTCAAATCGAACACCCTAAACGCCTCGGCAAGGTCGGTATCCTGATGGTCGTCTCCTTCTTTGCCCTCTGGCGATTCTGATCCGCCGCTCCTCGTGGTTCCTTCTGACGATATAGAGTCGTAAAAGTGTATGAACTCGTCGAAGTCTAGGCTTGGTTTCCCTATGGACGCTTCGAGCTCGTTCACGCTGTGATGGACACCGATCTTCTCGAGCAGCCAATTGAGCTCCTCGAGACTCACCTGGCCATCACCGTTCTTGTCAAGGTTCTCAAAGATCCGATGCAAGTCTCCGGCTCCGAGGCGACACATGATACGTGGTGGTGGATATGAACGTGTGGATTGGGGAGACTAACGAAGAAATATGCGCAACTGCGGATGGCGCCGGGTGGGGGTGGGAGGGTGAACAATTTGAATTCAAAGTCTTGCTTGGCGGAGCCTCCTATTTATAGAACCGCATAGAACTAGAACTTGCGCGTACGGATCTGTACGTACGTGCGCAGCATGACTTTGAAGAAGCTTGTGGTTTCTAGGGTTCTACGGAAGTTGGGAAGAAGCTTCGTCGAAGGACATTTTGATATTTCTCATGATTTGGGATGAATCTTGACTTCAGGCGGGCATATATAATAGCAAAGTCAACGTATTTTTGGGTCTTCTTTGCTCTTTTTTCCTCGGTTCTTCGCGGGTTCCTATCATCATATGCTGTTACTATTCTCTAATTTGATCAACCACACGCCATTCATCCTTCCCGGATGATTCTTGGACAGAAGACTCGTCGTGGCCACGCTTTTGACTCCTGAGAAACGTGATCCGAGCCACGGGTCTAAGTTCTCGAGCTTATCCCCAGTAAATTCTGCCGTTCTCCCTCCTGCCCACTGTCTTGATGTGGCTTTCACAGGTCACGCCCCCGCCGTCTTTGCTGGGTTCGTCCAATGAGGTTGGGAATGTTGGGTCGGCACGTTTCGTAAGGACGGAGCAGGGAATCCGAATTGCGTGGTGAGGGGATGGATGGTTCGTGTTCTTGGTTTTGGGCGTATGGGGCGCGTATCGGAGACGTGGGGAGGATTCTCACACGTCGCACTCAGCCGATTCGTGTGGGGGTTGTTTGATAGAGTTGAGATTTCAGCCATTCTGCCATTGCCACATCTTTAAGCTATAATCCTTGACCACGGCCGATGCATTGCTTGGAACAGTCAGACTCTTCCTAGATACATCAGAAGTTTCCATATACTCTCTCTCTCTCTCTCTCTCTCTCTCTCTCTCTTCGTGTGACAGAATATCTACTACATTTTTGTGCGAGGATGATAATGATTTTTCATGTTTTCGTTGGTGGACTGATGGAAATTAACAGATCTTGTCTTAAGCCCGGCAATTTCAATATTATTCAACATTACGGAGAAAATTGCGCCGCAAGAATTAAACTTTCTATGGCCAATGTAAACAGGTTCTAACCCTTTTGATTGACTCAACCGCGTTCTAAGTTTCGAGAATAGAATTAAAATGGTGTGCGATAGTGATTATTATTGGTATGTTTTAATTTTATCATTATAATTGTTAAGATTTTAGTTGTCATCAATTACATTTTATACTTAATGGAAAATGGCCCGTTTGATAATCGCATTGAGAACCAAAAGCTTTTTAGAGCTTAATTTTTGCTTTTGATAACCTCTAATTGCACATAACTTGATTGCATCTTGTAGTCAAAAGTCACTTAATATGGAAAATAAAGAATGACTTAGGCTCCATTCGTTTCACGGAAAATATTCTTCTGGAAAATATTTTCCGGAAATTGTGGTGTTTGGGGGACGGAAAACAAGATAGTCGAAGAAAATATTTTCCACCAATGGAATAAACACCTTCAAAAGTGGGGAAAATATTTTCCGTTCTTTTGAAAGTAGAAAATATTTTCCCTCTTCTTTGCTTACCTTTAAATAACGTAATCTCTAATAGTGTTTCTCGACCTCGCTCAGGGCAGGTGAGTCAGCAACCTTTGGCAAACGAACACCGTAAAATGATTTCCTGAAAAATATTTTCCAAACTAAGATATTTTCCGTGAAACGAACGGAGCCTTAGTTAAGTCTTAGACTTTTAATGGCGGTTAAATCCCACAAATTATTTTGTCAAAACCTTGAATGCTTCCTATCCCATACATGGTAAGAAACTCATGAAATTTGTCATCTTATTCAAATGACTTTTTTGTTTTATGTTCGATAATTTTTAGCACTTAATGAGTTGCGATTCATAACCCCTAATTGCAAATAGCTTAATTGTGTTTCTAAATCAAAAGTCACTTAAATTTGTAATAGAGGTTAAAATCTTACAAATTATTTTGTTATAACCTTTCAATAATGCCTCATATCCGATATATATGGTAAGAAACTAATACAATTTGTGTTATCCTATTTACATCTATTACCAAATAATTTTTCGTTTCATGTTCAATACTGAAACGACGTCGGCACTTTGTAATTAAGTTTCACACGTTGGCTTACTACAAAAGGTAAGAGGTTTGGTTTTCGAAATATAAAAAGGGTTGGTCTAGTGGTGTAGGGCTTATTTCCAGGTGATTTAGGTCCCCCTCTGTTATAGGTTCGAATCCTTGCTTCTCGACTTAAGTTCAGCCATCCCATGATGTAAGATTATCATGATAATACAATGGTAAGGTGACGATAATGAATTTGCTCAAAAAGAGCAATAATTATGGCTCAAATCAAACCTTTCTTTACAGGGTTGAACTCCTATGCTAACATCGTGGGAGTCATAGACAAGGATCGCACCCTTTCCAAGCCCTTCATCATAATTAATTGCTTCAAAAAGATTGTTCTCTGTCTGTGCCACGGAGGGGAGGACTCGCCGTTTCTCTGTTTTCCTCTCGAAAGAGGCTGGAGAATCCCAGCCGCAACAAAAGCCCGACGGAACATCGGAGTTTCGTCATCCTAGACGTCGTTTGGTGCACGGCAAATACGACACCAGATGAGGACATATCCCTATTCGATTGAACAATTGGCGTGCTTCAAAAGGAGAACAAAAGTTGATTCCCATGCGGTGACACGGTTTGACCACCACCACACGTGAACCATCTTTTGCCTTTGCCATGAGGTGGTCGTCGTCGCCCACAGCAACCATCTCACGTTGATCACCTGCGGTGCGGCCGCTGCCTTTTGAATTATATGTTTCGTTAGCGTAGCCATTTAAGTAAGTCAACCACAAATGCACCGTGGATGGCTAGAACGGTGCGGCAGCGGGTCTCCTCGCAGGAGGTTGGCTAGTTAGGACTACCGCTACAGAGACAGTACTCCACCGCAAATACCCGACTCGTAGAGAGAATCTCTCTTTACTATTACGACTATCACTATAGGAATGGCCCTCCCTTGCAATTAACAGGCTCAGCGAAAAAGCCAATGTCCCAATAAATTAGTGCTCTCTCTCGCTCTCTATACCAGTATACATATGCCTACCGACCTTGATCTCTCATGAAATTTTTCTTACTCACTAATTATACAATCAAGTCATCTCTCTCTCCACAAGCATAGTTTTGTATTTGTATATATATAAGACAAGATACTATCTTATGCAAGAAAACGTGTTCGGTTCTAATTATGTAAAAGAATACGTATTATTTATCTCCGTAATGCTTATTAAGAAGTGAAATAGAAAGTTGGTCAATTTCCAAGTCGCTGATTTTCTTTCTTCCTTTTGGGTTATGCTAATAATGATCGATTAGATAATATTCTCTTTATTGATATTGGTGTCCTCGTAGGTTCGTGGCTCCATAAGAAACGGAATTTTTAGTTTACGGCGGCGAGTTTCAATGCCGATGCTGATCACGAAGCCCAAACGACAAGCAAGGCGGTCGCTTTGGTTATATGCTTCGCTTTCCTTATTCTTTTCGAGTCTCTGTCTCTTTCTCCGAGTTTTGCTGAACCGCTGCGTCTTCGCCGGCCGGGAGAGAACCTCGGCTGTCGTGTCCGACTCGCCCCTCGCTTGGCGGGACATCGACCGAAGCCGTTCAATTCCACCCAGGACAGGCTTTGGCATTTGTCCCTTCTTCTTCTTCTTCTTCTTCTTGGGGAGACTCCTCTTGTTGCGAGTGAAGATATTTTCCGTTTTCTGTCAGGTGCGAAGGAACATCTTGGTTCGTCTGCCCTTTCGTTTTTCTGTTCAAAACCCACTAGAAAATAAGCACGCGAGTTCCTGGAAAGTTCTGATGCGCCGTTCTCTTTTTTCTTTTGCTTGAATTTCTTAATAGGTTTGCCTTGTCTGGTGCTCTTTCCATAGCGACTCGCAAGTGGGAACCTTTTTCTTTCTTTTTATCTTTTTCCCGTTATTAGTTGAGGTTGTGCGCAAGTTTGGATCTTGGACTGAACGGAATGATCGCATGGAAGAAATTTCTCGTTCCGCATTGTTGACATCTCTGTGATGCTGTGGTTTTAGTGTTTTTGGTTCAACGAAGTTCTGATTTTTTTGCCTAGCGTATCCCTAATTGTTTAGAATCTAGTCTTGTTTGGTCTTAATGTGGCATACAAGCACGTCCGTGGGATGGGAATTCTTATATATTTCTTTTTGATTTGCTGGCATCTTGCAAACAGGGTTTTTTAATGGGCTTTACGGGAGGGAGTGCCTCTCTGAAGGAGTTTCTTAGTCTACTGGTAAAGTGAAAAATTTTGGAGCTGTGGTTTGATAGTTAAAATGGGTGTGACGAGCATGGACATTGATATTGATAGAGAAAAGCTACTGGATAGGCCATTGAAGAGAACGTGCTTGCGTGACCCCATCGTAATGCATGCTTCTGTACAGAATGGTGCTTCTGAGAGAGCTCCACAAAGAACTGACAGGGTTGACTTATTCGAAGACGAAGAATATGTGAATTTCTTGAAAAGTTATCATGACAATCATGGTTTCGTGCCTTCGGAAGCTTATAGATGTGGCAGCAGCAGTGGTAGTGATGATTTAGTGGATCCACAGTATAAGATTTTCATTGAAAGTCTACGAGTAACCGGGAAGTCATATGAGCTCGAGGTACAAGTAGATGTTGGAATCAGTATACTCCTCAAGTACCACGTTGAAGACCAGACACACAAAGGATTAAACTTAGAAGATTTGAAGAGTCGAACACTGAAAAATACTGCAGAAACGGTGAGAAGCTTAAGGAATGATGTGGGAAGAGAAAAGGACAAAGTTGCTGCTTCAAGGAGGAAAGAAAATGATAAGGACAGAAGAATCCCGAGAAATGTTTCTGGAAGGGAGAAGGAGAGACTGCAAAGTACCAAAGCTGCGGCAACATGCAAAGGAATTTGCAACTTTGATAGAAGAAATATAGGAGCACAATCTGCAAATCTTGGTTCTAAGCGGGCAATTAGACTGTCCCCTGGGAAATTGTGTCCAGAGGTTCGACAAGCACCTGAGCATGAAGAGGAGATATGTGATCAGAGCAACGTAGCCCTTCTATATGGTGCAAAAGATGATGGTAACATTCTTGAATTTACATCCGATAGTGGTAAACAAACTGCCAAAGCTGCTGCAACAAGCAACAGAAATTGCAACGTGAATAAAAGAAAGATAGAAACCCAACCTGCAAAATTTGGTTCTAATCAGGCCATTAGACGGTCTCCCAGGATATTGCATCCAAAGGTTCGACTAGCACCCGAGCATGAGGCCAAGACATGTGATGAAACCTACATAGCCGGTCTGAATGGTTCAGGAAAGGATGGTAACATTCATGAATTTACATCTGATGACGGTAAACAAACTACCAAAGCTGCTGCAACAAGCAAAAGAAATTGCAACTTGGATAAAAGAAATATAGAAGCCCAACCTGCAAATTTTGGTTCTCCTCGGGTCATTAGACGGTCCTCTAGGTTTTTGCGTCCAGAGGTTCGGCAAGCACCGGAGCATGAGGAGGAGACATGGGATGAAAGCTACCTAGCCTTTCTGCATTGTGCGAAAGAGGATGGTAACAGTATTAAATTTCCATGTGATAATGGTAAACGAATTAGATATGAGGAGGATGATGAGGAAAGTTCATGTGAAGTGGAAATGCTTGCTCAGGAGGATATCTCTAAATGTGAAGAATTTGTGACTATGAAATTATCTAAAGATCCGGTATGTACCAGCTCTTTCCCTGCTATTACGTAATTAGTTTCATATGGCTCCTAAATCTCAATAATGATATTTGCTGAAAATGCTTTCTGCTCCCACCAAAAAAAAAAAGATAACCATTGACAGCAAGCACTTTGCCGATGATTTTGGAAGCAGCATTGGTACCGTATTCAGGAAGAAACTCATGGGTGTACTTAAAATGCCGTATGATGTGAAGGAGCATGAAAACCTCTCCCAAAGAGTAAGACATAAAAGGCAAAAGACAGTGGAAAAAAGTCTGCGTCGAGGACGGGATTTCACCTCTTCTTTGGGGCAGTGCTGCAAATCATATCTTGAGCTGTACAAGGGTAAGATCATATATGCTATCTCTTCCCCCATTAGTCTCTCTTTTTTGTTATATCTCATATTATGATACTATTATTCGATACTAGTTATTTTTCCTATGACCAAATGCTTCGTTTGTTAAGAATTTGGCAGAGGTGCACAAATACATGCACTGCCTTTTGAGAAATATAGAATTAAGTGAATCGCTGGTGGATCAAACCATGTAAAGATTAGTGACGGTATCAATAAGATCTAGGACTTCATATGTGCAGGCATAAGTCTCTTCATTGAGAAGTTCTCCATGTATTTCCTGCCTCAAAAATAACTGAAAGATACAGGTTACTAAAAAAATGCATTCCGTATGTATTGCATGCATGAACAGGGTACAGGGAAGTGATGGCATTATGCAGCAAAACATCTTATAATGAACATCACATGTTACCTGTTTTCTTTTTTTCCTTTTTCGATCATGAACATCATACTGTCATTCATAGTGGAGAATCTTATGAGATATTTAGCACCACTTTTCCCACACGACTAATTGTTTTGCTATTTCTATTCTTATGTTGTCCTATACCTGTAATCCGGTGAAGAAGAACCATCAAGTTGTCTTTCTTTTTCTCTCTCAATGGATCTCTTCTGAAATAAAAAATTAGCCCTTGGATTTAAAAGAATCAGACAAGACAAGGTGTTTGTTCTTGAATGGTAGAAGTGGGAAGACACTGAAAGCGAGGGGATACTGCTTGTTGTTTTAATGTCTGTGGATTGGCAAATGCTGTGAATAAACTCAGACAGCCACTGAGAACAAGATTATCTGTGATTGTTCGCATTCAGATGCTGTGTTCGCCTGATTCAGCCTTATTTGCTTCCCACTGTCTCTACTGCCGATTCACTGATACATATTGGCTGGCTGAAAATCTTCATGTCGAATTTTTTTCTCGAATGTCTTTGCATGCATATGTGCGTAGGAGGTCTATTTAGGTTTCCTTACCACAAAACTTTAGTCTTTGGTCTTTGGTTTTACTTGAGGTCGTTTTTTTAATGCATTTGACATATATGAAATTGTTTGCTACTTTTTATCTTCTTGTTTAATTTTGTTGGGGAAGAAGTCTGAAGGTTGGATGTTTTCTCTATAGTTAATGGTGTGTGAGAGAGCAAATGAGAAAACAAGAGGTGAAAAGTCGAATATAATTTGATACTCCAGGTCTTGACTTTTATTATCATTTTTTGTTGTTGCAGATTTTGCAAAAGAACTCAAGTTGGTTCGAGCTGATCGTAACCGGAATTTGAATCTGTTACGTGGATTTTTCTTTTGGTTGGAGGTGAGTTTCATATGTCGATTTGGCCTCTTTGGTTCACAGAGAGAGAGAGAGATGAGGTTGATTTTCGGCTAGTTAGATTTTCAGAAAGGTTAATATCAATCCTTGAGTACAATATAGATTTCTGACAAGTACATTCATTCATAAGTCGAACTGCAAAAGATAAAGCTCCCATGACAAGAATTACGTATTCTTCGTCTCTTATCATTTGTAGGGTTGATGTAATTCATAGATAAGTAATGCTGTCGCTGGGTAATATTTGGAATGTTCTACAAAAGTTGGCGTGCTAAGTTGTGAAATAGACTGCATGGAGGCATATAGGTCACCTTTGATGCTCATTAGGAGGCGCCACATTAGTTGGCGTACCATATTAGTAAACCAGCCCATCATTCCTTAACATTGTTTTGTTGTGCGTGGACCATCTATGATCATTTTGTGGTACACGTATATGATCATGCTTTGCGCGAAGAGGATGATGCATTGGTAGTGGCTTCAAACAGAACCCCAGCCTACTCAATTCCTTAGTTTTGCAGTCTCTTACTTGGAATTAGCTGAGATGGTAACTACCAATCTTAATCCTTCTGGTCTACTTTCTTAACAGAACGTACCCAAGGAAGGAGCATTTAAGCCTTGGTTGGATCCAACCAGTTTGGAAGTGTTGCCTGCACGGGCAATTAGGAGGGTCTAATGTGAATATTTCTCTGACCCCAACAAGAAAGCATGCAAAACCTGGAACTGCCGCTGCAATGTTTATTCAGTGTGTCGATGTCCTATTTCTGGTCGAGATTTTGGTAATATACAGATAGCCAATCTGATGGTTGTGCATCATTCATCATCTCCAAGGTGGAATATGGGGAATACATCGAGGAACATGCTTTTCTGTATTTCAGTCGCTTGCAAATGCAAGTAGATCTTTTTGTACTGGGAAAATCATCTTTATGGAAATACGCAGCTCTCTGCGCTTGAATTCCCGACCAAATTTAGTTTATCCCCTTCGCACATTTTAATGCTTTTACCAAGAAGTCTCGACTTTTCACTAGACAAGCATGGGGCAAGCGATGAATGCGGCAAGTCAGCAAAGAGGCACAACGATACGAGTGGAAAGTTGCATCGGAAATCGAAAGCATGCCCTTTCTGGTTCGATACTAGAAAGTGGGTTGAAGCAACACCAGTGCGTTCAGCTTTGGTTCAACAATCTCAAGAAATCACGCAAGTCATACACTCTAAACTGAGTTGCGTAGTGCATATAAAATCGGAGGACATGCCATCAATAAGCTAGACATGACCGATCTGTCAAATCGCATGTTTCAGATCGTTTTAATCATAATAAGGTCGTTTTGCAGGTTGGGTGATAGAGATACTTAAATTTGGACACACTTTGTTATATACTGTGAAGCATTTTGTTTGTCCAAATTATTTGTCTCCTCTTAGTCAAAGAAATGGAGGATCGGTCATCATGTCGATCAGTTTATCAAATCTTATTCCAAGATCACGCAACAGCATGTTCTCTTATTATTCTTTACTATGTAATTGAAGGTAATTTTTTTGCATACAAAAAGAAAATAGGATTATATTAATAATCACGTTAATAGAAACTCTTGAGCTCTAGAAACCCTTCTCAAGGTATTTCTCGAAGTCACACGATCAAATAGTAATGACAATTTACGGCATGGCATGCACATATACATCTTAAAAAAGGCTCATGAATCACAAGGCACATATACAATTCGATATTGATGAGATGCTCCGATACTGTTAAGGGAATATGGTAAAGACTGATAGTTAACTGAGATAGCAATGCTATTCTAAGAGCACGGCTCGTCTACCTTTTTGATCTACAGGATGCACAGAGTAACAAGTGGAGAGTGTGCTCGTGGAACCAACTCTTCTTGGACTGAAAAAGATTATTCTAACCAGTGGGAATTCGCATTGTTTTGCTTCGCATTGTCTTGCTACAGATGAATTAACTCCACTCTGCTCCTGGAAAGCCGACTGGCTAAGCAGAGTTCATTGTGATGGAGAAAGCAAAATCATAAGAGGTAAAACCAAAAGGCCAACTTCTATATCAGTGAGCACCAAAAATGGGCTACTTGCTATAACAATTTCAGTTGTTCTGTCAACATAATATTATTTTCTTGTATTCACTCATGTACACTATCGTATAACCCCAGAAAGGAACGAGAAAATCACTATGGGAAAGAGAAATGGGGCAAAAAGAAGAAAACAAAAGCTTCAAATCCTGGGAGGAGAATGACAAAGTTGAAGTCATCCTCTGCTTAATCACCCAATCTGCGCTCACTCAGAGATCAAATTCCCAGATCAGCACAGAAGTCTCACCATGGGCGAGAAACGTCTGAAAAAATCATTTGTTGCCACCATGGATATTAGTCGAAGTGAGAAGTTGGAAGATGAGTAAACTTGCTCGAACACTGGATCCAGGGATGAGGGGTAAGAGAGAGCTACACAGTCTGGGGATGGATTACAACGCCGGCATCTTGTCCATGATGCGTATTGGCCTAATTTGCTCATCCAGATCATCCAATCGTGCATCCAACGGATCAATTTCATCAAATATCATGGGGTCATCACTTTCTCTTGCTTCATCATCACTAACATCAAGGCTGATATAGTCAGAACAGACAGAATTGTCAACAATATCTTCCACACAGACCCTTTCAGGAGCTGCTGTTCCTTGCTTAGACAATCTGATGGTCGTGGACCCAAAGTAACGACCTAAACTGCTCTTTTCACCTGATCGTTTTCTTTTCTTTCCCTTACTACGGCCTTTCGGGTGGTGAAGCTTGCATTTGGATCCTTGCTGACATCTGCCAGTTGCTTCAAAAGTTGGGCATATGTAGCTGTGCTTCTTCCGACACTGGGAGAGCAGATGGATGCATTTCATTTTCTTCATGGTAGCACTTTGAGCTTATGTTTGGAGGAAGGGAAATTTTTTTTATCATCTTTATTTCCCTCCTAGTCTAACAGGGGAGGGAAGAAGATTTTGGCTTATTTATAAAAGGTGGTGGTTCTTAAAATTAATGCAACATTATTACGCTACTCACAAAATTAAAGAAGGAAGGGAAAGTAATCACAGAAGACAAAGTCTATAATTACTGAAACAACCGACAAGAATCAGAAATCATGAATTGGCTCTATAAAGCTCAAAACTTTCAGTTTGGTTAGCAAAGCCCAATTTTTAAGTCAAATGAACTGATTTAACTTTCTGCCACGAAATCTCATCGTATATCTATTGCACATGAAGCAAATATTCAAGAAGGGAATGCAGAAAGTGCTATTATCTCTACTAACTTTTGCAGACAGGCAAACATTGGAAGAGAATTCGAATGTTTTTCTCTAGCACAAGGTAACAAGTCAAACTATTTAGTGAAGAACTTTTTTGGCTTAAAAGAAAAATTTAATGTACAGGAAAACGATGCATGCGTGATCATATGCACAGAAATATGCATGTGCATGGTGCGTGCTGGTGAATTTCACAATAATAAGACCAAGGAATAGAAGCTTCCAGAAAGAAAAGCAGTACCTCATTCCCATCAGGACAATAGCCCCTAAGAAATGCTTCGCACGTAGGGTGATTCTGATTGACATTCACATGCCTATAAGGGCAATTTTCGTTTGTGCACAAACCTGCCAATTGTCATGAAGTGTTTGTTTAGTCTATAAGCAAGAATTACTCAACCTGCTCATTTTCAAATTGGAGACAAATATGGAAGTACCTTGCAGAAAATAAGAACAATCTGGCATTCTTTCAGGAATGATCTGCCAAAGAAAAGGGCAAATTAGTGACAATCAAGCATGGGATTCTTGATGTTGAACCACTAAATTTTCAGTGAACAGGATAGTAGTAAACCTCATGAGTCAACTTGCAATCCTTATTTGAACATGACCCGTTAATAAATTTTGTGCAAACTGCAATTTTGGAGGGATCATGAATATAGGGACATTTTCCATCATCCTTGTTGCATTTTCCGAATCTGGTAAAGAACTGACAGTATTTCCGCTTTTTAGTCAACCGCAATCTGGCAGTATGCAAACTCCACCGCACTTTCTC
The DNA here is from genome assembly GCA_019926035.1 of Melaleuca alternifolia. Taxonomy (NCBI): domain Eukaryota; kingdom Viridiplantae; phylum Streptophyta; class Magnoliopsida; order Myrtales; family Myrtaceae; genus Melaleuca; species Melaleuca alternifolia. The sequence continues at coordinate 11,514 of JAGKPW010000094.1, read as the reverse complement.
ACTTGCCAAAAGCCGAGTTCGTTTCTTTGGATCTCGAATAAGTTGGTTCCCATTTCCAATCCTTACATACCTGCCAAAAGTTATGAGCATCTACAAAAATACCTCGGGCACTACAGCGAAGTTCAACCTATTGTGATCCAATTCTTCAACTAAAATCACCAACTTAGCAATTATAGTACTTGTGCAACCAAAAGAAGGGGTAACATACTCATCATTGCCAATCACTAATCTCCGCGGAACATAGGATTTCCTGGCATCATCTTTTGCTTGGGAAACAGAAGAGTAAGCCGATTCATCATCTACAATAAGAAGATAAAACAATGCATAAAGAGATAACAAGCTTGCACTTTAATGATATTACTTCACAGTAGACAGAATAAGGTAGATGGAAAACAAGATAAGGCCGCCACTGATGTGTCATTCGACTCGGCACCCGCCTTCGAACTAATGTAATAAATGAACTAAAAAGGTTACAGCTCTCTGTCTGTGATGAATGCTCAAGCAAGGTTGCTACCATAACATAAATGAATACTAAAAATAAACAGCTCCCACAAGAAAGAGACGATAACCCTACACATCCTGGATCAAGTAAAGACACTGGTTTCCAGCAAGCCACTGCTACATCCGTTTCATTAGGGATCAATGATCTTTTCATGATAGAATGACAAAGGGATCAATGGCATCAAGAAACTAACATTATCTATCCGCAGCAGTAGAAGTACCTTAATGTCTTACAATAAGATAAATAATATGGTATCCAAAAGTAGACGAGGACAAAAGAAGTTCCTTTTTTGGGGGGCATCCTTTCCGACATAAGCTCAAGCCATAATTATCTGTCCTCTGCTTTATCCGACAGGTGAAACACATAGAGCACTGAAGACTACCTAATAATGTCATGATCAGCTTTAAGCAAGTTTGTTCTCTTCTTCCTAAGATATAAATCCAAAGAAATCAGTCTGCTAGCTTCACTATACAACTATGGCTTCAATCATTTCCTCAAATCCAGATCTTGTGCCGGGTTTCTTTATCCTAATACGGCTTCTCAGACACAATCTAAAAAACCATTACATTAGAAAGGCCATTCATGAGCTGAACTGCTATAAATTTAATAATATTTCAAATGGTCAATGCTTCTGCAAGTTATTGGTGAAGTCCTGAAATTCTTTTTGAACTTCCAATACAAATGCTCCTGCCATAGATTTCCTTTGTAATGAAGTCAAGCCTGAAGAACTTGACATGGTTTTTCCTTATAGAAAGGCAAAACCCACTCAGACATTCAAAAATTAAGGACGCCAAGGTCTCTAACCATCCAAGCACTGCATCATGACCAATAGTATTGATATCAGGGGAGAAATCCAATATCTTCTAGCAGCAATTGTTTCCATCAAGAGGGATGCCATTAACAAAGCATTTATAAATGCAGATAGCAATTGATTGGAAATCTGAGTCGCCTAAGTATCAAAAGAACAACCAGAAAGTGAAAAAATATACCTTATGAGCCCGAGAGATCAAAATTGAAGATACTTGAAGTCAAACCTCTATCCAAAAGTATATTTGCCACAATGGGTATAAAAGTGGATTCATTCTCTGTAAAACAAACTTAGGCTCGGTTTCCCTACTGGTGTCTATTTCATCAGATTAGGTTCTCACCTAACTTATCCAAAAGGAACTTATGACCAAATTTCCAGCTCATGAAATGGAACATGTTCAACAGGGACCGTGAACAGATTATTATAGAAATAAAGCACAATATGGGAACCTGAAATTCTCTGCAGTGTCCTCCTTGAAGCATCCATTTTGTATCGAACAGAACCAATCCGGAATACACGCTCTCCTGCTCCTGCAGTATCATCTCTTCTACATCAGACCACAAGTAAAGAAACTTCGGCCAACTAACATCAATTATCATATCTGCAACCAGGGAATCATCTTTGCATAAGGATTACAAATTGGGCTAATCTTTCATCCTGTAATCTGACTTACGTGACGAACGAGATTTGCTTTTCGTTCTGGGAAACACCGGTAAACCACCATTCTGTTCTTTTTTCTCTCTCTCAGCCGCAACAACAGCTCGTGTTGCGTCCTGTGGTAAGAGACAACAGATTTTCTGTTATAACCTCACAATTCTAGAGGAAATTGACCAAACTGCAATATGGAAGGAACATAACTGACCTCATTAGCTTTCTTTGACTGCCTTTCAATGGACTTCGACCACTTTAAACTTTTCCCGCCAACACTTAGCACCTTAGATTTTCTAAGTGATAACCCATGAGCTGACCTAACATAGACGGTATCCCTCTTCCTTAACAGCATTAATCTTCTACTGAAAGAACAAGCAACTAGTATAGTCGTGAAACTTATAATTAAATTGGAGCTAAAGCAATATGACAAACATCGAATGCCCATGAACCTGATTGCAGATGAAGATTTGTCACCTAGACCGCAACTTGTCTGCATAAATCTACGCCAGTATGTTGCTCTTTTCCAAGGGAACAGCTGAGGAAGGACCTTTTGGTAGCATTTTTGATGATGCAATGGATTGCTGTAACCTTTTGACAGCTTTGAACCCCACAGAGTCCACACTAGAGAAAATTGTGAAGGTTTAAACGATTCAAATTGTGAAGGATCCTGTATATTAAGTCTCCCTATAAATGCATGTATGTGCAGATTCTAGCTTGAATAACAATACAAACTCTGCAATAGTAGCTAAAACGGCTAGTCATATCATAAGCAGCTTCTGTGGTAATTTCAATAGCTTAGGCCGAGTATTCCTGATAAATATCGGCCAAGCCAAAATAATATCTAGGTGAAGATATCTGACAATTATCTGAAATAATACAAGACAATTAATCTAAGTTCAAACAACTGCTCCATTAATTAAAATGAAAACAAAAAAAATTAAGGGGTAAATGAAAGTAAGAAAAAGCTAGGGGAGAAAAAGTGTTGAAGAAAAGCAAAATGCAACAAAAGCATGCATCCATGGGGAAACAACCACGTCTAAATGCAATTTTAGATCTTCCAGATGAATGATAGCCAGAAGACATGTAATGAGTGAAAGTGTGGCGACAACTGTGACCCAACATCATCCAGCAATTCTTTCAAATGGCACTCAAGAAATTTCACAAGCATAATGCACAATTAAGATAGTAAAACTGTAGGTACAGTAATATTATGATAGTGTCACCTAATAGCCAACTCCATTTAAAACAAAGGACTTTATCTATCAATGCTCCAATTTTTCAACCAACGCATCATTTCAGATAGGTAAACAGAATGCTCTCAAGAGCTTGTTATTAGATTTAGTAGGAGACGTGCCCAAGTGCCTTAATCAAAGGACGGGGATTGCAGACTATCATAACATTCCCAAAAAGAGAATTAAGCACCACTTACTGAAATGATCAAGCCACTAAAATGACAGCACTTTACCATAGATATGCCTTTGAATAAAAACAAATGAGTGTCTAAAGCAGATCAAAATTGGCACATTTGGGGAAGCATCAATACTACGAAAAAGGTACATTAAGCTATGAATGCTGAACATACCTTTAGAAGATAGTCCCCTGTTAGGGACTCTTCCCCATGAAATTGCCGGAGCCTCCTGATCCTCTGGATTTCGACCGTGTTCAGGCAGGGGAGACATCTGCTTCATTATAGGGCCAATTGAAGTCCTTATAAGCTGATTTTTATTCCGTTTGAAGTAGCCATCAGAGGATAAGACGTGGGTCTTATGAACAATCGGGGTGGGCAGATCACGTGATTTTGTTGTTGCAATCAACTGATTTGATTTGCGTTTCACGTACGTCATCCTCTTCAAACCAGATGTTGTCAAACTTTCATTAGGCAGTTCTTTCATATGTTCCAACTTATTTGCCAAACTAGGTTGATCTTCATGAGTTTCAGAAATCTTCAGTGCATCCTTCCTGGCATTTGGTGGATCACTGCTTGATGTAAAATCCACAGAATCTAATCTAATACCAAAGCAACCATCAAGTGAAGGTCCAGCTGAGTTTAAAAATGTGCAGTCTTCTGAAGACATGGCAGTGTGACTGGGCAGATTATGACCACTTGATAATAGGGATGTCTTTAGCTTCTCAAGAGGGGCACTCATTCCACCCGTTCCTAACAGATCTACAATGCGATTAAGATTATTACTTTTTCCAATTCCTACACTAATCTTTAACTCATCTTCACCTGTTGAACTTATTCTGTGTGCAGCTGAGCTTGCAACGTGACAGATCTGGGATTGGCAAGTATCTACTCCTGGTTTTCTGACCAGACTGTTACCTTTTCGGATATAAAGTTCCCTATTATCTACGGTAAACTGCCTTTTGACAGCTAGGATACTAGGAACCGTCTTCTTTCCTGAGAGAGAAACTGACGAATTGCTAGGTCGATGCCATGTATTTGATTTTGTGGTACCATTAGCAGAAGAGATCATCTTGGAAGTCTTGGAAGCAAAGGATGAATGACCTGGGAAAGATCTCTGCATAACACGATTTGATTGATTCCACATACCGTATGGTTCTGCATTCTTCAGATTGTATTCATTGTTTTTCAAACATTCCGATGACAATATTACATCCTTCTCAGGGCTAATGCAATCAGTTTCGATTCCATGATCTGATATCTGTTCAACTTTGGTATTATGCGAAGACAAAGTAAGGACAGATATCTCTGAACCTCCACCAACCATGAGGTTCTCTTTTTCTTGAGCATCCTTACCACCTAACCTTCCAGGAAGAATTTCGTCTATAGATGATTTCCACCTGGGAATCTGCATTACTAAGTAATTAGATATATTTTCTGGAGAACTCATATCAAATACTGGATGAAGCGCAGAATCTACCCCATCATCATTGGAGTTAGAATTGTAGATTCCATCACCATCAGCAGATGATGGCACATACGTCGACACAGAGGGTGATTCTTCCACTTCATGCATGTCACTATCAGTTTTCCTGACTGCACTTGGTGATCCTGATTCCCGAGTCAAAACATGTGCTTCTGAAGATCTGCACTCAGCCATCTCACCAACCCCCATTACTTGTGCTTCTACAGAATGAAAATCCACTTTCTTTGCCCTCTTCTTTTCTATATTGAGAACCACATCAGGATGATCACTTGTGGCTTCAACTGGAAAGCTATCTTTCAGGTTCTCCTCCATTTTCAACTGACCAAGTGAAAGTTCATTTCGGATGCTCGATGCCCCGACACCGAGCAATCCAGAATCAAAAACTGATCGGTGAAGTTGGGGTGTGCCATCAGCGGACCTATTTGGAGCAGAACTGACAGCATCCGCAGATTTTGTCGGAGAAATATCCTTTGCTTTCCAGCTCAGTGATGAATTAGAATTATGCAGAGAATTCATGGGAGGTGCTGCCACCTCTATGTCAGGTTGTTTGAAACTGCCGCAAGCAGTAAATTGCATCTCTGAGGAGGATGCATAGCTATCAGCCAGTAGACCTGCATCACTGCTTTGGTATGTCCCCAAATCAGAGAAACCAGGATGAGAAAAAGTAGTTCCTCTCTTTTTATAGTTAGATGGATTTCCATATTCATCAGCATCAATCCCCTTTTTACTTGAATTCTTTGCATCAGAAAGTTCATCTATCGATTCATTTCCATGTGAAAGGTCATGCCTAAATGAACCAGAGGCTAAGCCCGAGTCCAGACATCCAACACGGGAGGCTGTAGCTATTTCAAGTCCAAAATTCTTGACAGGCAGATTTATGCAGGTGTCTAAAGCATCCGAAGGGCTACAGCATGAAATATTTACAGTCTCCCTGCAGGTCTCTACTGTGTTTGAACTCAGCAAATCTAGTTGAGAGACCCCATCTTGTCTAATGTCCATTATATTTGTAGTACGTTTTTTTAAAACTTCAATGGGAGATGCAGGTATTGACAAACTCCCTTCGCCGTGATGAATCTCAAGTGAGGCAGGGAGATCTACTGAAGACGATTGCCTCAAATCATGGAAAATGATGCTATCCTTGAAGGTCATGTTGTCATCTAACTTAGAGGAAGAAGTGTTGGGATTGCAGCCAACACTGCTTCCTGCAAGTTTTGCAGAGTCACCTCCAAGTTCTCGCAAATCTGATGCACTAACTTGATTATGATTAGATTTACTGTCAGAAGCATCAGAAACTCTCAGACCTGAAGCAGCATTTGGATCTTGAGATCTAACTAGGAATTCCTCAGAACTTGAGACAGTAATTTCCCTCCCGGAAGTGACAGTATTAGCTGTAGAAAACCTATGAATGTTCATGTCCCCTAAAGTTGACAAACTAGGAATGTCATTGCCCAGCATGTTAGATAGTCTGGCCACGTCATTCTCTTTCCTTGGACTGAACTTCTCAAAAGAATTTTTAGACAGCAGTGCAGGAAGATTCTTAAAGGAACTCGAATTGGTATGCAGACATCCCAAAGAATTGTCAGAATTGGTATCACAAGCGTTTATTTCTTCAACCTCAGCGGAATGGATAGGACAAGATACGCCACAATTCTCTCCAATTTGTTGAGGTAGAGATGTTTCCAAAATATAATGCTCACTGCCACATTCCTGCAATGGAACACCTTGCAATGTTCCTTTCAAAACATTTGTTTGGAGCTGATCAGACACATCATTGGAAATATCATTTGCTCCCAAATCATGAAACGTTTGCATCATGGTACAAGTAGGGTCTTCTTTTGAAGGATTTGCAGCCTCATCAAAACCTGTCACACCAGACCTATCTGTTCTTATATGATCATCATTTCCATGCAGATGCTTGGAAGTCATAGTCTCTGAAGGTTTAATTTTTTTCACTACTCTGACTTTCTTAATTGCTTTCTTAGTGACTTTTTTCTTCTTTTCAATCTTTACAGTAGGTGATTTATTGGCAAGAATGTTATCACTTTCTATGCATCGAATATTACCACTATCAGGTCCAAAAGCTATCCTGTTCTCAAAAGAAATTCCCTTGCCATCACTCATACTCATACCAACTTTGTCTGAATCTATATTCATCTCAGAATGTGTCTCATTAGCTTTTCGATCAGAAGCTGCCAAGGCAAGACTATGTTGATCTGGAACTGGAGTGCGGTAAGACTTACGCGCCTTACCCTTGCCAACTGAGTTAGAGGTTCCCCGGGTAAAGGGTTGATTGTTAATCTTACTCCCTGTATCAGATGCTGCAAGAACTCTCTCTTCTGATGATTTTGAATCCTTCAAAGTACAATTGGCGATGTCGGGAGGTTTGGTCAGATTTACAATGCGCTTGTCAGGTTTGTTACTGAGTGAATTAGTAGAACCCCCATTCGATGCATCAATACTCTTCAATCTCTTAGTCCTTGGAGTCAAATCCTTGTCAGGAACAGTCAATGAACTTGTAGGTGCAATAACTGCTTTGGCTACCAAGGAATTGGATTTGAAAGAAACATCAAGCTCTACTGATCTTCCTTCTCTCTTTTCTTTCATTCCATGATCAGGAAACACAAGCGGCCCTTTACATCTAAAGGAACCAGAACCATTCCCATCGCGATTATTTGAACCGTGCAACTTCTCATCGTCCCCATTCCTTCGATTGACTCTCGGCAATTGAAGCCTCAGAAAAGCACTCTTTTTCTGCATCTGTTTCCTTGGCGTGACATTATGTTCATAGAAACCTACCCTACTTCTTCTAGTACTGCCGCCATATCTTCCCCAATCAGACTCGTGGACCTGTGATTCTCCAGAAACAAATGGCAGACTATCGACATCACTGATCTCATGATCCCTAGTCTCATAATGCAAGCCTACAGATGGAACCTGCCTATGACTATACCTCCTGTGTTCTTCACTCAATAGATCCGCCCTTTCATTACCAAACAGTTCACCATCCTCAATAAGTCCATGAATGTGAGAAGAACTTGAGACAGAGCTCCTGAAAGAGCCATCACAAAGGACAGACTGCAACCGTGAGAAATCCTCTTGCCGACGGGATTCAAACCCATCCATGCCATCGTCCCTAAGTCTAATAATTGGATCTGCTTCGCGCTTAACATGGTAAAGAGAATCCCGATCGAAATCAACTCGGACGTACGGACTCGAAACGTGATTCTCAGCCACAAGCGCCAATTCCGGACGGCGAACATCGTTGAGGTGACTGCTGTTGTGGTGACAAACCGGTCGACGATGGCGATCATCGTCGATCGGATTGAAGCTCCGAAAGGCGAACGGCGATTGCAGCTGCGGGGGCGGTAGGGTTGGAGGAGGAGGAGGAGGAGCAGGAGGAGGGTGATAGGACTGCGACGGCGGATGTGGCTGCAGCGGCGGCGGCGGCAGCGGCCGCGTCGGCAGTTGTGGGGGGAGCAGCAGCTGGTGGTTGTTGTGGCGATCGTGGTCGTGGTGGTGATGGTGATGGTGATGGTGGCGGTGATCGGGGATGTAAACACTGGGTTCTTCGAGAAAGTGAGGAAGGTGAGGAGGAGGAGGAGGAGGAGGAAACGGAGGAGCGCACCTCGATGACTCGCGGCGGCGGTGGTGGTGGCGGTGGTCGGCGTAGGGAAGAGGAACCTCCATGGGTGGACGAGAATTCATCGATCCTCTGCGTACGTTTTGGCTTGGGGACGATGATGTTTAGGTCGTCAATCGAGAACCGATCAACATTAATTGCTCAAAAAGGACAGTCCAGTGATCTTATTATTATAAAAAGAATTAAATTATTTTTTATTTCAAAAGGATAGCAATTAACGTAATTACGTTTATTTATTTTGATTAAAAAAAAGTGTGCCTAAGACAATCAGAAAAAAAAAACATGTGTACTTGTATATATTTTTTTATCTTAATAATCTTAATATACTGAATTAACAACAAAACTATCTATCCGTATTGAAAATCAATTGATCAATTTGAAAATATCTACTTTTCTCGTTTAAGTTGTATTTATATTTGTTCATCACAAAATTCATATTGCTAGTACTAAAGTATAGAAATGTCACGTAATCGGTCATAACATTATACCGCATTTGGCAATATATTAAATGAGCAAATTCATCGTAAAATTCATGATGAAACATCATAACCAGTTGAATTTTCGTCGAGCAAGATATCAAAAAAATTATTAAATATTTACCCAAAAAATTATTAAATAGATATAATATGACTTTTCTTCTTGAGGAGAAGACAGTTATAATTAAAGTTAAAGTTAAAGTTATTATCAACTCCAGTGTAGTGCAATTCATACTTTTCAGTCCACCTTAATAAAAAGTATTTTATGACGACGTAGATTGGAGTAAACACTTTAGGCTGTAAATGATAAGAATATAGTAAACACAAAAATTAAAGAGTATAGGAAAGCAATCAAAACTTTATGGAATCCTAATCAAGAGGTAAAATGTCCTTTTTATTATTCACCTTACTATTCACACCACTTTCGACTTTATGTATAGTAGACTGATGCTCATGCTTTCGACGGATCTAAAACTATATTTTTTTATATTATTCTGAAATATTCATGTTAAAGTGAATTTTTCTAAGAGAAATATAATAACATGCAGAAAATTATAACAAAATAAAGATTCACATTAATCAAATTTCCCGCTAGAGATTACCCAAAGTTTTATTTAAAATCCTCATGTAAGTTTAATCTTAATTAAAAGAAGCATGGACCTAAATTTGTAATATTGACTGAATAATTATTTAAGTGCTTGCAATATTTAAAGAATGTAAAACTAATATGAATGACTAGATAATGAGTTTGACAATGGGATATATATCATATTGTAACTCATTCAAATTTATTATGAAGATCAAAGTGGCGACACGAAATCAATACAAATCTCTTTTCAAAAAGTGAGTGAGGGCTATGACACCATCGCTCGCGACCACCCCACGTAGAGTCACCGTGCTAGAGGCTTACGACCACCTGAAAATCATGAGGCAACGACAAGGACACTCGAGGCCGGACCGAGGTGATGGCGGGTTTGCTGCAGATGAGATGGAGATTTCATTACCCAAGAAGATCGATTTCTTCCGTAAGAGAAACGTGCAGTTTCCTTAAAGAGTTTATTAACATGGAGCTATTCAGCATCCATGTACTGTAGAAAAGCCACCATGATTGACCAAGAACCCGCTTGCAGTCCAACAGGCACAATCACCATACAGGGACTCGAACATGAGAGCCTGACCTATCTTCGATCATCGTCGATCTCCGCCCAAATCAGTCGGACCCATTTCCTGTCGAGTTCGTGATTTGAGCTGTTCCATTCCCCAATGAACGAAACAAGCCCGGGAACCCCTGGCCAACAGTCTTTCGGGCCCAAGTTTCAGTATGATGTTATTGACCAAAGAAAACGGACGTTCAGATGCCAAAAAGTTGGAAAGTTTATAGCTAACAGTTGATCCCCAGATTCACGGCATTGCGGTAACAATTCACCCTCGAAAGCAGAGGAGAAGAAAAATCCTCCCTAGTGTCGGTGGGGCGGTAGATCCGTTGAATATGTCAAGACAAGGACTCTTACCGAGCAAAGAAAAGGCAAGTAGCTGTACTGTACTGTGGTCTCGTCTTTTTTGGTTCAGAAGTGGGCACTCGAGGACTTCGAAAACGACGGGATTTGCACAGAAAGTGAGGACCCGAGCGAGATGGATGTTGATGGGAGCTTCAAAAGTTAGGCCAAGTGTCAATTCATGGCTCTGAATGAGAAAAGTTCACACGAAAGAAAAGTTCAGATGGCTAAAATCCCTCGCTGCCAGAATTTGACCATTCGCAGGTCATCATCCACCAGACCAAACAATTTGAATTCACCAATGGACTGTAACAATACCGAGTGTTCAACACATCAACAGATGCACCACGTCAAAAGCTGATTTTATTGGCCTTTCTGGCAAATACAAGCGAACTTAACTCACTTCCCACAGAGTCACATTCAAGACACATGGTGCTTTTTCCGCACTGAGGAGCATTTCGTTCCCTCAAGACAATCATCATACCCCCACTTGATTGAGGGGGAATGCGTTATGACTAATGCCTAACGTATGGGGAGGGAGGAGGGCTAACCCACAAACTACCTCTCATCCACAACACCCACCTAATGAGTAACAAAAACCCAATGAAAGACAAACTGAAAACCAATGGGCATATGGTCGTGGATCCGAAAGCATATACAAAGAGAGAAGGAAGAAACGCTGAGTGTGCTCGCGTTCCACGCGAAATAATCGATTAGTCGAAGCTCGATGAACGACTCCATCGGCCTTTCAAGTAGTCCTCCAGTGAGATGTTGGATTCGATGATGCTCACGGAAGACGAGTCATCCTCCACATCATGCAGCGCAAGGTTCAGGTGGGACTGGATGTTAGGGTGAGCACAAGCTTCATCATCCACCACATCAGATTGGTCAGAGGAGACTTGTAGCCGTGCCCACTTCACTACATCAACATCGCCACGGAGGAGATTCACCACCTGTACTTACCCAAAACGAAACCAAAAAACTCAGGTCCATTATGAGGAGAAGCTGCAACATGCAGCGAAGAATTCACAATCGCTTCAATAGCTTCAA